>NW_004624874.1:4170127-4187625 GCF_000247695.1 Heterocephalus glaber
GTTTTTCCAACACCATTTATTAAATAGGCTATCTTTCCTCCAATGAGGGTGGTTGGCTCCTTTGTCAAAGATGAGGTGGCTGAGTATGTCTGAAGTTGTTTTTGCATTTTCTAATCTATTCCACTGATCCTTGGGTCTGTTTCTTTGCCAGTACCATGCTGTTTTATCACAGTATCTTTGTAGTATAGCTTCAGGTTGGGTATTGTGATACCCCCAGCCATGTCTCTTTTGCCCAGAATCGCTTTTGCTATTCTAGGTCTCTTCTGGTTACAAATGAACTTTTGGAATTTTTTCTCTAGCTCTGTGAAGTATATTTTTGGAATTCCAATAGGCATTGCATTAAATCTATATAGCAGTTTTTGAAGCATGGCCATTTTCATTATATTGATTCTTCCTACCCAGGAACAAGGGATGTCTTTCCATTTTCTTATATCCTCCTTGATCTCCTTCTTCAGAGTGCTGTAGTTTTCAGCATAGATGTCTTTTGCTTCCTTTGTTACACTGATTCCTAGATATTTCATTTTTTTGGATGCTATTGTAAAAGGAATTGTTTCCCTAATTTCTCTCTCAATGAGTCTACTATTTGTGTATAAGAAATCTATTGTTTTTTGAGTGTTGATCTTATATCTAGCTACTCTACTGAATCTGTCAGTTAAGTCCAGAAGTCTTTTTGTAGAGTTTTTTGGGTCTTCTAAGTAAAGTATCATATCATCAGGAAATAATGACGGTTTCACTTCTTCCTTTCCTATCTTTATTCCTTTTATTTCTTTCTCTTGTCTAATGGCTATGGCTAATGTTTCCAGAACAATTGAACAGGAGTGGTGATAGTGGGCACCCTTGTCTTGTTCCTGACTTTAGTGTGAAAGTTTCAAGTTTTTGACCATTAAGTATGATGTTGGCTGTTGGTTTTTCATAGGTAGCCTTAATCCAGTTGAGATAAAGACCTCCTATTCCAATTTTCTGTAGCATTTTTATCATGAATGGGTGTTGGATTTTGTCAAATGTTTTTTCTCCATCTATTGAGATGATCATGTGGTTTTTGTCCTTGACTGTGTTAATATAATGTATTACATTTATTGATTTATGGATGTTGAACCATCCTTGCATCCCTGAGATAAATCTGACTTGGTCAGGGTGTATGATCTTCTTGATGACCCTCTGTATTTTCTTTGCCAGTATCTTGTTGAGGATTTCTGCATCTATGTTCATTAGGGAGATTGGCCTGTAGTTCTCTTTTTGGGTTGGGTCTTTCCCTGGTTTTGGAATCAAAGTCACACTTGCTTCCAGGAATGAGTTTGGAAGCCTTGTTTCCCTTTCAATTTCCTTGATGAGTTTAAAGAGTAATGACATTAGTTCTTCTTTAAATTTCTTGTAGAATTCAGCAGTGAAGCCATCCGGACCTGGGCTTTTTTTGTTGGCAAATTTTTTATTACATTTTCAATTTTGCTCATTGTAATTGGAGTATTTAGAATTTCTATATCTTCTTCATTTAACTTTGGCAATTCATATGTATCTAGGAATCTGTCCATATCTTCTGTGCTTTCCACTTTATTAGAGTACAGTTTCTTGAAGTAGGTATTGATGATTCTCTGGATTTCTGCTGGTTCTGTTGTGACTTTCACTTTTCCATTCTTAATTGCATGAATTTGAGTCTTTGTTTCCTTTTTTTATAAGGTTAGCTAAAGGTTTATCAATTTTATTTATTCTTTCAAAAAAACCAACTCTTTGATTCATTAATTTTTTGTTTCATTCTCTTAGTCTCCATTGCATTGATTTCTGCTCTGGTCTTTATAATTTTCTCTCTTGTGCTGGCTTTGGGTTTGTTATTCTCTTCTTTTTCTAGGAGTTTGAGGTTCTGCATTAGATTATTTATCTGAGTTCTCTCTGTTTTCCTAATATGGGCATTCACTACTATGAATTTCCCATGTAGAACTGCTTTCATTGTGTCCCATTGATTCCTAAATGTTGTACTGGCATCATCATTTACTTGTAGAAACTGTCTAATTTCTTCTTTATTTCCTTTCTGACCCATTGGTTGTTCAGGATGGTGTTATTCAATTTCCAGGTGTTTGTGGGAGTTTTGGAGTTTCTCATGTTATTGATCTCCAATTTTATTGCACTGTGGTCTGATAATATACAGGGAGTATTTTCAATTCTTTTACATTGACTTAGACATGTCCTGTGAGCTAGCATGTGGTCTATTTTGGAGATTGACCCATGTGCAGCTGAAAATAATGTGCATTCTGATTTTGTGAGGTGGAACACTCTGTAAATATCTATTAAGTCTATTTGTTCAATAGCTTGGTTCAGTTATAGAATTTCATTGTTAATTTTTTGCCTAGATGATCTGTCTATTTGTGATAGTGGGGTATTGAGGTCCCCCACTACAACTGTATTAGTGCATATTTGGTTTTTCATGTCCATTAATATTTGTTTTGTAGAGTTGGGGGCATTTGTATTTGGTGGATATATACTTATGATTGCTATCTCTTCCTCTTAGATTGTTCCCTTCACAAGGATGTAATGACCATCTTTGTCTGTTTTAATTAGTTTTGGTTTGAAATCTACTTTGTCTGCAAACAAGATTGCTACCCATGCTTTTTTCTGGGTCCCTGTCATATTTCAGTCTATGAATTTCTTTTTGAGTTAGGTGTGTTTCTTGTATACAGCATATTGTTGGATTTTGCTTCTTCATCCATTCTGGCAGTCCACTTCTTTTGATTGGTGAGTTGAGGCCATTAACATTGATAGCTATAGTTGAGAGATATTAACTCCCCTTGTCATGATGTTTTACTATTGTTGGCTCTTATTTCTTCTTCCCCCTTTTCCTTTAGTTTCTTACCTTGTCTGGTGGTTTCCCTCTGTTGAGCTTCATGGAGTTGTGACCTTTGATGCCTTTTTCTAGGATATTTCTTAGGGTTGTTTGGAGTGCTGGTTTGGTGTTCATGAAATTTCTCAGGTGTTCTTTTCATGGAAGTATCTAATTTCCCCATTAATTTTGAAAGGTAGTTTTGCAGGATACAACAGTCTAGGTTGGAAGTTATTTTCTTTTAGGACTTGAAATACTTCATTCCAGGCTCTCCTTGATTTGAGGGTTTGTGTTGAGAAGTCTGCCATGATTCTGATTTGTTTTCCTTTATAGGTGATTTGTTTCTTTTCTCTAACTGCCTCTAGGATTTTGTTGTTCTTTGGGGTTTCTGGGATCTTGACTATTATATGTCTAGGTTTCGATTTTTTTTTATCATTGCTGGGTGGCATTCTATATGCCTCACTTATCTGTATGTCCAATTCTCCTCCTCTGTCTGGGAAGTTTTCTGTTACTTCTGTGAACAGATTTTTATGGTAATTGTCTTTCTACTGTTTTTTTTTATGAACTCCTATCAGTCTTATGTTATTCTTCTTTGCATCATCTAGCAGCTGTTGAATTGATTTCACATGGTCCCTTACTATTTTTAAGAAATCTCTGTTTTAATGGTCCTTCACCACAATCCTGTCTTCTATATCTGATAGTCTATCTTCAGATTCTTTTACTCTGATCTGCATGCTTTCAATGGAGTTTTTAATCTCCTGAATATCTGTTTGAATCTGTTTCATGGATTCCATTTCTTTCTGATGTTGGGCAATCATGATTTCCATTTCTTTCTCATGCTGGGCATTCCTGGCTTCTAGCATGTTTCTGAGCTCATCTATTTTTTTTATCAGTTTGTGTGTTAGAGCCTCTAATCATGTCTTTCACTCTGCTCACCATCTCTGTAGTTACCTGGGAGATTATTTCTGCTTTGAATGTTTCTAGAGCCTCATTCATCTGTTTTGTTACTTCCTATGCTAATCAGTTCAAGGTGTTCAGGTGGTTGATTATCAGACTTTTGCACCTCATTTCCACCAGAAATTGCCTTTTATGGGGTGGAAGTCTAGGTTTGTGACTTGCTTAAATGTCTTCTCATTTTTGTTTTTGGTACTGTCCCTGGTTTAGTTCCTGGGCTGATATTATGATGTTGTTTATTATAAGTATCTTTGTTGATCTATTTAAAACTCTTATGGAATGATTGCTTCTCAGAGGTGTCTACCAGATTGGCTAGTCTTTAGGTTTTGAGTCTCTAATGACTCTGAGGCTATCTCATTTTCATTATACCAGGAAGGAAAACTGTTTAGATAAATCATGACACCATAGCCCAAGTCATACAATCAACAACACCATAGCATCAAATACCTATTAAAGAATGACACTTTGTGGTAGTTATTAATCTATCACCTTTAAAAAATAAAGCACCTCCTTCAAGGTGTGTCTCTGCTGTCACGGTAGACAACATGGGCAGCAGTGTGCAGTTATAAGTCAATGAGTCCCAGTAAGCTAGTCCCAGACCTGTGAGATTCAGGCAGATTTCTGGTTCCAAGTCCAAAGTTGAGGTCCCTGTTGGGGGACCTACAGGGTTGCACTCTGCAAGTTTCTACTGCAGGTTTCAGCTCCTTTTCTCCTGAAGAAAGTCCAGTTCGCGATGGGAGCTGATAATCCCTCCAATTTACCAATCACGGTTGTCTGGTGTACCTTTATTGCAGAGATTCCCTTCACTTTTCCATTGGGCTTGTTTTCATCAGGGAGCCTGAGACAGGCACTCTCTCTGTTGTTCACTTCTGCAGATCAGGACAATGGCTTTTGTCCCCCTATGCCTCTGCAGTGTGTAACCAAGTAGCCTCACAGCCAAAATGCCAGAGGCCGGGGCAGGGAGGGGGGGGGAGCGGCAGCGCTAGTGTATTGTTGGAGGTGCCCACGTGGCTCACCTCATGGGCCTGCCCAGGGGGTCCTCCTCACCCTGTCCTGGTGGCTGGTGGAAAAGCCCATATCATTTTTATTTAGCAATGTTTTCTTGCCTTTCACTTATATTTTAAGTTTATCTTTGAAAGACAATACACATCCTATTGCAATTATTCCATAAGAAATTAGTCATCAAAGTTAGCCACTGGATGCTTAATATCCTATTTATCATTCTAGTTTTAGTTACCACACAATGCCATTTAGGTATTAAAAATATCAGTGCCTGCCACACAATCATTTAAATATTTATTTATACCTGCTAATTCATTTATGTCTTCTCCAAGACAGAGGAAATGCATGATCATTGAAATGTCAATTGTTTTTAAATGAAGCCATGTAGTAAATTCAGGACTTTATGACGTTTTTTAAAAGTTAATTGAATCAGCTAATATTATACAATTATGATGTATTTGTCCCTTCTCACATCTTTTGTTGTCTTCCAAAGCAATTTATACTTTCTTGTGATTTATGTTTACATTTTTATAGTTCAAATAGTTTAGTAAACTATCCTGTTTTATTAAATTTACATGAGACACTGGTAAGCATGTATTTGCAAACATAAAGAGTCAATCAAACAAAACTATATTTGTATTATTAACTACCAAATACATTAGGTAGAATTTATTTTAGTTGTCAAATAAATTTAGCACTCTTCCTGGCAAAGAAAACTAGGCAACATTAAAGCAATCACATTTTCGACTAAGTGACTGTTGTACAGTTTAAACAGTTATCATGTTTCATTGTGACTGAGACTCAGTTAATAAGTCTATTAAATAGATAATATTTTTTAGAAATAAAATCTATGTTGTGTATTCTTTTAATGTGTGTGATTATTGTTTTGGTTTCAGCGTTCTGCAACATAGTATGACAAATGCTGAAACACATAAAGATCCCTCATTAGTTTGTGTCAAATTAACCAACCATAAGATTTCTTCTATGTATATAGATTTGAAGTTAGTATTTCCTCTGATACTGGAAAACCTTAAAGTGCTATGAAGTATTTATGGTGTTAGAATAGTTGAATGTCTCAAACTGTGTCCTGAAAAAATGCCATTGGGTATTATGTGACCACAGACATAACCATTCTGACAACATTAGCAGGAAAAAAATGTGTGATATTTAACACCAATTTCCTAAACTATTTTAAGGAAAAATTATTCATATTTCTTAGAACAGTTACTTTTCTTGTTGCCAAGACAAAAGAATACTGGGCACTCAAGGTTAAGGGAGGAAAGATTTATTGTAGCTGACAGTGTGTACAGGTTTTTTTCATCATTGGCTGGCTTCAAAGCAAGGTGGTGTGGCAGAGGGGAAATAGCTCATGGTGGGCAGGCAGGATACAGAAAAGCAGTAAGCAGCAGCAGCAGAAACAGCATGATGCAGCCAGACAGAAGCCTCTCCTTTTTATCCCTTCCCTTTTCAGAGGTACTACCCACAAACAGGGTGAGCCTTTCTACCATCCACACCCTCAACTAGGCTTAACCAGTTAGTGGACTAAAGCAATCACATACCCTTAATCCCAGAATCTCACAATTTAAATTTAGCATCACACAATTTAATCACAGCATCACATACACTAGAAACAGCTACCTCTGAAAGACATACCTATGAGTTCATAAGGCTTTAGGAGAACATCTAAATAAAAGCCATAACACTACTTAAAAATAAAATTTAAGAAATGAAATTAATAATCATTAAAAGTACAAATGATCTTTAAGTGATTGAGCAGACGACTCTGAACCTCAGAGTGTGGAAGGCTCCTTGTCTTAGGAAGAAGTTATAGTAAACGTTAACCAAATGTTACTTTAGAATACCCCAGAATAAGAATTGTTATAATTGCATTTATCCAGACTCCCTATTAGAAATAGCTAATCTATAAGGAATAATTACAATAATAAACAACATTTTGAGGCAATCCTTCAACTCTGGCAATCATTCATATTTCTTAGAAGCTGGTACCATGACTGATGATGATACCACCTGTAACTATTGTGTGGCTGCAAAACCTGTAGAGCTGGGAATGAGAAAATATAAAAGAGGAGAGAAAGAAGGTGTAGGTAAATAAAAAAAATGAGGAGGTATAGTGTGTCTGTTACTTTCTTCATTGCTGAGAAAAAATACCCAACACCCAAAGTTAAAGGAGGAAAGGATTTATCATAGCTCACTATTAGTAAAAGTCTCAGTTCATCATTGGCTGGCAACAGGGCAGGGTGGCATGGCAGAGGGGCACCACAGAGGAGAAACAGTCCATGGCAAACCAGAGAAGGCAAAAGGCAGCAAAGCAGCGAAGCAGCAGCCTGCACCTCCCTTTTATCCCTTCCAGGCTACCTGCCTTTCAGGTGGTGTCACACACCCAGGCTTGGGCACTCTCAAACCTAACATCATACTGTTAATTACAGCATCACACACTTATTCTAGTGTCACACACAGTCTTAGTTACTTTTCTTATTGCTAAGACAAAATACTCAACACCCAAAGTTAAAAGCAGACAGGTTTACTTAGCTCACAGTTTGCAGAAGCTTTAGTCCATAGTCGCTGGCTCCAAGGTAGGGTTGCAGGCATATCTCAGAGGATCAAAGATAGCAAAGCAACAAGGGATCTTAACAGTGTCTTTTTGCCTCTTTTATTTTATTCAGACCACTTAGGGCAGGAAGCACTCACACACTTAATCCCAGTGCCATTAGGCCTGGCATTAGACTATGAATCAAAACCAGTGACACACCCTAGATCCAGCCACTGCTGAAAAAGCCCTACCTAAGACCAGGTGAGGCTTTGGAGGGATATCTAGATACAAGTCATAACATTTAGGATCCATAATGGTGGACTAAGAGACACCAGTATTCATAGTTTGTGCTAAGAAATTCAGTGACATCAGCAGACAAGCAGCTGCAAGCAGTGGTAGGGAAACCAATCGCCAAAGTACAGTTTGAATAGGATCATGAACTGGTGAAATCCAGAGGTAGAGGTAGCTACAATAAGAACCTAAGCCATCACTCCCCCTAAGTGCTGCTTGCCACACAGTTTTGGAGAGCATGCCTTTGTGGGAAACATAAGAAGTCATGCAAAGGAAGAAGGTAACAGAGGCAGCTCCCACTTGTTCCCCAGCATAGTCAACACTGCTCTCAGTTACCACCCAGGTTGAGTCATTCCACCTCTAGGGCATGGGACCAGGAGATAGAAATATTCACCAGGAGAGGCCTGGTGCTGGTCCCTGGATGCTGCAGGGACTGTGAACCAAAGACACAGAGGGTGATAATAGACTAGAAATGGTGAGCACTGGGTGTGGGTGGGTGAGTGGGCAGAGAAACCGAAAGGAGCATTCTAGCTTGGGCTATTTTCTTGTTAAACCTCAGGCATCAAGGGAACTGGGGGCAGAAAGATAATCAGTGGGTTCCAGGAGAGCTAGCATTGGTCAAAACTGGGCCCAATAAAGATTACCAGACAGATCTTGCTTAAACTTTTATCTCCTGGTACCAGGAGACACAGGAAGACCAAAAGATCTGTGAGAGCTGAGGTGTGAAAACTCCACGGGCAGAGAGGCCCCAAGAATTTGTTAGCTGGGGCTGTGCTTACTGACCCCAGCCACCAGAATCACTGCCAAGAAGTCATTTGATTGAGCAACACCAAAGTTGCTCAAGGAGACAGGAGTACCAGAGACAGAGAGAGATGAATGAGGTAGAGTTAGCTTCAGAGAGCAAAGCAGGTGCCTGGTCTAGAAGCCTGAGGCTGAGACCTGCTAGAAGGAGATAGGTATGAACATAGATGCACAGATCCTCTACAAGATTCTTGCAAAGAGAACAGTTTTATTCCAGTGATGCAAAGATAGTTCATTATATATAAAACAATAAACAGAGGGCCGGAGATTTAGCTCAGTGGTTCTGGAGCCTGCCTCGCAAGTGCAAGGACCGAAGTTTGATCCCTGGTACCAAAAAAAACCAAACAAACAAACAAACAAAAACCCCCAATAAACAGAATACAACACAGAAATAGAATCAAGGGTGAAAATCACATGATCACCTCAATAGATGGAAAAAAAAGCTTTGACAATATCCAGAATCCTTTTATGATGAAAATCCTGATGAATATAAGTAAAGGACCTACCTCAAACTGATAAAAGTCTTATATGTCAAAATCAGAGCAAACATTATAATGAATGGGGTAAAACTGAAAGCACTTCCTCTACAACTAGGAGCAAGAGAAGGATGTCCACTCTGGGTCAGTATAGTACTTGGAGCTTAAACCAAAGAAATCAGGCAAGAGAAGGAATTCAAAGGGATATGGATCTGAAAGGAAGGAGTCAAATTATTTCTCTACATAGATTATATGATTCTTTATATAGAATACTGAAAGATCTACACAAGAAGACTTTAAGATCTGATCAACAAATTCAGTAACTTGGCAGGATGCAAAATTTACACACAAAATCAATATCTTCCTGTACAAAAATGAGCCTACTGAGAAAGAAATCAGGAAAGTAATTCCATTTAGAATTGCTGGAAAAAAATACTAAGGAATGTATCTGAACAAAGAAATGAAAGACCACTAAAAGGAACATAAAAGAAAATTGAAGAAATTCAAGAAGTTATTACAAAATGGAATGATCTCCTATGTCTATGGATTGGTATAACTAGTATTGTTAAAAAGGCTATGTTGCCAAAAGTGCCCTACACATTCAATACATTTCCTATTAAAGTACCAACAATACTCTTCACAAAACTAGGACAAATACTCCTTAAATTTATATGAAATCAGAAAAACATAGCAAAAGGCAAAGCAATCCTGAGCAGAAAAATCAATGTTAGAGGCATCAGAATACAATTTATATTATAAAGTTTCAGAAACAAAAAAACCATGGTACTAGCACAAGAAAAGTCACACTGATCCAAAAACATGTCCCTAGCAAACTGGTATTTTAGGGTCATGGATTTATTTCAGTGGTTCTGCTGCCTGACTCGCAAGTGCAAGGTCCTGAGTTTGATCCCCAGTACCAAAATAAATAAATAAATAAATAAATAAATAAATAAATAAATAAATAAATAAAACAATACCTGATTTGTAGATTTCATTTTCACCACTGTCACACTGAGTCTGAGGTCAAAGCCATTACCTCTGTCTTCAAACTTGGTGAAATGAACATTGAAAACAAGCAGAGATTAATTATGGGCTTCAAATTTAGACAGACTCATTTCAAAGTACATTTCCATCAGCAGTATGCTTCTTTACATCACTGGTCTTCAGTTCATTTCCCACTTGTGTGGGACAAACTAGAGAACATACTTTATAGAAATTTTACAGGCGTTCTATTGACTTTCTTGTGTGTAATGCTTAAAGAATGCCTAGCTCAATCCTTATGGCAATGTATTAGTGCCTGTACATTTGAAGAAGTAGGAAATTATCCCAGTCTTTTCATGCTGAGGTTGCCTGAGACGATCCTCTTATAAACAGCTCCTCCAGAGATTCTAGGCAGGCCATCTGATGTGGTCCCAGAGAAGACTTTCTGCTGGATTCCTTGAGCTGATTGGCCTGAAATCTGGGTCAGCATTTATTAAACATCTAGTAAATAATACTTATATTTTTGTTTTATTTGCATTTTCCTTTTTAACAGTTTTTAACAATTAGCAGAAATGTTATTTCATATAATGACAGACATACAGACTGGGCATTTGAGAATTAATTGTCCTCATAGATTATTGGAGAAAACCACTACATGTACATTTTATAAATGCTATATCTAAATGTACATATAATAAACACAATATATGTTTATATATACAAACATGCATATCTTATGTGTGTGTGCTTTCCATCATAACTTGTGAGTGCATTTGTGAGTACTTATTTCACATTTAAAGGCTCTATATTTTGCAAAAAGCTTGACCAAGGAAAAATCATTTTTCAACAAGTATATCAAAAAAGACTTTCTAGAAAAATATTTCTAGAAAAGACTTTCTAGCAAAGCTCATGTTATGGCTTGTGTCTGGATGTCCCTCCAAAGCTTCATGTGGTCATAGGTGGGGCTTTTCCTGGGTGCCCAGACCTAGAGTGTATGATGCTGGGATCAGGGGTGCATGATTACTAAATTAGTCCACTGATCAGTTTGGCATAGCTGTGGAGTTGGATCGAGGCAAGCCCTTCCCTGGGTGTGAGTGCTAGCTGCCCTAAGGGAAGGTAGCCTGGATGGGATATAAGGGACAGAAAGAGGGCTGCTGTTGTCACTTGGTGCTGCTGCTTTGTTGCCTTGCCACCTTTTGCTCACCACAAACTGTTTCTCCTCTGTGATGGCCCTTTGCCACACCACCTGGCCTTGGAGTCAGCCAATTGTGAACTAAAACCTCTACAAACTGTGAGGCGAAATAAACCTTTCCTCCTTTAATTTTAAGTGTTGGGAAATTTTTCTCAACAATGAGAAATGTAACTAAGACAGCTAGAAAAAAATCAACCAGTGGAAAAATATGACAGCAAAAGACTTTTAACTGGTAGTACATGAGTCAAATTTGACCCACAAATATATTTATTGTAGCTGATTTTTTTTACCTTTTACACTATTGTATTACATTAGATGACATTACATTAGATTTGATTAGGTGCCAATACTTAAAAATCTAGGAGTTAATTTCAGTGAACAACAATAAATTGCTCTCGAAACTAATAGGCTAAAAAATGTGAGTGGTTTAAGAACACAATGATTTATTCCTTTCTCCAGTCACTTATTGAAAAAGAGTTAGTAAAACTTCTGCTCATTGGAGTGACTCAAAGACCCAAGTTAAAGAAAGTTCAATATCTCTTCATACTTCTAGGATAACCATGTTCAAAAAATATAGGAGTTAGGTTCTAGAGTTAAGTTTTAGAAAATGTTTTAGTACAAAATGAATAACATATATCACCCTCATTCTACTTTCAAGTGGAGAGGAAAACTATTCTCAATACAAACTCAAAAGGAGAGGAAGGACAGGATGACAAAATAGGACTCTCTAGAACTTGTCCCCCTGTAGAAACAGCAAGTGGAATAACTATCTCCAAAAAACACTCTCACCAGAACTGAGGGAATTGGGTGAGACATCATCATGCCTAGCTGTAGGACAGAAATCAGAACTGATAGTAGTGATAATACAGTAATCATTTTAAATACCAAAACTGCAACAACAGACTGTGAAGAGAGATACTGTCTTGGGGGAGGGGGATTCAAATTATTTCATATATGAAGAAGGAGAAAATGAAAAGATACAATTTATAAATGTTCATAGGTTTTAGTTGAAGTGGCCAGTGCAACAGTCAGACTTCTGGCAAGGTTGATCAAAAACAGTAAGAAAGAAATCCATGCAGCAATTATATGAATGGGACTTTTTAAATAAAATAAAACTGACAAAAAGGTGATGTCTAAAGTATGATTATTCAATAAATTAATATACATATAATTTAAATTAATTCAATAAATATTAACATATTAATAGTTTTGAAATAGGCTCCTACTTCATATCTTATAACAAAAATCATTCAGGTTAATTAAATGTTTAAATATGAACTGTGGAACAATTATAATACATAATTATATACCAGAAAAATTATATATGAATATTTATATAGTACATTGATGAGGTAGTATCTAATAAACAATATTCACCAGTCACAGAAACCCTAAAGAATATTTTATAGGAGTCAATACACATACTTTTTAAATATTATCCATGGACAGATTATCACAAAAATGATTAATATTGACTCTTAAAAATATAACAAAGTAAATTGTTCCAGTAGTGTATTATGAAAAGTAATAGTTCAAAATGTTTATCAAATCACAATTTTTATTGGGCAAAGTGATATTCCTTTCCCTCTGATTTTAGGCTTTGACACATGACAGCTTATCCCCCATAGGGCAGAAACAAGAATAGAGTCAGAGCCACTGTCTCAATAGGCATCAAGTGTTCCCACTTATCCCCTTGGGAGCTATGGCCAATGTGAGAACATCCCCAGGTAACATTGTGCCCCCAAAGAATAAAAATGCCTGTGAAGTCAAACTATACCAACAAGACCTGCCCCAAGCCACAGATTGAGCCAATGTGGGAAGTAAAATAATGAGGACTAGTTGTCGTATACACTGAGATTTAGCATGTCTCATTTTACAGAATTATTGGTCATTATGCCGGCTTTCATACTTAATGAAACAATG
The DNA here is from genome assembly GCF_000247695.1 of Heterocephalus glaber. Next base: position 4,183,108 of record NW_004624874.1, read on the forward strand.
CTATAGTTTCAAAGAAAGTGGAATTAATAAATTCTTATGTAATGCAAATTAAATTATTTGGAAGGACAGTTTATGCATCAAAAATCATAAAGCCAATGGATGCACTTTGCCCTGAAATTCCTTTCCTAAATATTTTTCTATAGGAATTATGATGTAGACAAAGATAAAATTACAATAAATACTGAAACTTGTGTCATAGACAATACCAACTTTTAATAATTAGCTGTAAAATTATATCTATCTAATGACAGACATACTGTGAAGGTGTTGAGAAGGAGTATTTATAAATGTGAAAATAAGATGAAATATATTTAATTTTAAAAATCAAGTTTTAAAGTCAAGCCTCATGGTTCAAGCCTGTAATCCCAGTACCCTACGAGCCTGAGGCAGAAAGATCTCAAGTTTGAACCAAACTGAGACAAATGAGCAACTCAAGACTCTGTTTCAAACTAAAATTAAAAAATAAATACACTGGGTATGTAGCTTATTTGAAAGACCCTGAGGTCCACCAAAAAAAAAAAGTGCCACACACACAAAAAAAGAAAAATGCATGGTGGGTCCAAAAATGATAAAAGGAAGTTAGGATAATTTAGAGGTTGTTATTATAAATTTTGAAAGGTGTTTTCTGCATTTTATCGTGTTCAAAATAAACATTTTCACTTTAGAAATATGTATCATTAGCCTAAACTTTTATAGTCCACTGGCAATTATGATAAAGCAAGTAAGTGGCATGTGCATTTGGGAGAGAAGCTAAAGAGAATGCTTTCCCAAAAAGTTGAACTTTTGAAAAAGAATTAACAGGGCTATAACTTAAAAATTTTGTGGTAATAAATGAAAAGAGAACCTCTGTGTCACCCAAATACTCGACATTTCAAAAATGTGCACTAAATTGTTTTTCTGTCACTATATAGTATGTTAACTTTTCATTGCTGTACAGTACCCTTGAAAATAAATGTTTGAAGGATAGAAGAAATATTATTTTGGACCATGCTTTCAGAAATTTCAGTTTCTATGCTATTCCTTTTACTTGGGACCTGAAGTGAAGTAAAAACATCATGGTTGTGGGAATCTGGAGGAAGATGTTGTTCACCTCCTGGGAGACAGACAGTGAGAAGGGAGGGGAGGAAGGGAGCGAAGGAAGGGAAGAGGAAGGAGAGGAGGGAGGGGAAGCAGAGGAGAAGAGAAGAGAAACAGAGGGAAAGAAGCTGGAGACCAGATATAATCCCTTTGAAAATAGTTCCATTTTCCTCCTCTGAAATCTCTAGCACCTCCCAATGATTCCATCCAATTATGAATACATCAGTAGATTAATCCACTGATTAAGGTAGTACCTACTGGATCCAATCACATTCCACATCCCTACCTCTGGATATTCTTGCACTGAAGATGAAGCTTTGAACTCATGAGCCCTTTGGGTAACATCTCAGATTCAAACCATAACAGGGTACAATTTTAAATGGATTTACATCTAAATTTATTTGTATGATAGTTATGCAGATAATCCCATCATATATAAAATTCAAGATTATTTACAAAATTTTCACTTGCACCTTTTAGAAATAGGTATTCATTTACTGTTTCTAAGTATAGTTTAAAATGTTGCATATGCTTATTTTAACAGAAAAGTTCCACAAAATGAATTATGATTGATAATATTTAATCAAATTTCACATTAATGTATTCACTTTAAAGCAAATTAAATTGATTTTTAAATTTTTGTTTAAATCAAGTCTAAGATTTTATTTTAATGTGTTTATATATGGTTTAAAATTTGTTTGAACTTAAGAGTAAAACTTCAGTAAAATACTATTCCTATTGTTTGCTCTGTCTTCAGCTTCTGACTTTTCAATATACATAAAATGATGCATATAGTATATTTGTAAAATAGATAATTATCTACAAAATAGATAATACATATTGACTAAATGTCAATATGTTATCTTATGCAATAATACATTGAACAGAAACATACTGACTTTTGACTCCACTCACTATACTATTAAAATAATTACTCCGAAATCAACTAACCCCTTTTATCAGATTATTCAGCTTCCTGAGCTATTTAATACTAAAGATATCCTTTTTTTTTTTTTTTTTTTGCAGAAAACCATTTCCTAGTTCATCTGAAATATTTCAGTAACATCACCTTGGCCTCTTCTTATCTCTGAAAACTTTCTGTGCCTGTTTTCTTGGACTTCTATTTTCCTGTTTCCTGAAGGAAGACCTTAACTAAAACCCTGAGCAATGAGCCAATCAATTCGTTAGACTATAAGATTTCTTCTATAATATCCTTTGCCATTTAAAAAATTTTATATCACATTCAGTATGTAGGTTTTGAATCCCCCCTACACAAAAATCAAATGAGCAAATTGTTATATTCTAGAAATAGGATATAGGTGTTGTTTGAATCACCTTAGTTCTTCCAACAGAAAAGCAGAGCAAATAGGAAAATTAAAGTAAATAAACATACTAAACATAACATAGTGTCTACAATAGCAATAGTCATAAAGAATTCTATAATCCTCACAATTCATTAGGTACCAATTTTATTCATTGAGATTTGGATGGGCTTGACAACGTTGAATTTAGAAATTAGAAATGACACCAGCATGACATCAGGATAAAGTGAAAAATTGAGGGAGGGAAAAAATAGTAAACAATAGTTCCTATGAGTTGGAAGACATGGAAAAAGCTATTAATGTCGGGATTAGCAGATCATGATAAATATTTTAATTTATACTAAGGCAGGCATGGTGGCACAGTCTGTAGCCCCATCACTCTGGGAGGCTGAGGTTGAAGGATTGAAGTTCAAGCTCAGCTTGGACAAAGGGCTAAGGACATAGCTCAATGCAATGGCCCTAAATTCAATCGCCAGTATTAAAATAAAGATTTTTATCTTACACTCTCATAGATGAAGTGCAACAGGAAAGTTTTGCAAAGAAAAGTGTATGCAGATTGGAGAAGGAGTAGGAATAGGAGGGACTCGGTGAAGGAATTAGTGAAAAGTCACACAAGAGATAACACTATGTCATTGACCTAACTACTATATAGATAAAAAGTCTGGAAATGTAGACAAAGTGTATAATAAATGGTTTCTTAGTATTTCATTGATTTCATCTGCAAGTAATATTTTGATGTGATCAAAATTGGCTATGATTCCTGATTTTGTGATCCTCATTGCTTTTGCTCTCTCTTATTATAGCTTATTTTGAATTTTGCTCCTTTTTATCATTAATTTAAAAACTAAACTAAACTAAGTTAAAAATTAGATTTTAAATTTATTAAACCAATAGGCTTGATAAGTAGGTAGGTAGATAATTAGAAAATTACCACTATTCTCACAAAGCAGAATATTTCAAAAGACTGTAAAATAATCATTTGGTTATAAATTCATAGAAAGATATGTCCTAAAGAGTATTCTAAAGCCATAAAATATATTTAATTCCAACTTGTATTTATATTATTAGAGTAATTCTGATAATATTCTTACTATATTAACACTATCATTTTTATTTTGAAACTATTACTTTTTGGAGTATAAAGAAAACGCCCATTTTTCAACATTTTTAATGACAAAAATAAAAGAGGGTTACTAAAATATCAGGGAAGTTGTCGCAGTCTTGCAATAGTTAATTTGATTTACAAATACCAATACAAACTCAAGATTCACTGTTTTCTGAATAAAATATATTTCCCTTTTGTATACTGAAAACCTCCTAGAAAAAGTGAAAATACTGAGTGATAATGAAAAATTTTAGAACCCAAATTTTACATTCTAAAGATATTCCCACAAAAATAATCATTGCTCCTTTAAAAATAAATCTTTTACTTTTATCTCTTTCTTTTCTAATTCATACTATATTAAGCAATGAGATTAATATCAATTATGTTAGTTGAGTGAAATCTTGAACAGATTCTTAATATGTCAGAATTGTTTGGATTTCATAGATTTAATGTTATACAGTCCTTTTTGAGGCCTCTGGAGCACTTTCTAAACTTTGGACATATTCAAATTCAGAGCTGATTCCCGGATGGGGCTGATTGGTTAACTTAGTCAGAGTCACTGTGTAGTGACTGTAGAAGAAAATCCTGAGTTGTCCTTTTCCATCACCAGACATCCAACTCCTATTCTATTGATTCTTCCTTGCAGTGCAGGGCCCCCTTGAGAAAAAGCCGGGCCAGCCAGGCTGTGTCCCCCCTTGTCTGACTCAGCATTATGCTTCCACTTGATGTTAGATATGAAAAATGTCAAGTACCTGTGGAATCCTCTGATTCACTACTCCCTTCACTCATGAGAGCCAGAGGAACAATTTTAAAAAGTATTTTGTTTTAGTTTGAAATAACAAAACACGTTACAATTTTATTTATTATACTCAAAAAAGTAAATTTGTTTCACCAAAAAAATTTTAGAGTTGGAAACTCTGGAAAATTTTATTGAAACACAAATGCTTTTCTCTATATAATGTGCAATAATCTTTGCAACCATAGATGATATTTAATATTTAATCTGTAAGTAAT
>NW_004624874.1:4218443-4322582 GCF_000247695.1 Heterocephalus glaber
TGCACACTCTCCTGTTTCTTCATTGAGCCCAATCAGTCTTATGTTATTCTTCTTTGCATCATCTAGCAGCTGCTGGGTTGATTTCTCATGTTCCCTTATAACTTTGAAGCAATTTTTCATTTCCTGGTCACTAATTGCAATCTTATCTTCTATATCTGAAATTCTGTCCTCACATTGGTTCATTCTGCTGTGTAGACTTTCAATGGAGTTTTTCATGTCCTGGAAATCTATTTGCATCTGTTTTATGGTTTCCATTTAATTCTTATGTTGGGATTCCATCATGTTCCTGAGCTTCTCTCTAGATTTATTTATCATGTCTTGCACTAGGGGCACAATTTCTCCTGTTATCTGAGAAATTATTTCTGATTCCATGTTTTCCAGATCCCCTTTTGTTGCCAGATCTGTGTGTCCAGGTGGTTGAGTATCAGTGTTCCATTTCATTTCCCTTTGGGGTTGCTGTAGGTGATCTGGAAGTCTGGTTTTGAGACTTGTTTACATGTTTCCTCATTTCGACTGGGGCAGGGGGCTGCTGCTGCCTGCACGGATTACCTCCTCTGACCTGGGAGAGGTACAACAGGGGCCAGGAGCAGTGGTAGGGATGGTGACCCAAGAGCCCTTTCCTTTGGGCTGGGAGCAGTGGGAGGGGTGGTGACTGGAAGCCCCTTCCTCTGGACCAGGAGCAGTGGGATGATGGCTCAGAAGCCCCTACCTCTGGGCCAGGAACAGCGGGACTCAGTACTTTAGTCTGGTGGTCTTGTGTCCTCTGCATCTTTGTAGTGCGGAACCAGGTGGCTACCTGTCTGCAGCGGGGTGATTCGGTATCTTCTGCATGACTCAGGACCTCGGTAGGGCATGCACAGACCTGCTTGTCTGCAGCGGGGTGATTTGTCCTCGCTCCATTTTCTTAACTACTCTAAGAACACTACCATAACTTTTATTTGTTGTCTTTTACAATTTAAAATTTGTGTTCATATGTGAAAATATTTGATTTAATTTAGCATATTTTGATAATTTATATTAATAAAAATATAACATATATACCACACATATATACTATATATACCACACATATAAAATTATACTATATACACCACACATATACATACTTCATACATCACACATACCCATAATTTCTATATATGCAGTTATGCATATATGTTCTGTAATTTCTTTTCTTCATTCAAAGCGTATTTTAAAGTATTCACATTCATCAGTAATTTCTAATGTATTCACTTAGTTTGATAGAATATTCCATTTTATATAAAAATTCATTGATCTATTCTTCTGTAAATGTTTATTAGTGTTTGTAGATTTCTTTTATATCATTACTTTTATTAATAACTAGTGTTAGGAACATTCTTGTGCATTTCTCTTGGATTATATGTGCAAGTATATCTTTGGTGTGTATAATTAGAATAGATGACTAGTAAGCTCTTATCTCCAACTTTTCTCTAAAATTCAGATTTGTTTTCTAAAGTGTTTTACTAATTTTAACACTCACCAAATGGGTGCAAGCCTTATGCCTGACAGCATTTGGTTTTATCAAATTATTAAATTTTTGTAAACCTGTATGTGAAATGGCATCTCATTATGCTTTTATTTTACATTTCTCTGAGAGGTTGTCAAGCAGGAATACCAGACTTGGAGGAGGCGGGAAACTCAGCTGCTGCTGAAGAAGCCTCCAAAGGGAGAGAGAGGCAGGACAAGTCCTAGGTTCTCTTACTCTCTCCATGGATGGCGCCTCCTATAGGAAAAACCTACCCATAAATCTGAGGCTAAGGGAGCCTGAAATAGAGTTGCACAGGAAGAGTGGAAAATGACCTGAAATTTACCATAAAAATGCCTATCAGAGGTTTACAAAATTTAACATTTCACTATCTCTTCCACTGCAACACATAGTTTTGTGTGTTTTGTTTCCTTCATAGAAGAATTATTTGGATGTAAGAGGTAATGTATAAATATTGAATGGATGAATAAATGAACAGGTTATCAAGACTGCTGCAGGTTACAGTTTTTTACCTAAACATTATTGTGTTAGAATTGAATTATTAAATAAATTAGAATAACTCAGTATTTTTAGGGGAAAATTTAGGTGAACCCGAAACTTGAGGCTATCCTTCCAGTAACCTTGTCTTTCTTTTTTTATGTAAAATCACTTGTATTTGATTAGGATTCTCTCAAAAAAACCTCCCAGTATATTATATATTCAATTGAATATATATATATATAAAATCTTAAGAGCAGTCAGCAAGCTGGATACCAAAGGGAAACTATGGATGAGTTTCAAACACCAAAGGGAAAGCCAGAAAGGCTAATGGTTTAGTTTAGCTCCATTGTGAAGGCCAGCAAGTTCAAGACTCAGGAAAGGTCAATATTTCAGTTTGATTGTGAAACCATAAAACAAAACAAAAACAAGCAAACCAAAACCAACTAAAACAATGTTCCAGCTCAAAGGCCAACACACAGAATGAATTTTCTCCTACTCAAGGGAGGATTAGTTTTTGTTGCTATCATTGATGCTCAGTGGATGAAGATAAAATAACAAAGATCTATATGCCATTTATTACCACAGCTTTCACCTTTGTTTTGAAAATTCCTTAATCTAAGCCAGGCTTCTATCCTGCTTGCTGCTATTTTTTTCCATTGCACTTTCTAAACCTGCACTTCTCCCTCTTTGGTCTCTGGAGAGGGTTTCTTTTCTTCTCAATGTAATAGAATTTTTAATTTATTTGACTTTTAATTTATTTGACTAAATATCACCTCTTCTACTAGTCCCTGTCTGAGCATTCTATATATCCATGCTGTGATTTTTTTCTCTTGCATAGGAATTTGAGTATATTTTCCAAAGCAGTTGCTATGGTTCTGTAATTACTCTCACTTTTGTTTTCTTACTTGTTGTCTGCCTCACTCTATTTGAACACAAACATGTGAGCACTGAAAACTCAAAGATTTGTTAGATATTGTGTCTACAGAAACTACCATAATACCTGGCAGCTATATGAATTTGTCAGTATTCCAAGAAGCAGGTTTTTTATCACAGGGGTGAATTACTTAGTACTCTCACACTAGATTTGTGTGTAGGGGACAACAGTTTGAGAGTGTATCCGTTCTAGGAGGAGAGAATAAATTTACTTTTGCTTTCTTATTTTACTTTGTTTACTAGCCAGTTATTTTCCTCAGAATACAGATCATTGTAGAAGAACAAAATATCTTGCTAGCTATGAAAACTTATTTGAATCTGTTTACTATTTTAAGGATTCGTGGATTCTTCAAAATTATAAGCATGTTGTATTATTTGGACTCTCCTGACCCTTCAAGTAATTTACCTCTGGAAATATCCCAATTTAGTAAGTTCTTCTTAAAGCACCACATCGACAAAATTATGCATTAATCAAAGAGCACAAAACTGAGAAATTGCAAAATCTATTTTTTTGCTTCCTTTGAAAGATATAAACCTCTAAATTTGAGTGACAATTATAGTGACTCTCTCATAATTCTATTTATTAATGGAATAATACAAATATTGATCTCATTAATTATAAAAATTGCACTTTTATATAGGTTTTTTAAATAAAATGCTAGAAATATTTTCACAAAAATTTCCTAAAGTGCATTATAAATTAAAATCTGTTCATTCATAAACAAATATAACATCTACTAGGGTTAATTTGTGGAAAGAATATGGATTTTAAGTTTTATTGGGTAACTTTCCAAATTAAGGAAATAATTAAATGCAAAATTTAAAAGTGGTCTCATATTATTTGAAAACGGTGCCATTTGTAGTTTTAGGTCAGATTTTAGATTTAAAACATATTTTTTAACTTTGTGCCACCAGATATGTGATTGCTGAAGAAACAAACTCAAAACATTATACCTTTTCCCCAAGATCTGGTTGTTGTTAGGAGAACCAAGAATATGATTTCAGGCTTCTGAGTTATAGTTTATTTTTCTTTAGCTAAAGCACTTTGTTTCATAAGCTAGAAAGATGATCCCCAAAACTGTTCAAATAATGTAGAATACTCCCTGCCTATTTCACTGTGAAAGACAAAATGAAGATCCAGTATAAAATAGCAGTATTGAAGAAATGCATCAGCCTCCTCATGTGTCATTCATTGAGTGATACTGGAAAAGCTACTTGATTTCTAAGAACTGGAGTTTGCATGGAGAAGAGTATCAAAGATTTGATACACAGATATATAGACAGAACTTTAAGACCTTAAACTAACACTAGCTTTTATTTTTATTTCTTTTGAATTTGATTTTTTGGTTTGTTTTAGTAGTCCGGTTCTGTTTTACTCCATATATAATGATGAGGTAAATCCTTCCATACTTCTGAATAAAAACATTCATGATAGAAAATATTTTCAGATAAAATTTCCTTATTTGTCCAATATTTCTGGAAACTGTATGCAGCTAGAGGATCAACTCTTAGTGTTCATCACATCCATAGATTCACCTTTTAAATAAAATTTGAATCCATTAAAAAACTAAAACAATTTTATTGATAAAATTATTTAAAAATATAATATATACATTACAGAATCATTTTCATTAGTATCAGCTCCATGACAAATATGCCAAAAGGAAGATTTCATATGTTAAAACTTCTGTTGTTTATATTCTATGTAAATCACAGCTTTGTAATATTTGTAAAACATCTTAAAGTATGATCAAATCGGGAGGATAAAAGTAATCTTTATTGAGCTTTAAGTTAGTTTGTAGATCAATGAAATATATAGTTGTGATTCTTACCAGAACAATCTTTATATTACAGAACAATCTTTATTTGGAAATCGTACATTTGAATATCTTTCTTGATAAAATTATCTTAGTTTATAAAAACTAAAATTAAATATTATTAAGAAGAGTGACACAGTTGCCAAAACTACTTGTAATATGGAAGAAGTCTATTTTCAGGATTTCTGTTCAGTGTTATATCAGCTCTTCCTATGAGACAAAATACAAAGGAATTATATGCATTAGGGACTTTTTTGTGCTGGTAGGAGCTATTGGATCATAATGTCCATAATTTTGTGACTATAGAATTATTTCCTATACCATTACCCACTTCTTTGTCTGGTCTGTATAAATGGCTCAAGCAAAGGGACTTTTTATTATGTCCCTTAGGAAATAATTCCTTGGCCTAATAGACCTAACAGGGCTGCCTTTCTAAATCGTCACTCACAAATTTCCTATATTCAATTTCAGCCCATTACTTCTGGTTATTTTCTCTTGACTAAACTGAAATGTGCTCTTTTTGCCCCTTTTTTACCCTATATATGCTTTCAATGTGATTGAATTTCCTATTAATGTTTTCACCAAATTAAATGGAAACTGTCTTTTAATCTCTGTCCATTAATCATTTCATTTAGACCCTTAATCATCTTTATTGTTCCTTCCTGAAGTTTCATTTGTTCACATTTTTCTCACATTGAGAAATCTATGTTTCTCTTCTGTATTATGGACAGTATTGTAAGAAATTTAACTGGTCTTATTTTTGCCTAGCTTAATCTCACCTCCCAGAGAGGATTCTTTTATGTTGTCTTTCTTAGCATTTATGCCTAGGTTTCACTTTTCTTACTATATAATTAATTACACACTCTGTAAGATTTTTTTCTTGACAATTCAGTTTTCATAAGTATCCTAATAGGATAAATTGTCTTACCTCCTTTTGTGCCCTATAATTCCATTGAGATGTTATATATACTTATTTTTAAAAAGCAAATAAGTTCTTTAAATTGGCCATGAATTGAATCTGCATAAACCCCAGAAAGGAATGTCACCACCTGTGCTGAATAATGAATCAGTTTTATCTGTCTAAATTTTCCCTGTAGAAATGACCTACCTATCACTTGCTAAATATAATTAGCCTTTCCAGTCTAGAACAATTCCAAAGGAATTGGGCTGTTCCAGCACAGAAACCCTGTAGAATCCAGGACAAATTGCAAAGCTGGAAGATGGTTCATCTAATTTTCCTTTTTATTTTCCAGGTTCACAGATGCTGATAAATACTCATAAGTTTAAACATCAAAAGGTGGAAACTAGGTTAAAATATTGTGAGCTCTTTTATTTTCTTGTTCACCTTTTTTATAGATAGTAAATAATATCTATGAGAATGTATCGACTCATATAGTAATATTGATTGTATGGAAATCTCCTTGGAGGAGAATGCACTATAAACCATACCCTTCCTGAGTCATGCAAGAAAATGGAATTGTGGTTCTTCTTGAGGTTTTATACCAACTCTTTGTAAAGCAAAATTCCTTCAAAAGAAAACCACAAAATGGATACAGAAGATATTTATCACAGTGGAATTCTAGAATAGCAATTTTTTTCATGGGTTAGTGATTCATTTAGAATGTCATATAATTTGAATGAGAGATAATATACAATATATAGGGCTTAAAGTATTACAAATGAATTTTTGGATTCCTGTATAAAGAATAAATATTAGTTAACGTCTGCAAAATTTGTTCTCAAAATTCACCAAGAGATTCCACTTTTGCCGAACTTGACAATTGAAAATAACATAGCTTTCTAATGTGATTTTTTTCAAAATATTAAAAAATACATATATTCACAAAAAGCTAGTCATTTGAAATTTTCAAATTTCAGCAATGCACTGCTTGTGTTTTGTGAGGTTTCATAAATGATTAATAAATATCTGGATTGACCTGGAGTTGGTTATAGATTTATGAAGCAATCTTAGGTTCCTTCTGTGAGCTACATGATCATATGTTTTTCTTGTACTCACTTATCAAACATATACTTTCCCAGTACTATAACTTTATAAAAATACTAGAGATGAGTTTTTTATTTGACTGTGTCTACTAAATATTAAGTTTTAAATTTCATATTATAAGCAATGTGATTAGTGTTCAGATTTTAGAAAGATTTATTATTCATTAGCTGCATCTATTGTAGTACACAGTTCCATTATCTTGTCAGTGCTTTAAGATTTGTTTCAAATCATTATTACTGTCTTACTACCTCTATCATTCTGTTCTTTTTGGAGGAAGTTAGAGTAAATAATTTGATAAAAGTAATTTTCATGAAAATTATCTATTTGTGAGGAGATTTTGTTAATTTGTTGATGTTTTGCTAAGGTTTTATGGGGCTGGGAATCAAGCCCAGGGCGTCTTGACACATACAGTACTCTCTACCTCTGAGCTATATACCTAGCGCAATTTTATTATTTTTTAATATCAGAAATTCTATTGTTTTGTTTGATTCCTATATTCTTTTAATTAGTTATTTAAAATAGTTATAAAATATTTGTGGAAAAATCTTCCTGTATTTAAAAGTAAAGCATTACAGTTCCTAGATAGGTAAAGTTTTATAATCAATTGAAAGGTTTTGTTTTGTTTTTTGCATTTCTTCTGCTCTATACATTATATATAGGAAAAAAATAAATGCAAAAATGCAACCCCATGGTGAACTCAAGTTAGGTGACATAAATTTTTTTGTGTTAGTTAAATATATTGTAGCCCCTAAATTTCCTTGACTTAGTTAAATGTAGATATTATTCCTTTAATAAAAGTTATAAATAGAAAGTTTAAATACCTCAAATTTTAAAATTATAGGAAAGGTGAAGATTATTCATACATTAGAACTACTGTGTATAGCTATGCAGAAGTGACCTTGGAGCTAATATATGTATATTCACTCTTTTCAAGGGTAGTTACTGAGCTTAATAGAATCTAGTTACCCACCCAAATGCTCATTAGTCCTCAACCTGATCAGCTTGTAGATTGTAGAGGATCAGAGGTTTTTAGTCTGGTAGAGCTATAAACAAAGGGAGAAAATCTTTTGTGACCCCAGGGACCATTGTCTCTAAACCAGAAAAGGAAAGAAAAATCCTAATGATGTGACTTACATGAGCACTGCAAAATGATCAAACTCATAGAAATAGAATAAAATCATGCAGAAATTTGGAGAAAATGGAGTTATTAGTCAAAAAATACCATGCTTTAATCATACAAAATGAATAAATCCGATGCTATAGTGCCTATAGTAAACAATACTCTGTGAAATATCAGACATTTTCTGAGAGATATTTTTAAATTTTAATTTTATTAGTACACATTTTAAATACATGAAAAGTGACAAAGTATTTTTGCATATGTCTTATATTGTTAATCCACATAGAATTTTGCTCTCTTTTAGTTTTTCCTTTTCTTTTTTTTTTTGGTTTTGTTATTGTTGTTTCTTTGGATAATTTGAATCATGCAGTGTCTTCTTTTGCAATGAGAATTTTTAACAGTTTATTCATTTAATAATATGACAAAGACAGTAGTACACAATACTTACTATATTTTGTATAATATATCATCTCTTATTTTTTCCATCTAACCAACCATAATTTAATGTTGATTTCACATCCTTAATTATAGAATATAACCACTAAGTGAAATTATCAAAGGAGAGTTTTACTTCCATTATGCCTAAAATGGGTGTATGTAGAAAAACATGAAACCTGTTTAATGGGAAAATTTTCTGGTTAGAGAATAATAAATTACTTGTATCATGTTGCAAAGCACACTAAACTTAGTGAAGCACTTTATCCATTTTTAAAAATAAATCTTACAGTTATGATTTTTCTGCCAAGAATTTGCAGGTTTTGGCTATAATTCATCCCATTATCATCATTAAATTTCTGCCCAAAGAATATGCTTAGATTTTTCACATGTTTCATCAGCTGGTATCGTTAACACTGTGACTTACACAACTTGCAGTCTTCATCTTTTCTTGCCTCCCCATTTTTCCTTTCAGGATATTTCTTCACACAGTTATGTGCACAATTGGAATTGAGAAGTTCTCATAGATGAATAATGACTACTCAACAATTTAAACAAGCAAACATAGTCCAAATATAAATTGGATTTTGTTACATTTGCCAAGATTTTAAGAGTACTTAGGTTCAAAGGTTACAGACATAATAGTCACTACACAAGTGCCCACCAGCAGAAACTTTTGCTTTATAATAGCAATACCAATCATAATATTTTAGTCTCAAAACATATCAGAGTAACATTTTTGCGTGTCTTTCTATTGCTTTTATATGACAGTACTAAAGATATTTGAAGTTCACTATCATATTTTCTAAATACCTTTGCTTTGTTTTAAACATCTTTATTTTCTTCCTTCTTTTCATGTGCCAGTGTTAGATTCATTACTATCTTGGTCTCTATCCTGCTATCTTGATCTCTCCTCTACTACTTTCATACAATTTGCTATGCTCTGAATTGGAAAGAGTAACTACTACTTATCTTGACCTAACACAAGTCCTTGGTCATTGCAACCTCACATGGGTCTTATTAGCTTTCACATCACACCATTAACTTGTATTGAACTTGTGGTTGGCTTAACCCCCTAAGTGATATCATATTGATCTCTGACCTTGATTGTCAAATATTCTATTGATAAATGCTTTATTTCAGCTTTTATCTGTTTACACATTCTATTCTAAATTTTGAATCTCCATTTTCATACTCAGTTGCCTCTGAAGTTAGCTTTCCCTCCCAGCTATACCTAAACTATGCATTTTATGAAGATTCCTTCACTGATAAATATGCTAACTGCCCAGGATCAAAGCTTGTGGCAGGCCTTTGGAAGTTCCTCTTAGGTTGACATTGATGAATCAACTCATTAAGTCTACTTGTTTAATTACCTACAAATCCACCCAAATACACTATCATTCGACCAGGTTTTTTTTCTACTTTATATACAACGAAATGATGAAAGCTCTTTTCAAATGCTTAGGGAAAATTAATATGAACAGTTTCTAAGCCAGTCTCATAACCTAAAAGTTACTTTACTTAGAAAAAATAGAGAGTAAATTTTGCTACATATAAATTCTTATTGATAATACCATGCTTTTATTCTGTACCCTAAAGGCTAATTATTTACAGGGTGTTTTAAGGAGTTTTTTCTTGAAATACAAAGGTTTTCTTCATTCTTATTTATCTCTTTATTCCCTGATTTCCTACTTTAAAATATTGGTACACATTTAGGTATCCTTATAAAGTTTTCAAAAAATATAAAACAGAGATCTGATTATAATATCTGCAACTTACATAGATTTATGTTTTGATATTAAATAATAAAATCCCCTTAAAATAGCTAAGTACTTTTCTAGTACTGACTAAAAATATTTGAAATATAAGGGTTACAAAATTTTATCCCATATTTTATTCTTATAATAGTAAGATTTTATTACCTCATTAGAGAGACTGACCTGAGGATCAGACTGCTGATTACCTTTCCAATGAACAGAAATAATAGGAAATTAAACTGAAATGTTTGCTTTCATTATTTGATTTAATATTAAGATTTGTTTTAATTTCACCAACAGGAAAGTTACCATGTGTTAAATACTAAACAAATACAAAATATAAAAAGAAAAATCACCCATCATTGTAACACAGAGATACTAATAATTGTTAATATCTGTAGTACTTCTTAGTTTTAAATGTTACATCTTCCAAATAAGAAACGTTTTAGCTCAGTAGAAAAAGCCACAGGACAGTGAGAAACTGAACTGTTCCTAAGTTTTAAGCATCTGCTTACTTTACAGCATCTCTCAACTGCTTCTTTATTTGCATCCACCAAGACTCATCTCTAATTTCTAAAACTTTACTTTTAGATTGAATTAAACTTTATTTTAAAATTTTGCTATTCTCATTCGATATTTACTTTTAGTATCAATTTAATTGCTTGTCTGATTTTAATTAGTAGGATATTTCTCCACAAATCATACTCTATTTTTTAAAATCTATGCTTTAAAACTATGTTTAAGCTGAATCTGATGGCACATGCCTATAATTCTAGCGCTCTGGGAGACTAAAGAAGAAAGATTACAAGTTCAAGCATACCATGGGCAATTTAGCGACTTAGTGAGACCCTATCTCAAAATGAAAACTAAAAAAATTAGCTGGGGATGTAGCTTATTGCAAAGGCACTGGGTTTATTTCCCAGTAACACACAAGCACACACATCCATGCATACACACATACGTGTACACACACACACACACACACACACACACACGATTATTTAAGGTCCTTCCTCAACTATACTTAATAATACTACTAAAATAATCAAAGTCATTTTCTATCATCAATTGAGAGCCAACATCAACTCTGAATCTATCCTTTCAATTATCAATCTCTATTTGTGGATTGTCTGTTTACTTTTTATTCTTTGCTACTATATGCTGTTATAAAATTAAAGAATAAATTGCCTTTCAGAAGAAAATAGATAAATCAGTAAGGAAAAAGCTGATTATTGAGTGGACAAATGCTGCACTGTTGTTTAGACTGAGAAGCACTAATTTATGTGTGTGTGTGTGTGTGTGTGTGTGCGCGTGTGTGTTACTGAGAATTGAATCTAGGGCCTTCACATTAAGCTACATTTCTAGCTCTTTCTTATTTATTTTGAGACCAAGACTCACTAAGCCACTAAATTGAAAGACACAAAAATTTGACCCTTTGTCTCTAAAACTGGTATGCACTGATCATATACATTTAAATCCTGCTTAAGGTAAAAATGTCCTGTTTGAAAAGAATGGCAGAAAAAATTATTTTAAGAATAGTGAAGAAATGAGCAGAATCTTATTTTAAAATCAATTTTCTGATATTGACCACTCCGAAAGGAAACACAAACTATTTTATGTAATGTTATATCTTCTTCAGTCTTATCCTTTTCAGGGTTGACTATACTTCATTCATTTCTCCTTTTGTTCAAATAGAAATGTTTGCTCATTACTTCTATTACAGTTATATCCTCTCTTATGTGTTCAACACAGTGCCTATAAAAGTTGATTAATATTCACTTAACAAATAAGTGGCAACACTTATAAAAAAAGATTGCAGTGTAACTGAATTAATCTAAGAATGATGGAGCATGAAGAAAAACTAATCACTAATTTATTAAGCTTTATTAATAAGTCCTAAAGGAATCCTTAAAAGAGACTGAATGAATATTTTAAATACTGTCTTTTTTTAGTATAATGCCACAGACTATCTTTTGATAGGTAAAATATACAATCTATTAGCTTTGATATAATAAATGTGGAAAATGTTTAGTTATCAATAAGTGGAAGTCATGATGAAATAATATTGCAATATGTCTGATTCATGTTTATGTATTTGTTTGCTTTATGCAAATTTATCTTAAGTTTTATAAGCATTTTGCATAGGTTAACTTTTCTATGTTTTCAAAAGTGTTTGGAACTTTTATTACCAGATTTCTTCAAGGTATGGGTAGAAATATCCTTAAGAACCTAGCTGTTGAATAGAAAACTGTGTATGAACATGTTCCTAAAGTTTGAAGGTCTAAAATAGATGTCTTCATTTCTTCTTTGTGGTATCATTTCTTTTGTGGTTTGTTCTTTAAACTTTTGCCAATACATTTTACTTCTACATGTTAATTGTCAACTTTTATCTTGCCAGGTTTATAATCCTCTTTTATATGGTATAGAACTATTCTCTTCCATGCCTTTTTTCTTGAAAATTGAATTAGAATTTTGAATATTTAAGTGTTCCATTTGTGATGGTCACCTTACCAAAATCCTTGAACCTCAATATTCTCATCCTTTCCATTTAGTATCAAAATTAGTTCATTTTTTTTAAGCTCCATATTTCTCCTCAAACATATCTTCTTATTCCGGTTATTTTTTAACGTTCTCTCTTTACCTAGTTCAGCAATTGATTCAAAGTATTTTTTAAACCATGTATTTAAATGTGGTCATTGTAATGTTCTAAATTATTTTAAAGATATTTTAGTTCATTACTTAATATATCATGTAAAGGTGCAAATTTCCAATGATGAATGTCATTATATTGTATACCTAAAATATACCAATGATTAGAATGAATAATCGATAATGTAAAATAGGAAGAAAAGGTCCAAAGGGGTAGGGGTAGTAGGAGGGGCAGGGGAAAGGAAAGAAGGGAAAGGAAAAATGATGAGAAATGGAAAAAATGGAAATAAAGTCTTTGTAAATAGGGAAGGGTGGAGGGGGTGAAGGGAGGGCTAGGAATGGGGAAAAAATAAGAACCAAGATGCATTATGTAAAGGTACAATTCCCAATGAGAAATGTAATTGTGTTGTATACCTACAATGTACCAATAAAAGAATTTAATACAAAAAAAATTTTAAAAAGTAAATATCAGTGTGTACTACCAATTTATATCTATAAGAAAGTTCACTTGAATACATTCTTAAATTTGTATTTCTACTTTCAATGTACAATTTGTGCTTTTTAAATTTTTGTTTGTATCTATCAAAAGTAAAACATGACTACATGGTCTTTATAAAGTATAGACTAATGAATAGACTAATGTCAATATCCTTGGTAAGTTTTAAACGGTATCTATTTCAAAGTTATGAGAATTTTGAAAATAGCTTGGATAGCAGTTGAATGTCATTAGAATTTATTAAATTTTACCAATGATGTGCCGTTACATGTTTACCTACCTAAATTTAGAAAATAAGCTGATTATACTAATGGGATGCAGGAATATGCCAGGTATGTTTTGCTTTCCAACTTATATAGATATTCACATTAGCAACAATAAGGTATAGTCGTCATGATCCAAGGACATAAAGGAAATCAGTTTCTGACAGAGCATATATTGTCCTTGAAACCTGTGCCAACAAAATGGGAGGTTCAACAGTACTCCACATAATAGAAAGTAGATCAAGGGTATTCCTACACATTCAGGAAGCATGTCAACTATTATGCCTTTAAAATCTTTGTTTGAAACATTTTTTGCCCCAATAGTCAAGAAGTAATTAAACATTCCAATATTTGTAAGTAGGTATTATTATATGCACTATATATTTATATAGGATAATTGGGATAAACAGAATTTGCTGAAAAAATGCAGATTTTTTTAAAAAAGAAGCTGAAGTTAAGATTTTACTTGGCTTACTATAGCTTTGCATTATCTTATAATGTGGAAAGAAAAAATTGATTAAAATATAGTAGATGCATTCATATATTACATTTAGTTTATTTATGATTCTTTTTACACAATAATATTGTTCTATCATTCAACTTTCCCATTTAATTAGATCATGGGTAAATTGCACTAATTTTGTATAAAATCTGTTTGCCTATATAAAATTCATCTCAGTTCTAAAATGATGTCCACTCAATACAGAGTTTTCAACTTGCACTTGGAAAGCAAATGCTTGTTTTTTTTTCAGATGGCTTTCCTTCCTTCCTAGTAGGAAGTTGAAAGAACAACAACGTATCTCTTTTAAACATTGAATCACAATCACTTTCATTCAACTTTGTGATGTCATTAATGTACTATTCCTTAGTATACCAAATAATAGTTTCTCTTTCCTTTTACACATAATCAATTTGTTTATACTCTTATAACATGGCAATCTATTAACTTTCTGTTAATCCTATTATAATTTGAAATGACTTACCCTGGAATACAGTGACTGCAATAAACTTTCACTCCAAAACCTATTTCAGAATCATAATAGCAATGGGGAAATAGAGAAAATTGAGTTTAAAATAATGCCAATAATCATGTCTTTTCATTCATAATTGATGATTACATCTTTTTAAAATTTTGTGTTTGTTGAAAATACACATAAGAAGCCAGCATTTTCTAACCCCTAAAGGAAAGTCTTTCACCTCTCTGCCATGTAAGAGTTAATTCTGTTTCCTATAGGGCTGCAATCTGTAAGTTAAGTCTGGAAGCCAGCAGAGGCAACCTGGACTTGAAGTAACACTTCCGTTGTCAAGGGTTACTGATGGGGGAAGGGAAGGGGCTGGAAAGGAAAGGAGTTGTGGAAATGAAGAAGGATCATAGCAAACACTACATAAATTCAAATGCTATACATGTATTTGGAATAAGAGCTGCATTCTGTTATATTTTCACATTTTCCATTTTCATTTATTTAGTTTACACATGGCTGGTAAATTCATGGGCTGGTGGCTGCTGAGTTTATTCTATGTATCACTTTCCAATAGCATTCAGCTGGAAATTATGAGTGTAGTAATTTTGTAATTAAATTTGAACTTACTATTATGATTTACATGTAAGTACAATGAATTTTTGGTATTTTTCTATGTTGAAATATCAACAAATACTTTCCATGGGACTTGATGGAAAGTCTGTGTCATTTCCATTGAGATGAAGATTTGTCTTTTCCTTCACAAAATTACAACTCAAAGGAAGCAGTATGCTTAAGAGTTTTAAAATAATATCTATTACATTCAGCTATTAATGTTCTAATTGTTAAAATACGTACATTGGCCAATGATGTACTGAAGTATTTTCACACAATGTTATATATCAGGCAGTTACCAAGGTCTACCTCACTTTAAATCTCCACGTTAGGCCAATTTTCATTACTAATAGATTTGGTAAGAGAAAAACTGTAAAAAGAAAATGTGATAATTAACATTAAAAAGTTGACATATTTTGATATTATTGTTATTGATATTTTTATGTTGATGTATATTTACATGTCAACATTCTCATGTCAAATATTTTTAAATTACTCATTTGCACAGTAAAAGTGATTCTCATGCCATTGTTGTTGATCACACTTTTGGTAACATTTGATCAATATTTATCTCATATTTTGAAATCCGTACCCTCGTTTTGTTTTCTACCATTTTAACCTATTTGAGTTACTGTATTTTGAATAGTCATGCATTTTTCAAGAATAAAATTGAGTGCATTTTACATAAGTGCAGTGCAGAGTTATATAATTATATAATAATTCCTGGATTTATAAAGTAGCAGAATAGTACGTAATAGAGACCGAAAAATAAAGGTTTTTTCCTGCCAAAAGTATGTTTATTTTTCTCTGAAACTGTTCTTTGAAAATCCTTTGTATTATCAAAGCCACCCCACACAGACAATTAAAAGCAGGTATGAAATGATAGATCACATGACAGGAGTTTAAATATGAGGACCCCCCCCCCTTGGTTAAACATCGCAGCAGGCATTACAATACCAGAGGTAATGAATCAATTAAATCCATTTTCCCCTCGCATATCCAAAGCTGCGGGTGTAGGGCTGCCTTGTAGTTTAGAGATGGAGCAGTAGGACCCAGGGGCCTCCGCAGCCACCAATAGAAGCGCACACTTGGCCCTATTTGTATGCAATGCCGTCTGCTCTGCGCATTAATAGTAATACAGATAACGGGTTTGAAAGAATTCTCTACTGAAGAAGGATTGAAAATTTTCCAGTGGCTGATACTGAGAAGGAACGCAACTTTACTCTCTCCCTATTTCCGCGTTCTTGGGTGTAAAAGTCTCAGACAGCCTGTTTTTGGTTGAAACTCGGCAAGGTCTCCGTGGACAGCAAAGTTGGAGGGCTGCTCCTGCACCACCGAGCCGCTAGATTTCTGAACACAGTCTTGCCCAAGGGTAAGTCTTGCAAATGATTGCAAAGCAAGTGACAGAAGGCTTTAGAATGGCGAAAGGGGACTCACTTGGTTTTACACCAGTGGTCTTTGGAGTGAAGAATGGGTGCGGAAAAGACTCAGCCGTTTGTACAGAAATTGTGACTGATGCATCAAGGTATTTTGGGGTAGAATCAAAAACCTTCAGGCTAAATTGGAAATTGCAGCCTTGCGCTCAGTCAGGATTCAACAAGTTTCCCCGCAGGGATGTGATGTTTATTTCCTTGCAAGTTCTGCAGGGTGTTCGTTCTGGGTGGGCTGCGCCTGCTTAACAAAGAAGTTTCAGGATTTCTGTCTTTTGCGGCGCGACTGGCTTCACCCTTGTTTGAGGAGGCTTTGTGCTCCGTTTGGGGTTTCCTGGGGACACGAAGGGGAAGTGCCCCTTGGGATCTTGCAAGCATCAGTTGCCTGCCTGCTGGGTTAGGGCTGGGCAAGTTTGCAGTGAAATTTCGGTGTCTCTGAATGCACCGTCGTTCGTGATGTGCACTGAAGCACAGAAATCATCAGGCTCTCCGGAGCTTCCAAACTTTGGACGCATTCTCCAAGAATGGATAAGAGTGGGGACTTCGAAAATAAGCGTCACCAGGTGAATTTTGGTGAACTCTTGGTGGCATTTAGGCAGTGGGATCTTTGGAGACCTGCGTTTCCAACTTGCAGCTTTCTGCTTGGAAACGCACTGCTGATGTGGAGCAGATGGGAGTGAGGGGTGTTAAAACTAAGCCAAAGGGGAGTTTATCTAAGGGAGAGAAAAAGAGAGGGCGGAAGAGGGAAAGGAGAGAGATGAATGGCCAAGGTGCATCTCATCTTTCACACACAAAAACCCCACTCGTGGTACATGCCATTAAACTCTCCAGTGGGTGGCGTTTAGCTGGAAAACAAATTGTAGGAGGTCTAGGCGCCTCTGCATTATTTATAAAGAGCTGTGCCCTTTCGGGGATCCTTCTCCCTGCCCCCTCTTGCCTTCTCCGATCCTCCCTGCGCAGGAGTCGGATTGGGCGCGGTGCGACTCAGCCCCGCAGCGCTGCGGACACAATGAAGAGAGACCGGCAGAGCCCTGCGTGCGGCCGGTGCGGGGAGCTCGGCGTGACACCCCGCCCCGCCGTCCGCGATGCAGATCGGCTAGCGCTGCGGTGCTGGGGAGGCGGCTGGTGGCCCGCGGCCCCGCGCCCCGACACCCTGGCGGCGGGGGAGCTGCGCAGGCCGCGCACACCTGGCCCAGACACAGGTTTCTTCTAGGGGGTCATTGTGCTGCAGGCAGACAGGTGGGTTCGAGAGAAAGACACCCCACTCCAGCCCCTGGTCGGAGCTTTTACAGCCACCCAAATATCCCTAGGGCGGACTCTAGCCCCCCCAGAGTCTTGCACCTCCAAACGGGAAAGAACCAAAGGAGAGGAGGAATGCTGAGGAGACCCTAAACGAATACAGGAGGCAATCGATTTGGGGCGATTCTGGTCATTGGTCAGGCTTTTCTGGGTTTTAAAGTCGACTGCTTCAGATGGGGCTTTGAAATGCTGTCGCCAGCTCCCTGAGAAACCCAAGGGGCAGATTTCCAGACACCGAAACTCGCCAGAGACTCCTCAGATAAATGAAGGGAGGCGAGGAGGGCATGGCGAAGAGCTTCATTTCGCAGCGTCGCTTAACCCTGACCTCAGCACCTCCCACCCCTTCACTCCCCCACCGGGGAGTGCCCGACCTTGTTAATTCCTCTGGGTATCTCCCCTGTGTAAGTGATTTTCACGAGGCTGGGTGTTACAAAAGCCTGTTAAGAGAGGGCTTGTGCGTTTTTTAAGTAGTAGTAAGAGAGTGTTTTGTTTGGAGGTTGATTACTAACCCCATTGGGTGAGCGTATAGGGCAGCTGTCCACCTGGAATTGTTGTTTGAAGGGGACACTTCAGAGCAAATATATTCCTTCCAGCGCATGTTGGAAGACAATGTCATTACACTACACACACACACACACACACACACACACACACTGCACTTTCCATTTGCGTGCTTTATTGTGTTTGGGCATTAAGACTTAATTCTAAGCAAAATGTTGGCATAATTCAGTTTTATTTTATTTGTAGCTAATTAGAAGCCTCCTCACTGGGTTTTCAGGCTCCAATTGGGATGCTGATATTATTTTGGGATGCTCAGTTGCCTGTATCTCATGTCTTATGCAGCACAGGTAGCTCTTCTGAAAGCAGTCCTATAGCTGATATGTAGCTAATTTATTAAAGGGGAGAAGCATTGTTGGAGGGGGGTTCCATCAACCATTTCCCTTCACCTCAACCTCAAAAGAAGGGGAAAACCCCCACGGGCTACCCAGGACAGATATCCAGCTGTTAGGTGATTTTACTTCTTAGTAATCTATTCTTGTACCCTGGGGGCCAGAGGGACTTCCAGAGGCACATTCACCTCATATCATTGTCCTGGATTTTGGACTTCCTTTTATGTCTCACCACACATCTTCCTGCTCTACACATATTTCAATTTAGTCCTGCGCAATCTGCAGAAACGAAGCAGAAGCACAACGACACAGCTGCAGACCCCTGATGGAAGCTTGCTCCAGAAAACAGCTGTTAATCACATGTCTGCTTCATTTCCACTTCCTTCCCTTGACTTCCCTTCCCTTACCCTGTCCTTGAACCTGCTACACCTCCCAGGCTGTATCCCCTGAAGGTTAGTGATTTCCAGTGATGTAGCACTGTGCTGAGCATGGGAGGAGGGCAGAAACACAACAGCTACCTAGGGAGTCCCGTTGGTGTAAGGCTGCTTTCTCTCACTTGATACTGCACAAAATAAAAAACAAACTTCCTAACATCTTCTCAAAGAGAATCATACTGGCTTCTATAATTGTATGTTATTTTATGCCATAATAGAATCAATTCAAATATGAAGTGACATTGATGAGCGATAAAAACTAAGCTATACACTTGTGGGCAATATTTGGGAACCAGTGTTGTGCTTAGCTAGGAAATGTCATCTTTTGGCAATATCTATACTTGATATATTAAGGCTTTTTAAAGTAAGATTTAACATGTTACTTTTCTTATTAAGTTGAACAGCTCAAGACTCAGCAAAGATGTGAATTAAAAAACAAACAAAAAAACCAAGTCTGAAAGTCAAACCCTTGGCAGCTTGATGAATGAGCAGGTGCAATGCACCATTTGAAATGTAACTTGAGGTGTACTCCCATCAATCCACTGGAGAATGAGTTCTTTCTTGTCTAGAAAACTGATTTCTCTCTCTCTCTCTCTCTCTCTCTCCTCTCTTTCAGAAACAAAACATAATCATGTATATAATAATTTATGTAACTAAACTTGTTGAAATGAGCAATGTTACTGTTGATACTTTCACAATTGTATCTAGAATATATTAGTGCTATATGGGCAACCAGTTCTTCTAATTCTATAGAGAATCAGAGAATCTGGGTCCAACAAGGTTAACTGACTTCTCTAAGGCTGTGTAGAGAAAACTGTAGAAAGAGTGTTAAGGACCTCACCTACAATTGCTCTTTCATTCAATCTTCCCATCACCCTTTTGAGAAAGGCTTTATTAGGCTTCTTTAAGGAATGAAGAGATGGAAGTTCAGAGGAGTTAAGAAAAATGTTTAAGATCATACAGCAATTACAGAGAGGCAGGACCAGAAATAGGTTTCCTAATGACAGAGTACATTGGTCCTCTGCACCTAGAGTTCTGCACCCCTGAGTTCCACATCTACATGTAAATACACTACCACTGTATTCAAGGGATTTGGGCATCATGAGTTTTGGTAGCCACAGCATCCTGGAAACAATCTCTTGCAGGCACCAAAAGAAAACTACACATGCTTCTCCAGTAAGCCATGTTGCTTGTAAATAAGTTGTCTCCAGTGATTGGGCCTTATTATTTCCCCTCATGTATTAATTATTTAAATTGTATTTATATATTTCTAATTTTTGAAATCTCCCAGGTATCCTTTTCATAGTCAGTCACATGTTTGCATTTCCTCCAGAACACATATCTACAAAAATGACATTTGCCAGATCCCATACCCAGTGAATAACTTGAGTAAGCCTCACCCTTACCCTTCACCATGAGTCATCATTTTTCAAGATCAGAACATATTTGAAAATAGGGGCCTTTATCATTTGTTTTCAAATCTGCACAAATACAGTTATGATGTCTTAAAAGGATACATCATATCATTTCCAGCTAGAGGTGGCACATCTTCACCTTCACAGTTTTGCATAATAGCTCTTCTGATCTGGAAGATTCTCCCCCTTTACTTGACCAAATCCTGTGCCTTTGTCTAGGGTGGTTCACTTTCCTCCTCTTCCAGAAAATTTCCCTGAATGTTTCAACCTTCATGGATATTGCTCACCTCTGAATTTCCAATCCAAATATTTCCAAATACTTGCTTTCAGTATTAGAACCAAAGAGAAGTAAGCTCTTCTCCTTTGTTTAGCATTTATTCTATTAAACCCTTTTACATAAGTTTTATCAAGCATAATTTTCTATTTGTTCCTTATATTCTGCATTTATACCAAATTGTTTGCTCATTCTCTATAGCCATCCAGATCTTGTGTTATATTTCTGGAGCTTCTATAATAAAATTATATATCCCTTACCTTAATGCTAACTGTCACACCTATATTTCCAAATATCTATTGATATCTCAGACATTTTAAACAAAAATAAGTAAAGGAAACTATTGAAAACTGTAGATATCTTCCTTCTGGCCAAATTTATTTTTGTAGTTCAATTTCCAAATCATAAAGAACGTATCAGGCATCTTGACAAATTTACTTTTGTTACCTCTCTGTACTGTCATCTATATTTAAATAACATAACTTTAGTGATGAATTTATTTTTCTTGATCCCTACCTCTTTCCAGGGACCTGACTCCATTTCTATCCTTTTGTTTCTGGAATTAACATATGAGAGATCACTTCACTTCCCACTGTAGAAGCTCAAAATCAAGTGCATAATGATTTTCAGAGAACAAATGGCAAAGTCTAAACTCCTTAAGATGTTACTCAAGGAAATATATGATCTTAACTTCAAGTTATTTTCTTATTTTGTCAATAACTTTAAAAATGTACTTGTTTTTTTCTCATTTATTCAAAACGTCCATTCTCCTCATCTGTTTAGTTTAGGACTTCTCAAAATTCTTCTCAGTTTCTTGTTCCTTTGGTGATCACCTCACGATGTCGATGTCTCCTGTTCTGTGAAGATCTTGGTGTGAAGCAAGTTGATTTATATATTTATCCCTTTCAGACACTTCCTTAATAAAGCTTCTGAAACTGTCCTAGGCTCATTTATTAATCTCCACCATGACACTTAATTATAATCTGAATGTCAGCCTTAGTACAAAATTCATATTTTGAAATTGGAGCCCTTAAGGAGATAGTAGTAGGAGGTGGGGCCTTTGGGAGGTAGTTAGGTTGGGAAAGCAAAGTTCTTCTAGATGAAATTAGCCCATATGAAAGAAGTCTTAGGATGTTCCTTTCCCTTTCCCCCATAAGAACATTGAGAAGGGGGCAACTATGAAGCAGTAAACAGATTTTCATTAGATATTGTGTCTATCAGCACCTTGATCTTGGATTTCCTAGCTCCCAGAACTATGAGCAATCAATTTATTATTTTTTTAATAGTCCACCCAATCTATGGCACTTTGTTATAGAAGCTGACTGGACTGAGATAGTCTGGAAAACTTTTGAATCTATGTTTTTTAAACTGGCCATTGCACCTGAAAACCCACAGAATTGCCAAAATAACAGAAAACACGAGGCCCTGGGCACCCCTCCCCGCCCCCAGCCAGATTTACTACCTTAGAGTACGTGGTGCTCATTCCTAGGGATCCGGAGTTTAACAAGGTTTCCAGGTAGAACCAGGGACAGGGACAGTGTCATAACACTTGCTCCCCAACTCAGCCTGCAGGTATGGAGCCTGATTCAGGAGTTGGGGGTGGAGCCATCAGCACAGTTTTTCTGATGAGAAAAATCTTGTTGAGAACTTGTGATTACTTTTCTGGCTACTGGTTTGCAAAGAAAGTTTTAATTGCAGAGTCCCAGATTGCATGAGTCATTCTTACTCATTTAAGAGTCTGTGTCAGGAAGCCACATTTGCCAAGAACCTTTCTATAATCTATGCATAGATGGGCTGTAGATGCCAGGTCCTGCTATGTTGAGTGCTTGGAGCTTTTCATGCCTCTGAATTTTATTATCATGAGTGAATATTTGGTAAAAACAGAGAAATCAGTGAAACAAATGTTCTATTTAATTATTCAAATTAAATAAGATATCAAATATACAATATAAGCTTTCTGTCTACATTTTCAGATTGTAGCTTCCTTTAGGAGGTAATTAGTATTATAAATTTGCTGTTATACCCATATATTTACTCTTGAATTTACTATATATGTGTGTGTGTGTGTGTAATATGTGTATCTTTAAATCATATATAGTATTTATTAAATAAATAAAATAGTTATATAAATTTAATTCATTAGGATAATATTTTTCATGATTTTCTCTTATTGCTACAAGTAGATGTACTGTGTTGGTTTGCATTATTGTATATGATTTTGTTTCACAAATAAACCATTATTTGCATTTCCCTCTCTTATTAATGGCCATTTCTGATTTCCCACTATAAGGAACAATGTAGAAGTAATTTTTTCTTTTTTTCACAAATGCCTCATTATGCACGTCCAAGAGCATTCTAGTTATATGCCTACAAGTGGAATTGCTTGGCTAAATGGACTGGACTACTTTTGTTTTTTCAGATACTACCTAATTACCATGCACAGCAGGTATAGTACTTATACATTGCAAACATATTTTAAGAGTCGGCAAACCGTTTATCCTTGTGAACATTTAATACCACCACATTATTTTTGTTTATTGAATGGTTCTATTTGTCTTTTCTGATCATTAGTGCGTTGAGGACCATTGCATTGAACATTTTGTTTTCCCCTAATGTGAGTTGCCTAAACATAACTTTCATCCATTTTTCTGCTCAGCTGTTTATCTTTTTCATATAGATTTGTAGAAGTCCTTCATACTTTCCGAATTCTAATTTTTAGTTTATGTATTGAAAATATTTTTTCTACTCTGTGTCTTATTTTTTATGTTCTTTAATGAAAGGATTATTTTAACTTCCTTTTGGCACAAACCATATATAAATGTAAGGAAATTTTTATTATAGCTTATCTTTTTAACATTTTGTTTTGGATACCATTCTCTACAGTGAAGCCAAAAGTACATTCATATATATTTCCTCAAAAAGTTTTTCTTTTTTGCTTAAATTTTTTGATGTATCTGGAATTGATTTGTATTTTCATATGCTAAGAAAGGTGACTGTCACATATATATGTTCCATATGGTAGTAGACTAGCACTGTTATTTTGTGTATAAGACTGCTTGTCATCTGTCCTTATTTGAGACACTTGGTAGGTTGGTATGTAGACACTCATCTCACTGAATTATCACAATGTTAATGAATCTAAGTGAAAAGTATTTTTATTTAAACCAACATCACATTATTTTCAGCCAGAAATATAAACACATTTTTAATGACCACTTGAATAATCTCTTTAAATGCTTTGCGAATTGTTCATAGGTAATGAGTCCCTAGCTAGCCCAGCATCCTTTACTTAGTTTTAGATCTTTATGGAGAACATGAATGAATATTTCAAAGTCATATTTTTTGTGTGTATATAACCTTACCAAGGATAAGCAGTAGAGATAAACTTCAATAGATGGAAGGCAAATCATGGCTCACTCTGAATGAAGCATGATTGACCAGATGAATTATAAACCAGAGGCAGAACAACATTTCAGCACAATAGTCAACAACTTCTTTCTGATCAATGTGTGATGCATGAATAAGTACTCTAAAATATTAATACAACCAACACAAAAAAGTTTAGGAAGACAATCATTACGGTGTTACTGTATATATGTTATATTAAATTTTTCCATAGAATGAGAAACTAGAAGTAACATAAAACAATTAAGTTGCTTATATGTAACCATAAATAATATTTGGTAAAAATTTGGTTTTTATTCTATAAGCAAACATGTTTTGTGCTAAGGAAGAATTGAAATATTTAATTTAAATATTATATATTGGTTTAAGTGAATTGCAAGAATGTCTTGGGTTGAAAAATGAGAGAATCATGTATTTATAAACATTCCTGAAAAAAAAATTCTCCATCAAATACAAATGACATGAGGCCATTAATTCTGTTTTTTTGTACTAATGTGATTGGGCTCTACTCTTATCAAGGAAAGGAATTATTTCAGGAAATTTCATTGTATGTTTTATTTATTTTTTGGTACTTTCATTGTGCAACTTCAGACCTGAGTTCATGAACTTGTCACCCTTCAAACTCTAACTCTAGCCTAGTTTTCTAACTTCTTTCTATTTTTTCTGCCTCTTGCCTAAATGTAGTTTGTTTTAGAATATCTTACACATTTTTCCCTCCCTGAACACACCACTTTATTTTTAAGTCATTCTCTTTGCCTTTAACAAAAAATATCTTTCTCTTTTTCTTTCTAGTGAAGTTAACGGATTTTACAAGATCTATTTTGTTGTTCCTACCATTTTTGAAGCATTGCCTAATTATTTTTTCCAGAAAAATCTCTCTGTCAGTCCCCTCCCATCTTTGTTCTCATAACAGTTATCATTTCCATATATAATTCTCTAGTACCAGCAGCTTTTAGGAGTTAGCTCTAATGACCAGACTTTAACTAACTAGGGCAAATGCAAAATAGTTTCTTAGTGTATCTATCTAAACATCTAGTCTAATACTTTAACCACCTGCTGCTGCATATGCCTACTGAATGTTTAAAATGTGCTAGTGTGACAAATTTTCTCAATTTTAATTACATTTATTTTTTGTTAGAACTTCAATTTAAATAGACAAATTTTAAATAGTGAATATGCATATTTGGACAGTGATATAGGATAGTCTCCTTATTAGAGAAAGTTCTGTTGGACAGTATTGTGAAATGTAAGCTCATAGTAAAATTTTGGAAGGCACAAATAAATCAATAAGTTATACAGAAAATGTTAATAGCTTCAATTCATTTGATTTTATTGGACAGCTTTCAATAAGTTGGAATATACTCATGATCATGTTGGCAAAGATAATTTTGTAACTGCAAATTTTAGCATATCCTAGAAAGAAACAAGTAATTTCAGCTTGACCAAAAAGGAAATGACAATGTGAAGCACAAAAGAAAGAAAGGGAGAGAGAAAAATTGTCTTTGTTTTTACAAAACTTGTCTTCTTGAGATTGTTTTTTAATTATTTTTTTTAATTTTTATTTTTATTTTGGTACTGGGGATTGAACTCAGGACCTTGGGCTTTCGAGGCAGGTGGTGGAAACGCTAAGCTAAATCCTGGGCCCTAAACATCTTTTAAAGATACAGCCCAGTAAGAAATAGGATTGACTATAAATAGGATTAACTATAATAAATGAATTCAAGATTTGGACTACTTCACATAAGGAGGAAAATTGACACACTCTTTTTCAAGTATTGCATTTAATTTGACATTAATACTCATTAGAATGACTACTGATTAAAAAAATAAAAGTAGCAAGTATTGGCAAAGATGTGGAGAAATTGGAACCCTTGAACATTCCTAATAGAAATGTAATATGCTACAGCTGAGAAATAGTATGGTGATTCTTCAAAAACATACACAGAATTATCATATAACCCAGAAATCCCTTTTCTAGGGAAATATCTGTAAGAACTGAAAGCAGAGACTTAAAAGAGTTTGATTTGGTGTTGCTGTGAAGCTGAAGGATCACCCAGGGCCTTGAGCATGCACTATACCACTAAGATGCCCCCTCATCTCCTTATTTTTGTTATAATAGAGTATTACCGTGTTATCCAGGCTTGTCTTGAAGCCTGACTGTCTCTCCTGTAGGTGGGATTATCAACAAAAATGTATCTGTATACTCATGTCATAGCAGCATTATTCAAATAGCCAAGAGGTAGAAACAACTCAATACCATCAATGGATGAGTGTGTAAACAGACTGATATGTTATCTGCAAAGGAATAAAAGGAATAACATTTTGTCATATGCCATAATACAAAAGAATTTTAAAAACATAATGCTAAGTGAAATAAGTCAGACACAACAGGACAAATACTGCTTGGTTCCACCTATTTAATGTATTTAAAATAGCCAATGTCCTAGACAGAAAGTAAAGCAGTGGTTGCCAGGGACTGCATGTGAGAGACAAACAGTTATGATTTCATGGGCCCAGCTTTTTCCTTGGAATGATGAAGACGCTCTGAAGGTAGAGATCCAGTGTGTGGTGATGGTTGCACAACGATGTAAGTGTGCTTAATTTCACTCACTTACATGTTTCAAATTGGTAAATTTCATGTTACCTATATTTTACCACAATTAAAAATGACTGACAAATACTTATGAAAGACCTATTTTTGGATGAGCACCCACATCCCTTAGAAAAATGTCTATACTTCTAGTTTGGGCTCTGAATGTTCTTAAAATGCAAATTTCAGACTGGGCACCACACAGTAACCTCTCTGCCTATTAACTGTAAGAGAAAAGCAATAAGTAAAATGTTACTGGAAAAATCGAATACATACAATCTGTTCTCTGTGATATATTTTACTGAACAGAATATTTAATACAGGAAAAAACAACCTTCACAATGAATATTGTGCTTCTGGGTATGATAGCTGGCAGAATATGATGGAGGTTTTGGAATGAAGACAGGTTTGGCCATGAAACAACTGCATAGCTGAATGCAAAGAAGGAGCTGTGAGACCCCAGGAGAACTTCTGTTGGGCCTGGGACAAAGTGGCCAATAGGACAATGTCTTAGCCACCTGCACATGCAAACTGCCAGAACAGAGACAAATATGATCAAATGGGATTACTGCAGTGACACAAATGTATGCAGATACCGAGAATTGCAGATTATGGAGCATCTGTTCATTTGCTCTCTCCTGGGAGGGGGCAGAGTATTACAGGAGAGGGTCGTGCTGCCGTGATGGTGACAGAACTGAATGCATTTGGTGCTGGGAATAAAGAAACCACAATCGCAGTCTTCTCGTGTATGCTCCTTTTTCTTCGTCTCATGTTTCATGTTTTGATTATAATATTGCTCGAACCCATCCTTCTATTCAATCACATTTAATTTTTTAAGAGTTTAAAAAATTTAAGGGATTATTTCTTTATTTGAGAGATAATAATGTGAGGTACTTTAAGAACTCCTGTTCTGTGGCATTTTACAAAAATTAAGGCTATTCGTGTACAAGGCAGGAGAAGGGCATGACCTGTGATTTTTTTCTAAGAGAATAACACATTGGGTGGACTTTGTCATGTTTTTGCTTGATGTTGTTCATTGTAGGTATCTTTCATGGAAATAAATTTAGCTTAATGGACACAAGAAGTGCTTAGAAGACACTGATTTTATTAGTTTATTATAATATTCCATACACAAATTAACCAATAATTTTGAGTATTGTGAGAGAATTTGGAAGTATGAAAATCTAACATTAAAGTGGTGCCATGTATCAAGGAATGAGTGCTTATTTGTACTTTTTCTAAATCTATAGTTTTAGGTAATATGCTAGGGAATAGAGTTTTGAATTTTCTTTAGTGCCTGGTGTTAAGACAGCAAAAAAGCTTCCATTTGGAAGCTATAAAATTTTGCCTACCTGTCTCCCATTCAGGCATTTTATTTAATTTTTGTTCTCATCCCTTCTCCATTGTCTCTTCACTCTTTTTTTAGAAGAGAAATATTTCAATCTAGGGAACACAAAGAAGACATGAAGCTACATACCACTGAGGGCCGGGGATTTAGACACTCCCTATTCAGCAAATTTTCTTTCCAGTTGTTCTTGCAGGTTTTTCTTGACCTACTTTGACATTCTTGTCTTTCACTACTTTTCCCAGAATTCAGATGGTGACAGATGTTCCCACCTTATAGTTCCTGTCAATAGATATATTTCAGATACTCATCCTCCTAAAAGGCAGTGTGGTATACCTTTAAAAAGGCACAGAAATGAATGTACACACATATGTTTCTCTTCGATAAATTCAGGTTAGAGCATAGACCAGCCCTGGAGCGGCAGTGCACCAGTAGCATGTCTCTCTGCTGTCTTGTATATTTCTACAATTACGTGTCAAACTCATTTATTCCTATCTCAAAAAATTAGTTTTAGAGCCTGTCCTTTTTACTGGCACCATAGCTCATCCATTACCTTCTCTTCTGTCTTTTCATGCTCTTCAGTTAACTGGATTCTTTGTTTACTTTTATAATTATTTCTACTCTGGAACAAAATGGTTTTCATGATCCTTCTTTGTCCTGAAATTATGACATTGTATCTTTGCCCAACTTTACTACTACAATTAATTTATAAAATTAGATTTCTTACAATAGTGTCCTTTCCTTGACTGTTTATAATTCTTCGCCTCACAATCAATGGTAAATTTGAACATGTCTAATCTGATCCCAGTTAGACTTCATTACTTTAAAGTTGTCAAATCAATGGCCAAGCTTCAAGCCTCATCTTACTTTAAAACTTCGCAACACCTGAAACTTATCTAATGAGTTGAAAAAAATTTCTGTTCTAGATCTACCCTATCCAAAGGTTTCACACATAATTGTGTGTGAAACTATAATACACATAATAATAAAGATTGAAACATAATTATAGAAGTAGACAGAGCAGCAGAGAGGCAGTCTACTGGTGCACTGGAGCTGCGGGGCTGGTCTATGTTCTCACCTACGTTTATTGAAGATAGACATACTTGCACGTATTTTTGTGCCTTTTCTTTTTTTTTTTTTTTTGGTACTGCACACCACATTTCTTGCTGCCTACCTCTTTTCCTCCTGTCATTCTCTTAAATTTGTGTATTCCCCAGATTCTACTCCTAGAGATTTTTTTTCATGTTCTATATATTCATTCTCTGTGATACTCTTTAATACCATGACTACTTTTATATACTAAAGAATAGGCGATATATTATTTATAATTAATGATATTTACAGATGGTCTTTATAGAACACTTACTCCTTGCTCAGCTTCTTGAGAAGCACTGTTTACACTTTTGGACATAACTCTACAAATCAGGGAATGCACAATATTCGTAGATAAGGTATCTGTGACTTTCACATGTATAAAACTTTATGGTTAACTTGCATTTCTTTAAAAACTTTCTGTTTGACTTCATAGTCTAGGCTCATTAAATAATCTCAAATACCTCCGTCCATGGCAATAATTCTGCACATTAAAATCGCCTAGATTATTTTGTTAAAACCTGTAGTATCTCCCCTTTTACCCAAATTACTTGAATCAGAACCTATGAGAATGTCTTTTTAAAGTGATTTAAGTGGTTCTAATGAGCAGCAGAAAGGAGAACCACTGCTGTAAGCTAAATATTTTGATGATTCTCAAGTTTATCTCTTTTATCAGAACCAATACTCCTCCCAATTTTTATTATTTTTAAAATGTACTATTCATGATTTATAGCATCTCTTCATTTGGTGTCCCATAATCCCTCCTAAGTGAATTCATAATCATTCTCTCACCACCTAAATAGTTGCTTTCTAGTTCCCTCAATCTGCTTTTTTCTATAATCTAATAAACTATTTTTTAAACTACCATTTACTTTCTAGAAAATTAAAACCTTTTTAATTCAATATATTTTAAAATTGTGAACAAAAATTAATGTAGTTTAATTTAAATTTAATCAAATAATCATATTGTAAGACATATTGTTCCTCGAGCATTTTGTTCAGGTTTCATTATTTAGTAGCTTCAGTCTTACTGGAACTTTCCATGCCCCATTGTATCACATATGTTCAGTAAACGCTGGAAGAGCAGCCTCTCAGTTGGGCTGCCTCACTCCTCATGTTTGGGAATCTATGATTTTTTTAAAAAAATTGTATATCTGACATCTTTCTGATTTTCTTTCTGTTTTTCATCAGATTGTCTTCAATCTCATGTGAAATTATAGAGCAGACTCTATTTTCTATAACTTTTTCTCTCTCTTTGATTCATTTTTCCTTAGATGATCTGTGTTATCCTCTAACATAACAGGCTGAATGAAATACAAACAACTAAACATAATTTATATGATTTTTTTATCCATGGACATTCCTTTCTTTCTTACCTAATTTCCTATCACTTACTTGAAACAACTTACCTTGTAAAGTTCATTAGGTATGTTCTAATGCCATTGCTACCTTCCCTTTTGAAACTAAACTAAGCTATACTAAAGAAAACCTTAGTACACTTACCCAATGCCCGTTTTTACTAGATTGCTAGCAACTAGATGAAAAATGGGTGACTTTATTTCAGTGTTTCCCTCTTTGCTAGCAGAGTGCTTTATATGCTATGGTTGTTATAGAAATGACAGAAGATATGTGTTAATGAAATCTGTGAAGAAATATATGTAAAACTTCTTATAACACTCCTTTAATATTCTTCAATGCTCAAATGACCAAATACTCTTCCTTTCTCTTACTAAGTTTATATTTTAAATTTGGGACAATTATCAAATATTTCCGGAGTTCACCAGACAGAAATAGAAGCTTTCTCCTAATTCCTTCTTCAATACATTGTTTTCACAATGCTAGCAACTATATAAAAGAAATGTCTATTGGAATTTGTACTAAAAATACTGAAAAAATAAGAAGCTTATATTATCACTATTAGTAACTTCTGCACATATGATAGTGTCTAGTGCACAGGGGATAATCATATTCTTACCTTTTTGAAATGGATGGACAATTTCCTCTATCATTAAGTATATTCAAAAATTGTGGCCAGTGAAATTGTGGCAGCAGTGTTTTAATAATAAGATTGTGTAATTTTCTTCCGGGAAAAAGTCATACATAGAAAAATATGATGATATCTAATACACTCTGACAATTCATGAATAACCTTATGAGTAAAGAAAATCTTTCAATTACTCAAATAATCAAATTTTCAGTGCTGTGCAAACCTTTGTCCATATTACTATAGATGTAATTAATAGATAATTGAAATATTATCCCTATACTAAAATATGAAAAAATGCCTGACTTCCTAGTGATAGAGAAATGATCCTTAATCTTCACTTATACATTATAGTGAGGAGTAGTCCATATGCATAACTTAGGATGTTGTAGATAAATGCTTTGTTTAAAGCCTCTAAATTTGGGTCGTTGAAATTTTTAGTTTGCCATCCCACCTTGGATCATACATCCAGGTTATGTCCCTTCTATATAATTTATAGTTTATCTACACAATAGCATTTAGGTAAATTTTCCAACACACAAATGACTTTACCTATTCAATTTCACTGGTATTATTCCTTAACTTTCATAAAGAGTTAGCAACCCCGCGTTTTCATATATCTAGTATATCACATTGTTATCCTACATTTATATTCCAGTGGGGTAGAAATATATTTTTAATGTGAGATATCATAGCATTTAATATTGTATTCTTATAATGATATAATAACTTACATTTTTTAATGAAAAGCAACATAAATAATGGATAACCTATACAATTTGTATTAAATTACAGAGAATTTAATTTTATATTTTACCTCAGTTTTTCCCTGTGGACTGAGGCATAAGATACAAAATGAATTTCAAGGAAATATTGAAATATTAAGATTTAAGAGGAAAGGAAGATGTTTGCAAAATTATGAAAATAATCTAGCATAGTGTTTTGGACTCAGGCATGCCCCCTTTACACAATCTTATTATTAAAACACCACTGCTGCAATTCCACTGGCAGCAATCTTGCAATGTACTCCATAATAGAAGAATAAGATATGAATATATAGAATATATATAAATATATATAACATAAATATAAATGAGTATATTTATATATATTCTTAAGTTCCCCCAAAACCTCATGTGCTCACTCATTGGTGACATGAAGAATGAAACTGTTCCCACACTTATGTTCCCTCCCCTGTCAAGCCATATTTTTCTGGTGTGAAGAAGGCAATATCCCCACACTACTGTTCAATATAGTCAGATTACACAGATAGATCAGAAAACAAATTAACAATTATTCCTCTAGTAAATTTTTGAACTAAGCATACTGACAATGTGAATGAAGTTTTTTGTGACCGTACAATTTTGGATGTGGCACACAAATCATTTGATAAAACCTGCACATGAGAGTAGATCACCTAAAAAGTGCAAATAATGTAAGAAAACAGAAAGCAGAGTGTAGGAAAGCACAAACAAGAAGTGTAGATCTATGTCATATGATAATATGTCTAGTATTTCAAATGAAAACTTTGGGCTAAAACTCATAATTTAAAAATGCATGAAGATACATACTAATAATATGTTATCACATGGAAAGACTATAAATATTTTACAAGTAATCTATCTGATTTAAGGGAAATAACATTCTAATTTTTATGATAAAACTTGGATTCATTTTCTTAAGTGTTTGTTAAAAACTGTAACACTAGTTTCTCTTCTGTTGGTTACTAGTTCATATTCTTAGAATTAGAATACCTAAAACACTATTTCTTTAAACTCATACTTCACTATTAGACAAGTAATTACTTCTTATATTTGTTTCAATGAAATCTGAATATATGTCTATTATTATTGCTTGAAATTAATTTAAATAATAAATATATGTTATTTTAAGTAATATACATAATTTACAATAAATACATATAATAATTTTTTCATGTTGAAAGTACCAATATTGTTGAACCTAACAGAATTTGCATGTTTTCTAGTTAGTGAATAGTTATAAATTATAAATAATCAGAAACCAAAGTAATAAAGCAAAAGAAAACATGAAGTCAATTTACTCAACCATCTTATCAAAATTTATATGCATTAATATGTTTATTTAAAGTAAATATTTTTAAATGTTTTACTTTCTCTTAATAGATACGCCACTTATCACTTTTCCAATCCTTATTTTTTGCCCATGTATGTATTTGTTGCTATGTGTCTCCGTGACCATGTAGACATATCGTTTTCCTGAAGCAACTGGGTATTTGTCCTGCATATTTCTGAAATATTAGTTCCACCTGGCTTTTAATTATTTTTATCACTCCCAGTTTTTCTTGGATGCATTTTGTATCATAGGGTGACACTCATTCATCAGTCAATCAATAAATATTGTATCTGTAACTTTGTCATGATATTAAGAGAAAATAAGATTTCTGATTCTATGATGTTCCTTAAGAAATAGTGTAAGCTGGGCGCTATTTTTCTGTCATAATGTATAAGTCATAAATTTATACTTTCATTTCACTTTTATCTTTCTGAGATTTCTACCTTCCTGTCTGTTTCTTCCTTTACCAATTTGGACTTTTGTTTACAAATGTTATGTTTACATACAGATAAATTATATCACTCTTGCTATAAATATATTCTAATTTATCTAGGATGATTAATGGAGATTGCTTTTTAAATCTGTACATATATAAACACATATAAACAAATATATTCTTCCTTTATTGCCATTTTGAAACTCCTTGTAAGAGTCACATATCCTATTTGAATCCAAGTTCAAACAATTTAAAATTAAGAGGCTGAATGTTGTACGATTCTTTGTGCACACTGCTTTTCCAGCTCACATTCTCGCTAATCAAACATAATTCAAGGGACAACTGCAACAAAACTATATCTGTGTTTTTAAAAATGAAAATCCAATTTGCAGAGTGAAAGTGAACATGAATTTCATGTTTAGGACTGTATGATTTATACATCCTTGTATAATGAAAATGATATTGAATCCATAGCTTAGATATTGAATAACAACCTACACTCACCTTTCCTATTTAGAAGACTGTAACTGGAAGACTGAAATGTTGCTTTCATAAAGAAATTAATACTGAAATACTGCATCAGTTAAAAATAAAATATTTTAAACAAGATTCAATATGGTCCTCAACCAAGCCTCGTGTAAACATGAGCTAACATTCTAATTTAGGATACCTCTGAAAAAAGCTAGACTCCATTACAGATATATTGCTTAGGGTTCTCTAGGGGAACAGGATATGAATATAAATGTTACCCAAGACCTCATGCACTCATTGGTGAGGCTTTTGGAAGGTGATTGGATTAGGGCTTATAGCTAGCTTGCCCTTAAGAGGTGGGATTTACTGAGAAGTGGGTCACTAGGGGCTCCTCACTTGATCTCTCTGCTTCTGGCCATGCCATGAGTCTTGTTATCTCTGCTATGCCCTTAGGCCATGGTGCCATGTCTTGGAGCCAGCCAACACTGTAGACTGAAACCTCTATGACTGTGAACTCAATAAACTTTTCCTTCTTAGAGTTGTGGGTGTCAGGTATTTTGTCTCAGCAATGAGAAAGTAACTAAGATAAATCATATATAGTAAGAGTGAATTTATTAGATACAGAATCAGAGGCTGGATCATCCACCACAATGGCTGTCTGTACATTGATCCAATCTGACTGTACAAAAGATCCAGTAAGTTGTTCAGTTGAAGAAACTCAAGACAAAGAACAAGAGTGATCAAAAATGTGTGTCAGTCAAAGACTGAAGGCTTGGAAATCCCTGGAGAGTTGCTGGTGTGACTTCTTATTGCGAGGCAGAAAGAGCTGGTGTCTGATGTCTGCAGGCAATGGCAATAACAAAAAGTACACTTTCTCAAGTAGAATGGAGCTTTTCAAGTGCAGGACTACTGTCTTAATTACTTTTTCTTGTTGCTGAGACAAAATATCCAACACCTAAAGTTAAAGGAGGAAAGCTTTATTAAAGGAGGAAAGGTTTATTGTAGCTCACAGTTTGTGGAGGTTTCAGTTCAGAGTTGGCTGCCTCCAAGTCAGGGTGATATGCCAGAGGAGAAATAGTTCAAGTCAGGCAGAAGGCAGCAAGGCAGCAAGCAGCAAGTGACAACAGCAGCCCTCTTTTTGTCCCTTATATTCTATCCAGGCTACAACCCCTTAGGGTGGGTAAAACTGACACTCAGGAAGGGCTTTCTCATTATCTATGCTCTGAAATAGTCCACACCAATCAATGGACTAATTTAGCAATCACATACCCTTGATCCCAGCATCACATACTTAATTGCACATCATACACTCTAGATCCAGCCACCTATGAA
The DNA here is from genome assembly GCF_000247695.1 of Heterocephalus glaber. The sequence goes on from NW_004624874.1 coordinate 4,253,971, forward strand.
AAACATCACCTATGACCCCATGAGTCTTTGGAGAGACATCTAGATACAAACCATTAAACCAACTTCATTGATCTAGACTGTAAGCCTATTGGATGGTACCATCAACAGGAAAGGCAGGTCTTTCTCTCTCAGGTTGGTAGCTTGCATGCCAGTCATCTCTAGAAACAGCCTCACCGATACATACAGAAATGTGCTTTACTTATCTGCCAAGCACCTCTAATATAGTCAAGTTAACAATTACGTTTAATGGTGGCAATGGGTCCAATAATGTCTTCAGATTGTTGTGGTATAAAAGTACAGATGTAATGAATATATTAGGCATTAAATCTTAAAATATTGGAAAAGATTATGGTATATATTTATAATCTATTACCTCCTGGATAAACATCTAGAGGCCTAGAAGTGGAAAGTGTCATCAAGAAAGGAAACATGAGGTAGAAATCGAGTGAATATCAGCATAAATGATATTATAAGATGTGAGTAAAATGAAATTTGTTTTGAAAAGAGTTTCTGTTAAAATATACATACTTTAGAAGTTTTTGGAAGAATTCCAAATTAGAAGATAGATTGTAAAAATTTTCAGTTTAAGCACAATAGCAGTAAAGTGGCCAGAATTCCACGAATAGAATGCTTATGTCAAAATTTAGTAATTTGTATTTTAACTCTTTTGTTATTAGAAGCATTTTTTCTTTTCAAAAATTAATAGTTTTCTAAGTACTCATCCTGAAAATTTCAGTGTCTTTAAGCATTAGAGAATATGTTTATCACATCTATGTTATAAAACAATGTAACGTTTTATTCATAGGTGGATACATTGATGGATAATTGGGTAGGTGAAATATTTTTTATAAAACTATGAACTCCCCCCAAAATGAAACCAACTAAATATCCTACATTCTCTAAAAATGGAGCAAAATTATATCAATTATTGACTCTACTATTTTTTGCTTTTTTTGTTTTGTTGTAAATTTACAAATTATAGTTTGGCATTCTGTTACCAGTGCATTTGACAACACAAAAGCAAAACAATTTAAAGAATTTTAAATATATAAAAAGAGAATATATGTCTAGAAACAAAAATATGGATTCACATTCAGTATTATTTGAAGGGGAAAAAGTAACAATAAGCTAGCTTGATAAGGCAAGTGTGTGTGTGTGTGTATGTGTGTGTGTGTACAGCTTAATGTATTAATTTATTTTCTTAAAATTATAAGGGTAATCTAATAAGCTATACTGAAGCATGTTTTTCCAAAAATGAGGTGTATGACATTTATTGAACCTATGTTACTCCTTATGTATAATTCTTTTCTACTGTAACTTCATCTAATCTTTTTTCTGCGAATGTAGGATAAATATTGTCACACTCACTTTCAAATATACAAATGGTTTAAAGACACTATCTATACAAGACAAAGGTAGTCTTCTCTCTGATTACAAATTCCCCTTGCCATTATCACCTTTGCATAGCATTTGTTGAACACAAGTGAATCTTCTTGATAACTTTTCATCCATTTGGTAATCAGCTACAATTGTAAGAACTGCAATATTACATACATTTATTTGGCCTTTCTAAGAAGTAAACGAGAAACAAGATTTATATTTTATTTTTCTCCACAGCTGGTAAATAATAAGATTATTTTCTTTTCTTTTTTACCATCTTTTAAGTAGTGAGTATTGTATTCAGATAACATGTACCATAGAAACCAGTGTGATAATTGAAAAATATGTTATCAGCTGGAATATTCTAGATCATTGCAGGGACAACAATAACAATGTTGCATTGAAACAATCCTGTTATTGACTGGTTAGGATAATGGATGTAAGCAGTACTTGAGGCAAAAACACTCTGAATGCAGCCTTGCAGAGCATCTTTATTCTTATAAACAGCAAGGACACTTAAGTAGCACCTTTCAGATTAAAATAGAATGTTTAAAGAGGAATAATAATTGTATACAATTTATATTCTGGATTATAGGAATAAAGATACTTCGGAAAATTCACTTAGTACACATATATATGATCAAGAATATTGTGATTTTTTTTCCTCGTTCATCATTTTATAAGCCACAGATTATGCTAATTATTTCTTTTTTCCCATGTGTCACCTATTATGTACTGCAAACGGAAAGTAGAAGTGATCCGTGAAAATAGGTGTTTTACTCAGCTTGGGCTGCCATAACAAACTATAATAGACTGGTAGCTTACACATTTATTCCTTAAAGTTCTGTGGGTGGGGAAGTCTGAGATCAGGTTGCCAGCAGGATCAGACTTTTAGTGAGGGCCCTCTCCTTGGTTTGTAGACAGGCATCTTCTTTTTCTGTTCTCATATCATTGAAAAAGAGCTGGTTAGCTGCCAAGCCTCATATTATTAAGGCATTAATTCCACTCACAAGGGCCCTGCACTCATGACCTAATTGTCTTCTAAAAACTTCACTACCAAATACCATCACATCAGAATTTGAGTTTCAATGTGTGAATTTAGGGGAACATAAATACACAGTTCATACAAAAGGATTAATTTCTTACCGGCAGTTGAATGTCACAAAGACGCTAACATCTAAATACATATTTTGTACAGTATACTAGAGTAGATGGAGGGTGTGAATGAAATAAGGCTCTCTATTAGAAAGAAAATTACATTTCAGAAAGATACCTGGTAAAAACATGAAACAACAATGGACATAATTTTTTTAGTACTAAGGACACCCCTCAATTTTATTTGACCTTGAAAATATTTCCTCATTGAAGTCAGTTGATCCCCTTATGAAATCAGCCACAAAACTAATAATGTCTGAAAGACAAAAAAATATTTTCTCAAAAACATTTCCATTTGCAGGAAACTTGTAAGAAACGCTAACACTGCATTGTTAATTAGAAAATAGTGAGGAAATTGAAGAAATACCTAAATTCTGGCAGCAAGCCCATCAAATCTATGGTTTACAGGCTAACGTTTTGATAACCTGGGGAATAAAAGCTGAGCTTGGGTAAGAATTTCAAATCAAAAACAAAACAAAAATATTTAGACTAAAATAGAAGGTGATCTTGGCAGTGAAAGACCAGGAAGAGCACCAATCTGTAACAATATCTCTCTAAGAGTTTTACCAGTACATCAAATGAAGTGGATCTGATAATTAATACTAGAACTACTAAATGACTGACTAATTGGCTGGGGAACCCACCTAGGTTAGAAGATTGTTTCCACTACAAAGAATTTCCTATCTGACCTAGCTCTTCACATGGTAATCTTAGGGTTCCAGAAAGCACCAAATAAAGCAGTCCTATTGGCACAAACTTTTCTAGTTTTTGTTTATATCAAGTTTACAGTTTTTCTTGGCCAAACCCAAGTCAATGCCCATCTCAGATTTAACATTTGGGGAAACAGTTTCTACCTATTTATTGGCAAATTTGTACCATCATATAGGAAGGATAAGGATTTAGGAAGAGGAGTAATTCATAATGATTTATATAATTGTCAGCATAGTACTTTCATTTCTTGGTACATTTTATTCTTTCTTTTTTTTCAGTACCAGAGATTGAACTCAGGACCTTGCACTTGCGAGGCAGGAACAGTGCTGCTGAGCTAAATCCCTGGCCCAGTACTTTAATTTCTATGTGGTAATTATTTTAATAATTTTAGGTTTTAATACAATCAATTCAGTTGTAAGTACAAATATTAATTGCTATAGTGAATATCATTTTAACTTTTGTGCATAACAGAAATAATGCTTCATGCTAAATATTCAACATTAAGTATTGCATTAAAATTTTTAAATAAAGTTAGATGAAATTAATTTTCATTTATTTATGAATTTCTAAATTTAAAACCATTTGCTAATAGACTTTTTCATTTACATTATATAAAATTTAAAAATTCACCAATATATGCAATTCAATTTTTATATTTCTTATTAAATAGAGGATGTGTTAAAAGGAGAGAATTCTGAGTCTGAAAAGAATACAATAAATAGATAGTGTAGTACATTCAATTTTAAAACTGTTTACACTTTTCTATTTCACATTAAAATTAATAACTATAAAGTTCAGATTTTGTCATAAATTAGATAAATAATCTTAATTTAACAAATGATTAATATTATATGAGTCTCTCAGCATGAAAGAAGACAGGGTTGGTGATGCTGGCATTCTGAACTTAATCAGTTTTGTCTCAATACATGAAGGTAATTTATCTCTCAGAATAATTTGTAAATATGAAGTCTTTAAAACTCTGCAATATTCCTGATTTGAGTAAAGCTCATTGTTTTGAGATTGTATTGCAGAAAAGTTTGGTATTCACAAATTCTGAATTTCTAACCCTTTGTTGGTGGACTCAATGGGCTACAAGGCCCTCTGTCTGCTATGCATAGCAGAGTGACTGCCCTCAGTGGACACTGCACAAGGATTTCTTTCCTTTCTTTCTTTTCTTTCTCTCTCTCTCTTTTTTTTTTTTTTGGAACTGGGGATCAAACTCAGGACCTTGTTCTTGCAGTGGCAGGCGCATTGCCACTAAGCTAAATCCCTGGCCCTCCACAAGGATTTCTTGAACACCTTCCTTCAAAATCATCTTCTCCTCAATTTTTTGTCTTCTGTGTCTTAAGAATTTTTGTTTGTAATTTTTTGTGTTACATTCTAAAAAGTAATAAATGCAAAATTCCTTCAATTTACCAATTGTAACTTATAGCAATTTAATATATTAGCAATATTCACTGGTTGCATGTATGATTTCTATATAATTCTTTGGGTCTGAAAACCTTGCATACCCCTTAAGGAATAAAATAAACACCTAGACCATAGAAAAAGACAAGTTGAAAGCTGGAAAGTATTTGCAAAATAAGTTTGAGGAAAAATGTGCTAAACGTTTTTGAACTTCTTTTAATCACTTTCTCTTTGTTTTAGCTTTCAAAAATTTCCCAGATATCTTTCTGGATACTCCTCTGCCTTTGGATCGCCAGTAATTAATTATTTTAGGAGTTTTTGACTTAATTTCTTTTGACAACCTTCATACCCTTGTCAGAGATAAGTATTAATGGCTTAAAACTCAAGGAAATCATCAATTCTTATCCTTTTTGTAAAACCTTACATTTCTGCTTCAATTCAATAAACCTAAGATACTAATACATCTTAATAAGAAGCATAAATTTAAATATACACCTCTCTTTCCCTAAACTCTAAGTGATTATGAGGAAACAAGAAACAGTGTACATGCTACCTATTAAGCTGCCATATTTCTATGGGTTCCCATTTGTTGCATAGGCATCTTAAGTACATCTGAGTAGATTTTCTACTCTGCATTCCAGTAGCAAATAAGGCATCATTTTATACCATGCATCACATACACTGGCCTTATCAATTTGGAGAGTCTTTCTTTTCCAGTAGACTATGAGTAACTGGGGCAAAGAACTAGTTCCACAATTGTATTCTGCCCAAGATTGCTTCCAAGTGAATGAATTCTGTGAACAAAACTCCAAACGACATAACATAAACAATGCCTTAGTATTTAATTATAAAACTTCTTTGGAAAAATGTCAAGTCATTTTTACTTTGAATATTTCTCCAATTTAACTCAAAACAGCATTATAGTATAACAGCGAAATTAACCAAATATCTTGTGAAGAGATACCCTGCCAATCCCAAACCGTTTTTTTTTTTTTTAACTCTAAAGAAAATTATTGCAGTTTTCACACCTATCCCCTTTCCCCATGAGTGTCAGTGTACCTGCAGACCTTTTATTATTTTGTAACTGGAGGGCTGGTGAATAGGCTCAGCATGGTTGAACAGAAAATGTTGGCAGATAATTGGATCTGGAGGCAGAGGTAGTAGGAATATTAGTGTTTTTATGGGCAGCACTGATTTCTAACACGTATATATTTTGCATGAGAAAATTCAAATTTTATTTTAGAATTTCTGTTCTGGATTTTAAACAACTAGTCAATTTGTAATGACTTTACAGAGTCTCTTACGCCCACATAATCTTTAAATCTCAGCACATTCTCTACTTGGTGGGAAATTATTGTAGATCCTGGGATTCTGAAATAGTACAGTGCTGAATTGAAAGGAGAAACAACCAGACCATTTTATTTGCTGGTAAATTTACTCAATTATTAGAAAGTCCTTTGAAAAACTTAAAATTAAATCTGTAAAACTTTTGCATATTCCCCAGAATATGCTCATTGGCATCTTTGAAGAAACAAACTGTTAGTCCTCAAAGATATCCTGGGTCCATGTTTAACCAATTAGGCTGATTTTCACTCAAAGTATGGAAATAAGAATAAACCAGATGTAGATATAGTGGCAAAGGAATAAGTAATCCAAATAGAATAAAGAAAAACACACAAAGATCCTTAAGAGAGTACAGAGACTCCAGAGAGAAATAATTAAAGCGGATTTTTTCCTTATGGCATTCATCATGAGGTGAGCCGGAAAGACTTGACAGCATTGTCATGACTTTGATGCTTAGCTCCATCAGGTGATTTTATGAATCGCTTCCTTTCTGACAGAACTGTTCAAAAACTGTAGGGTGTCCCATAGGTGGGATTTTTTTTTCTTGACAGAAAAACATCTGTTAAATATATTTTTGTTTCTGATTTTAAACAATGGGCTGTCAGGGGGCACTTTTTTTAACCTCTAGTTTGCCTTTCAACACTCAAGCATTGCACTAGAATTTAACCTCTAGGGAATTTGTTTTCTTGTTGATTTCTGTGTTTCCAAACACTAGTGCCTGGTATGTTGCAAATGCTCTATCGTATTTGTTGAATTAATTGATATGTGAATACATTCTTGACTCTCCTTCTGCTTCAAAACAGGTACGATTAGATTTGGTATCAGCCATTTGATTAGTTGATAGATTTATATTTACATTACAGAATATTGATGCTGCCATTATTTAAATTATGAGTACTGTTTGTGCTCTTCCTCTCCTTTTCATTTCTTCTGCCCTACCGATCATTTTGTTCAGAGTTCAGAAACTTTTTCTATAAGATTCTTTCCTTAATCTTCTATACCCTTTTATTCTCCCAAAGTGTGTTTGCCATATATTTCACTCTTGGGATCATCTATATTTTGGGTTGTGCTGTCTTAATAGACAGTAAGATCTATGAAGACAAAGACCATGTTATGTTGGGCACTATCTTTTCATTAATATTTAGGTTGACTCCTAGATATAACAGTATATATAACTAGATATATAGCAACAATTAATAATTGTCTTTGAATGGATTAGTAGCACACATGATATTTTTAAACCTGAAATTTGTTCAAGACACTGCATGCAGAGAAAATTACTAAAATACATTTTGCCAACAATTAAACTAAAGTTAATAATGTGGCTTATAGGACTACTCAAATTACTTGTGAAAGAAATTATAATTGAAGAGGGTTGCCATTAACTTAACTCTTATTGAATCACAATAACTGAACTGTCTATGTAGAGTAACTCTTGTAGTTCAACTTCAAACCACCTGGCAGTTATTACTGCATGTATGTATCGAGTTCTATCCCAGTGCCAGTTTTCCATATGTAGAACATGGATGGAAACTGGAGTGACTCCAGAAATAGTGTTGTATAGGATATACAGTAATTAACTCTTTCAATTGACCTATTGACAGTGAAATTGAAATGCTGAGGAGGTTCAACCAAGGAGCACAGATTGAATGATAAACATTGAAAATAGGACACATTTGTCCTTCTAAATTATCATCTCTTACTTGTATAGCTGTAGTAACTTCATAAGTAGCCTTATTGTTGGTATTTTAGTCCGCCTTTATAATAGTCAATTGTTTTATGACACTCAAAATATCTTAATAACAAAAACTAGATCATATTTAACTGGAAATTTCCATATCTCCCTTTGCAATTAGGATGAAATACAAAATTCTTACCATTGTATCTGAGATTTCAAATTATCTGCCTCTTTCCTAACCTTCCAGTCTTTATTTCCAGCATGCTCTCTTCTTATTTCCTTTTGTCTTGGTAGCCTGCTCTCTGGCCATTGGAAATAACAAGCTCCCTATTGATGAAATTAGTAAAAGAATTCTTAATTAAGCTAAAGAAGTTACTGTTCTTTAACTTGATAATTATTGAGATAGTAAATGCTTTAGTGAAAGAAAATACCTTAATCTATTTATCTACCTTTGGTTTTTGAGACAAGGGGCCTAAATGGGTATTAGTTAACATTTATAACTCACATATTCTATTCTGCATGATTGAAAAGAAGGACTTTGTTGAACGGTCTGTTGTGTCTCAAGAAATGGTTCTTTGGTGCATATTAGACTCATCTGGGGAACTTTCACAATCCCAGTAATCATGTTGCATCTACATCAATGAAATTGATCCCCAAGGATTCCTACGAATAACTATTTAAAACTCCCACGGTATTCCAGTGCCATTATAAAGTTTTACCATTCCATATGTGGCCCATAGCCCTGAGGCAGTAGTGTTATAGAAGACTGTTAGAAAAACAGTCTCAAGCCCCAACCCAGATCTATTGACAGAGTGGTTCTATTGCAACAAGATCCTTAGTGATAAATGTGCACTTTTAAAAGTGAAAAGCACCAACTCAGAACAAGTGGGTTTTTAATGTGTTTTTTGTTTGTTTGTTTTGTTTTGTTCCACTGAATTCTTTTCTCAGTTACAAATAGGAATGGAGGAATCCATTGAAGCTTCTCAGAAATGTCTAAGAACAATCTTTAGGAACTGTAACCAAAACAATAAATGCAAATGCTTATTGTATTTGGCACTGGAAATTTTTTAAAAAATATTTTAGTGTCAGAAAGAAAGTAGAGGTGAAAACACAGAGAAAAATTAAATGGAAGATTAAAAAGTAGAGATAGCTAATATAATCAAATTTTACACCACGCATGGTGGTGCACGCCTGTAAATCAGGAGGCTGAGCCAGGAGGATCACTGTGAGTTTGAGGTCACCCTGGGCTACAAAGTGAATTCGAGGCCAGCCTGAGCTACATAGTGAAACTCTGTCTCAAAAAAAAAAAAAAAATCAAACTTTACATGAGGCTTAGCAGGTTGATGGTACTGGGGGCAATGTGGTGTGCATTTCTTGTTGTTTTCTTTGATTATTTACTTATTTACTTTTATTCATTTTTTTTTTTTTGGTACCAGGGATCGAACTCAGGACCTTGCGCTTGCGAGGCAGGTGCCAGAACTACTGAGCTAAATCCCCGGCCCATGTTGTTTTCTTTTAAAATAAGAGTTACTAGTGAATTTTGATAAACTGAAAGATAGTGGTAAAACAAAGTGAACGTTTAAGTGATGATGATAATAGTAAATTTTATCACAAGATAATAAAGCAGAACAGTGTTATGAAAAGAATATAGAGGGCTTAAGAACTGGGAACATGTGAAAAATAATGTAGCTATAGATTCTGCTTTCAATATTCAGAAATACAGAAAAATAAATACGCAACACAAAGAAGTGTGACAAGTAATGACAGTGCAAATATAGAGAATGTGATAGTGTACAGAAAGCACTCCCATACCATAATTGTGATTTGTCAAGGTAATTCTGAAAAGAGAATGTCTGAAATAACAAACATCAAAAAGTTCGCCTGAAGTGAAGAGGATCATAGAAGCCAGAGGAATGTTAAAGAAAATGGTATGGTGTTGGGAGAGAATAATGTACTCTTAAGAATTTAGAGCCATTTCAGGCTATCTTTAGCACTAAGTGCTTACATGGGTAAGTATATGCTGGAGAGGACAAAAAAGTTGAGCTCAGGGTGGTGAAAGACTAATATGGAAAGAGATGAGTTTATGAAGCTTTCCTCAAAGCGATTAAGCATTTCAATCTTTCTCGTGAAAGAAAATTTTTTCATCTTATTCTCCTGACAAAAACAATTCAATAGTGATGGAAATGAGATTATATTGGCCTATGAGCAAGTTGTTCCAAACGTAAGACTAATGGGAAATAAAGATGATAAGTAGATAATTGTATAGTTGTAAAGATAACGGTAATCCAGTATGGGTAATAAAAAAAAACTAATGGTGAAATAATAATATACTTTTAGAAAATACAAATAGTAGCCCTTTCAGATTGATTCAGTTGGGGAGTTGGAAGGCTTAGAAATAATAATCAGGTACCTGAATTAAACTATTTCATGGAAGAAGCCACACAAGGAATACAACACATATTTAGGGGCTAGCATGGTTGGAAAGACAAAGGTTTAGATTTGGGAAATAATGCTAGTCATCCCAGTGGATGGGATGTGTGTTTTTAAAACTCATGGTTGAGACATGGAAATTGGGAATTGGGATTTGCCAGCATGAGTATTACACTTTAAGCCATGAAAATGGAAGCACTAACTCAGGTAGATCATGTGAACTGAAAATGTTTTAAAAAGGGCCTATAGTAAAATCTAGGATAATATCTTTTTTTTTTAGGATAATATCTTTTAAGTGACAACTTTAGTTTCAAAATAGAGAAAAGTAAGAGGCAAACATGATGTCATGAAAATCTAAAAGAATTTGTCAATTGTTTCCAAAATATGAAATAAATATCTCAAACAGGCTGTGGAATTCTGAATAAAGGGAGTTCTTGATCACAGGTGAAGAGTTTCATTGTTTAGCAAAGGAGCATAGATGATGTAGATGCATTAAGATTTGAGGCTAGTATACCCTAAACAAAAAACATTTCAACGTATTTACTGAAAATATGAAGAGACACTTGAGGGTTAGTATACCCTGTCTTTGAAGAATATTTATCAACAATCTCATGTTTTTGGATTCTGATTGGAAATCCTGTTTTATTCCTCATCATAGAATAACTATGTATTATTCAAGCTTTTTACTTTGTCCCTGGGATACATATTGTGTCCCAACAATCACAATTTAGAAGAGGAGAGGTTTAATTTAGCTCTCAGTTTCAGGGGTTTTATTCTATGGCTGCTGGCTCTAAGGTAGAAACCTCATGGCAGAAAGGAGTAGCAGAGTAATGATACTTAGTTTATAGTGGACAGAAGCTAGGAAGAGGCACAGTGCCAGAGTGGAAGAAGCCAGGGATCATATGTAGTACCCAAGGCGAAACCTCCATGACCCACCTAGACCAACCCAGAAGTGTGGTGTACTAATACCAGAGGGGGCTCCCAAGCCAATCACTTTGAAAAATTAATCTTAATGACCATATTCCAATCTTTTTCAGCTTGTAAAAACACATTTTTTTTTTTTTTTGGTACCAGGGATCGAACTTGGGTCCTTGCGCTTGCGCAGCAGGCGGCGAAACCACTGAGCTAAATCCCTGACCCAAAACACATATTCTTAAACAACACAATTTCCACAGAAAGACAATAACAAGTTCATCATTTTACCTATACAACTATGCTGCTTACACCTCAAACATAATAATTTCTTCCACCAATCTCAACAGTCCCAGCATTGTTAAAGTCCAAGACAAAATCTCTTCTAAAATTCAAAGCAGATTCTTAACTGTGGATCTCTATAAAAATAAAAACATTATAAATTTTAAGGTATAATAGCACAGGGTGAAATTCTCATTCCAAACGGGAAGAATAGTGGGGTAGAAAAGAGTAGGACTAAATCAAAACTGAAACCCAGAAGGATAAATAGTAAATCGGTCCCTTCATATCCAGTATCCAGGGCACATGGAGCCAAGATAGAGTTCAGTAAGACTTGGGCAGCCCCAATTCTATGGCTTTACTTGTTGCAGATACAATCACAAGACCTCTCTCTTGTGCTAGTTCAACTAACAGCCTGCAGATTTCCTAGGTAGATGCTTCATGTGCCTGGCATCTCCATCTTTGTCTAATGCAGTAGCTTTGGCTGTATTCTCACAGTTTCATATACTGCCTTTTCAGAAGCTCCTTGCTTAGCTGCCAAGGCCTTCTTTGAAATCTAGGTGGAAACCTCCCTCTCCCCAGAACTCTTGCATTCTGCATGTCAGTGAAATTAGTCATGTGAATAAAGCCAAGTTGTGCTCTCAGAAGGAGCAGCAGCCAGGTCCCATTGAACCATGGCTGCAGCCTACATTGAGTGTCTGTGTCTGGATGCCTACGCATGGTGAAATAAATCCTAGAAAATCAATTCCCTAGAAGGCCCTTTTTGAACAGGAATCAGGGCATCTCCTCTCAAATGAAATAATTTCATTTTTGCACTCTCGCTCCTACAGAGAGTGGAGACTTGCTTATTTCTGAGATGTCCTGGAGGCATCTTTGTTCTTGTCCCTGTAGAAAGTAATTAGTTTCTCTTTAAAGATGTTAATCTCTTCAGCAACCATGACTTCTTTGGCCCCAACTTAACATGTTGTTCTTTTGGGGCCAAAATTTAAGTTTTTCAAAACTTTTGTTTGTTTTTTCATTCTTATTCTCATTATAAATGTGGCTAAAAAGCAGCCAATCTTGCCCATACCACAGCCTGAATTTTGGGTTGCCTTCAAATTTCCTCCTCCAGAGAGAATCCACTACCCTACCCTTGATGAGAGTCTCAGCACAAATTCCCAGGACATAGGCAAAATGTAGACAACCTTTTGTCCCTGCATAAAGACCATGGCTTCTATTCTAATTGCCAAGGCAATATGTCCTCCCAACAGAAACCTGAGCCTGTCCTGTGCTTTCCAATCAGCATTCTGGTCTCCTGAGTTCTGAATCCCCCATTAATCTCTACTTAGAGCATGCAAGGGCTTCTTTGGTCTGTATCTCCAAATATTACAGGCCTATATCTTCTCTGGCTTATATCTCCAAATTCCCCCAACTAACAAGTTCCAAAGGCTTCAGAACCACATGGACAGGAACAGTTACTGCAATGACCCCATTTCTCTGATACTAATTATTCATATTGTCCACTTTCCCATGTCAAGGACCCAATATCCAACAATCAAAATTTAAAGGAGGAGAGGTTTAATTTGGCTTGAATTTTCAGGGGATTCAATCCATGATGTGCTGGCTCCAAGGCAGAAAAATTAGTAAAAGAATATAGAAGAGCAAAAATGTTTAGTTCATGGGAGCCAGGAAGTAGAGCAGAGGAACAGTACTAGAGAGAAAGATTCCAGCAACCAGGTACAGAACCCAAGATGACTCTTCCAAAACCTACCTAGACACACCCAGAAGTGTGTTTTACTAATTCCATAGGTGGCTCACAAGTTAATCAAGTGGACATAGTTAAGCTTAACCACAACAATTTATTTTAAAAAATTCAAATAAAGAATATGAATCTCCATACTTTATGTCAAAATAATTTTGTATATTTTATATACATGATATATACATTTTAATAACATTTTAGTCTCACTTTTATTTTTTGCTTTCTTTTTTCAATTTCCATTAGTAATATTTTAATATTAAAATCTTATTTCATCCATATTCTTTGATAACAAATGAATGAACATGATTTATGTGTTCTCAAAGCTGAAATTTATTACAGCATATACATTAGAAATCCTTTGGTAGAAGTTATAATTTTCATGTCATTTAATTATATTAGGAGCCCCGTGTATATTGTATTCTCATGTAACAATTTGGAAACTTTTACATCAGCAATCTAGCCTTTAGTATAGATTTAGCTAATATTTATTTTTATTTGATAGCTACTGCTCTTTACTGTGGGGTGTGTGTGTGTGTGTGTGTGTGTGTGTGTGTGTGTGTGTGTGTGTGTTGAATATGCCAGGGATTACAGACTCTGAAATAATTAAAATCTTTTGGATACAAAGCATGAGATAATCTTACTGCTTCATCTCTCCCTTATGGAGTACAAAGTTCCTAACCAATTATCAGTATCAAATCACAAAAGCCAGTTTTAAAAAATTTAAAACTCAGACCTTTTGTATATCCTGGATAATTTGAGTCAGTAGGTACAAGGGTCCAAGTAACATATTTTAATTTGGATGCTTTACAGATTATTTCATTGTGGAGCTTCGGCTGCAAAAGGAGAGATTCCATCAAAATTAATTTAACTAATTACCTTATTTTTAAGCATTTTAGAAGAGAGGAAATCATAGACATTCAGATGTTTCTCACAGGAGGACCCCAGACACATTAAAAAATATTTCTTTCACCAATATTTGATGTCATGACTTCATTTTAAAAAGATATAGACATATTAAAGTAGAAAAATGATACAGATGATGCTATCATCTTATTTTAAAACCTCCTTTCTAAGATGTTACTGACTATAAATTATGAGAGAACTTGACTTTGAAAATAGGAAACATATTTTCACAGTGATTCCAAATTAGTTTCATTTACCGTTCCTCAGAAGAACAAAACTTTTGACACATATTTCTGCCAGACGTTGATCTGATAATATTATATTCATTCTAAGGATATTAAATGTTTTGAAAAAATTTTTCAGATAAAATATATGTACATATGTATTAGATCTTTTTATACAAATTTCTTTCTAATTTCTCTATTGGTAACTAAAAGGGCAAGGGTAAAACTGCTTTAAAGCTATTTCATAATGAATGCCAAACTCAAATATGAATAGTTTTTAAGTATGGTGATCAAAATTGTAGTGAGCATTAAAATAGAATAATTTATTACAGTTAAAGACACATTCTCTTTAATCCCCCTCAAAATATCCAGCATTCTCAAAATACTCTCCTTTGTTTTAAAAACATTTATCCCATTGTTCTTTGCAATGTGTTTTTATTGCAATAATCTTTTTTAAAATTTAAACTTACACTGTATTTTTCGATTGCCCCTTGGATCACTTTGTTACATTAGAATGAATAGTCAAGGCTGGGGATTTAGCTCAGTGGTTCAGGTGCCTGCCTCGCAAGCGCAAGGTCCCGAGTTCGATCCCCGGTACCAAAAATAAAAGGATGAATAGTCAAGGGACAAGTATATGATTACATAAGAAACACGTATTTGTGAATTTTGCTAAGAGATTACCTATTATAGCTTGTTCCTGATTATCACTTGTAATAGAATATTTGAAGGTAAAAATAATTGACAAAGGGTTATTCTCTAACTTATATCTCCCCTACTTTCAATTAGAGGATATGGTTGTAAGATAATAGCTATGTTTACATACACAGTGGAGGCAAAAGTATACAATTTGCTACCTTACTGTGTTTATGACAATACAATGATCACAACAATCCAGTTAGGAAAGAATCCTTGGCACTTACTAGGTGAAGGAACCAAATGTTAACATTAGACCTCCTGGAGAATAATCAGTGTGGATTATGCTCAGGTGAATGCTTGTTAATTTGCTATACACTTGTCTCTAATGAATTTACCAAAGTATAACATTATGTAAAGGGCAGTGGTTAGCAAGTTCTTCATAGAGAAATCATGGGCCATAAAATATGTTTCTGGGAGACTCTGCCACTTTATTAATTTCAATCGTTCTGTAATTAAATCTACATATGCTTCAGTAAAATCTACCAAATCATCCACTGACACACAGCCTCTGGATTCAGTGACATTTAATTAGTTAGCAGAGAGCCAAATGCCAACCTTTCCCAGCAGCAGATAGTTTGTATGCCTACTTTTTCTTCTCAATCTTCCTCTCTTTTATACTAAAGCTTCAAATAATTTCAACAATGATAAAACACAAAATGAAAAAGAAATTATATGTAAAACTTTGTACAATTGGAGCTGAGAGAAATAGAATGATTGTGGATATTAACTAGAAATAGCTTCATAAATTTATTCAATTTTATTGAAATACAGTTCTTCCAAGGATTGGAAACAATCAATATAAAACTATTAAGCCATTTTTCCTCTAAGGAAAATTGTTTTTCTCAGATATGTACTAACAAGTCTTTGTTGTGATTTAGGCTGTGGCCTTTTAACTCATTTGGGAGTTTTAATTAGCTTCTTAGGAATTTCCATTCACTATAATTCATGACAAACTCCTTTCAGCCATGAAAAATGCATGTCAGAGTGTGGGTTCTGGGGTGCTCCTTTACTGATAACCACTGTCTTCTGGCTTCATGTTAACCCTCAGAGATAGATTGGGCAATGCTTTTAAAATTATATCCTGGAACGAGGAGGCATTTTGAGCTTTGTTAAAATATACTTGTCACAAAGAAGCAAAGGATTGATTTTTCTTAAAGAATTTGGGGAAAACATAATATAAGCATTCAGAACTAGAAAAAAATACAGTTATACATTAAGAATTCAGCATCATAAACCCCCATGCACTGTGCAAAAATGTGATATGAATTGAAAATACATGTAATGTATGAAATATTTTATTTTATATGATCATCATGTGATGATATATATCTTTTATACTTTGGAATTACAGTAAATTTTGTGAAATTTTCTAAAATGCTTAATGCTTTATTTTGTATTATTCTTTATATAACCTATGCCGCTTTTTATTTAGCAGTAAAGGAAATTGTGACAAGTTATGGTGCTGTATTGAAAGAAAACTTGCTGTATAAAGATTTTCTTTGAATAGCTTCATATATAAATTACAAAAGAACCAGTAAACATCATAATGTTTAAGCAGAAACTTTTTGAAAGTATTTTCATGGCCTATGCTGTTGAAAATAGACAAAAAATGATTGTATGCAATGTATGAAAATTTTGTGCACATATTTTTACACAAAAAGTGGCAATACAGTCATGTTGTAGAGGTAATATAATTTTGAATATGTGTAATTATAAATACTAATACTAAAATGTGATTTATTTTTAAATAATCAGTTTGTCATAAGTGGTTTATAAAATTTTCTCCTTTTCAATCCTCCTTATCAATAAAGGTTAATATTGAAGGTCATGGAAGGTACAATAAGAAAAAGAGATGTAGATGAAATATGAATATAAATTTTAAAAATTTAGAGTTATTTCAGTCTGTGACATTAGATGTCTAGGATTTCCTCATCAAGTGACAATTGTGTACTGGCATATGATTTCTGTTGCTGAAATTCTGAGGAAATCCTAAGATTTTTCTCAGCTCCTCACATTCATTGCTGGATGAGATAACTGTCACAATGAAAGAAATTTTTGCTTATTTATACCAAGCTAATAAAGAGTAGACCAGAAGAAATGGCAGGAAAATAAAAGGTCAGTCTCTAATTATATGTCACATAAAAGACAGACTTGTGTTTTTAGGAGAGGAATGGATATACACACATAATTATCTCATCTGAAATATTATATCTGTGGATAACTGTTATAAATCCTTGGCCTGTGATTATTCTTTCTAACTCTGAAGCCAATGAAAAGTCTAGAACAGCATTAGTTTACAAGTGAGTTGGATTTTTAAAAATACAATTTAAAAGAAATTCAGTTTTTAACAAATGGAGCTTTTATTTACAAAAACATGTATGATTAAATTTTTCTAGATAATATATATTGTTTCTAAAATAACTCTACACAAGTAATGTGAACATCATGTACTCCAGACATGCACAAAAGAAAAAAAAGGAAAATAATCAAGGGATGAGTGGAGGGGGGGAAAGGAGGAAGCAAAAGAAGATGAAAAAGGAATTAAGATGTGTTATGTGCACGTTCCAACTTCCCATAAGAAATGTAAACACTTTGTACTGTAAACACATACTAATAACTTGAAGTAAAAATCTGCTCATGAAAAACTAGGGCTAAAATTTTCTTAAAATTTGACTTCTAAATTGTTTCACTTTTCAGAGAATATTTTTTCTGAATTCTGAAAAGAGGTATGTAACTTTTAAACTCAATCTTAGCCAAAAGGCAGAGAAGCGATTGTAATTTATAATATACTAATTTCTTGAAGAATAAAAACTGTTTTAAAATAAAAATATACTTTTCTAAGGAATATGATATACATTATTTTTAAAACATTGCTTATTCTCTTGGTAATAAAGCATGTATTACGTATTAGTCATGTTCATGGATAGAATCATGCTCTATATTGTATATCTGTACTGAGATGTGAAACAGGGGGATATGAAAATTGAAAAGTTTTTTTCTATATTTGGAAAAGGTTTTTCTTTATGCCTTGGAACTGATACAAGTTGTAGAAAATCCTTTTATGAATATAAGTAGTTAGTTGATATTTCTTAAAGCAATACAACAAGTAAAATCTGCCAAAGAGAAATTTTCATAGTTTCCTTTAATAAGTGAATATTTTAGGAATATGTGAATTTTTATTTTGTATTTATTGTTTAATTCTAAGGACTGAACTTCCCTCACACAAGCTAGAAAAGTGTTCTACCACTGAACAAAACTCTCACCTCAATATATGGGTCTTCATAAATAATATTTATATCTTATTTGAATTTGAGTTTTAGTTGCCCAAGTGATGGTGAACTAAATATATAACATTGGACAAAAACTTTCTTTGTAAACCATGTCTTTGAAATGTAGTTGCAATATTATTATGTTTTTGAAAATTACACACAAACTATACTATATACCATGATATAACTTAAATACTCATAACTAAAATGTTCCACATATTTTGAGTAAAATTCTATCTAAATGTAGTTGGAGATCAATGTAGCTACAATTTCAAGCTTTTCTGCCTGGTTTATTGATTTCCTTCAATTAATGTTTGCCAGCAAGTAAATTAGCATAGCACCTGAGGCATAATTCACTAGTGGATCTTGGACACTGAGTCCTTCTGTCATTACTGGTTTAACTTCTCATGAGCTTATCGCTAGTAGGTACATTTTAATTCAGTCTAGACATGGACATTACCCATGACTTTAATGACAGGTCATTTACAGCAAACTCATGTTTTACTGCAGAGATGTCTCCTCAAGTGACATCTTATCAATAGCAATTCAATTAGTCAACCTTTGGACTATGAAATGGAGGTTACACCATGTCACAAAGCACTTTTTTTTTTTTTTCAGTACAAGGGATTGAACTCAGGACCTTGCACTTGCCAGGCAGGTGCTGTGCCACTAAGCTACATCCCTGGCCCTGGCACTCTTTGAATTCATTTTTGAAATTTCTTGCTAGAAACACACCAGAGACACACACATATAAACGTGAGTGCTGAGTTGTTCACTCCAGACATTCTTTTTTGGATTTTACACAAAGGATAAGCCTTATTCTCACAGGATTACATGTCAATTGAAAATGTATATTTTCTTTGTAAGAAGTATGACCTCGAACACATTTGTTATAATTAACAGCACTATCTAAAATTAAAAGATACAGGATTTTCCCCCACCGGAAAAGTTTTAATATCTAGCTACTGAATCAAATTATATAAAAATCCTTTACCAGTATAAGTTTAGGTTTCTTTAAAGCAACAGTATGGAAAAATCTGGGAGAATCATTTTACAAAGTGGGTATTTCATAAAAATGTGAGTGCTTATTTCGCATTCATTTTGCAGTGCTGGGGATAGAACTTGCCTCATACATGCTAGAATACTTTAAAAGAACATTTTGCCAGATATAACGTCAGTAAAATAGTTTAAAAAGTGAAATACATGAGAAAAAGAATAAGTGAAGTAATTGTCCAATAAAAATGACCTTTACCATTCTTTATTTAGCAGAAATTTGTCATTTGGATTATAGCAAAATCCTAATTGTCCAAAATACAAACTGCTTCATTCATCTTTCAATACTGAACATTCATTAAAATTCTAATATATGTCAGGTATTAATATATAGGATCATAAGTGTAGATTCATAAATATAGATTCCAAAATATAGAATCATAAATGATCTCATTATAGAGAGACATTTTTGGAAAAGATGGCTAAATGAGAGAATTTAATGTAAAGTCTTATCTTGAGAACTAAAGATCAAGAAGGTTTTGTTACAGGTTTTGTTACAGGTTTTGATATAAATAAATAAATAATAAATAAAATAAATTGGTTTGGAGTAAATGTAGCTAAAGAAATATGGGATTAACAACCAGAACACCCTGTTACAACTTGTGTCCTAGGAGAGAATTAAATCCAAATGCCCTAAGGTATTCTTAGAATTAATTTCCTAGTGAATTAACTTTTTATGCATCTAGAATGGCAGTAGTGCAACCGTTATAAAACCATCTTCTGCAGAGTTGATAAAATAATAATTCACATCATATTTTGTGTTCTTAAATTCAAATGAGGTGCCTGGATG
This sequence comes from Heterocephalus glaber, assembly GCF_000247695.1. The sequence continues at coordinate 4,273,943 of NW_004624874.1, forward strand.
AAAATAGCTGCTGGGTTCTAATTTGAACATTTTTAATGATATGACTATGTGAGATTCTCTTAAAAGTTTCAGAGCTATAAATCTTCATTGAGATCAAATAGATGCTAGATATTCTTTACTTTTTAGAAAGGTTTTTATAAAAAACTATTTTGTGTGATTTTGTTATGCTAAATGATCAATTCTTTAAAGGAGACAATCTTAGTATAATGAACAGAAACTCTGTATATATTCAGTACAGTTAAAAGTTATACATTTTAACAAGTACATCAGTAAAGATGCTTTTAACTCGGATTATAGAAGACCTATTTACAATTACCTTAACTGTTGGAAACTTACTGTGTCAAGTAAAAGGAAACTCTGCAGGCAGAATGATTTTAAAATGATTAATGTAGTGGCATGACAAAATGTATATCGTCATAAGTATAATATTCACTTTCCCTACCACTTTTAAAATGACAGTAGCTTTCTTCATGGTTGGATTTTTGCCCTAATTGTAGATATGAGAGAAAAGTGAGAAGGTTCCTCTCTTGCATTCCTTTTATTGAATTGGAGTCCCAGTCGTATAATCCCTTTAGTAGAATTGCACTCAGATATCATTGGCAAGGATTGGGCTTAAAACAAATGATCAGCAAAGAAAAACAATCAGTTGACAATGATTGTTTTAAGGGAACAATAATTCAATGCTAGGGAGTCATCTACACAGTTTTTGAGGAAATAATAACCAAAGAAATATACAAGGTGCCGGGGATTTAGCTCAGTGGTTCTGCCGCTTGCCTCGCAAGCGCAAGGTCCAGAGTTCGATCCCCAGTGTCCAAAAAAGAAAAAAAAAAAAAAAAAAAAAAGAAAGAAAAAAAGAAAAGAAATAGACAAAGTGAGCAAGAATGGATATTGGCCGAGCTCTACCGCTTCAGTGTGGGAGCACAGAAATTTTCCAGATTTTAAAACAGTGGCAGGAACTGGCATGGTAAAATAGTATAAGAAAAAAAAAAATATATATATATATATACACACACATATATATGATTAAACATCGTTAATCCAAAAATTTAAAATCTGAAATACTCCAAAGTCTGAAACTTTTTATGTGTCATAACACTTAAATGAAAAATTACATGCCATCAAACTTTGATTTATGCACAAAATTATTAAAATATTATATAAAATTACTTTTAGGCTAAGAGCATTAGGTATATTTGAAATATAAATGAATTTTGTATTTAGATTTGGGTTTCACACCCAGTATATCTCATTATGTGCATGCAAATATTCTCATATTTTAAAAATCTGAAATCCAAAACACTTCTGATTCCAAGCATTTTGGACAGGTAATGCTTGATCCATACTCCACCATTTTAAAAATTCTTTCTCTCTGTGTATCAAGAATTTGGGTATGCCTTGATGGAGCCAGTGTTTCTCGCTTTTCATGAGGCTGGAATCAAGGTATCTACTGTACAGTAGATGGAATCAACTGAAGTGCTAGCATCTAAGTTAACTCACATAGTTGTTGTCAAGTATATTAGCTGGAAAGACTCAGTTTCTTGCTGACTTCTAGCCAGAGGCTTCCATAAATTCCTTGCCATATGAGGCCTCTCTAACATGACCAATAGTCTCACTATGTTATTACAGGCAAGAAGACAATAAAGAGGGTTCACTAGCAAGGAATAAGTCCCAAACTTTTGTAAAATTATCATAGACCGTCTGGCCTCTCACTCTTGCCAGTTTTGAGTTAATTAGAACCAAATTATTCAAGGAGAGGAAATTCCACAAAGCCACAGGCACCAGAAAGCAGCAGTCATCAGTGAGCAGATACTGGTCTCCTGGGAGGAAAAGCAGATAACAATTTAGAAATGTAATGATTTAATAAACATATTTAAGATAAAGTGAATTCTGGATCTCATGATTGCTTATGATTTATTTCATTCACTCTGAAAATAAGATGAAGTGTTTAAAGGAACTTTTAGTAATTTTAGGTTATTTGCCCTATGTAAAAGAAGTGAAATAGAAGAAAAATTTAAAAATATTCCTATAACATACCAGAGAGTCTACAATTAAGCCAAAAAAGTGTGACAAATTTTAGTGATTGACTAAAAAACAAGTGAGAAATGGTGAATTGCACAAGATGAACACAGATGTGAGAAAATTTACATTTTAAAAGCAAATTTTCTTATTAGTACTATTAGAATAATCTAGTCATCATCATGGAAAAGATATACATATATATATATATATATATATATATATATATATATATATATGGCAATTTGGGGCCTTATTTTGGTGTACCTCTTAGTTTTTAGTAGCTGGAGCCCTACTTTTCATAAAGTAATTTGATTTCTAACTGAATATAGTTTATGATACTAAAGATTAAGTAATATCGCTGAAAAGAAACCTTTTAAAAACAAGTATTAAAATTACGTTTGAAGTTTTAATTAAATGTCATATTACTGAGAAAATTTTTCTCTTGCTTCACGCTGTGTGATTAATAAAATGAAATCATTTTTATTCATATGATTTGTGTTGGAATACTATTGCTTGAACATAGAAGTCAAAGTCTCAAAATATTTAAGTCAATGGATCCTAATGTTACTAATACATTATTATAATGTGAGAACAGTATGGATTTAAATCATATAAAGTACAAGATGTCCAATTCTCTTTCAGTTGTAAAGACATTTTTGAGGGGGAACTAATTTCATTCTTCTGTATATTTTTGTTAAGGATTTTGGAAATTATATCAAATTCATCTAATCTGTCCTAAAATCAACTAAAAATATTGTCATTTTATTTTTTTTATCACAGGTTTCCCTTTTTTTCATTGAAATGAATCTGATTAAAGCATAGTTTTTAGAAAGTATCTCCCCACATTTTGAAATCATCCTACAGTTTAACAGAAATGTTGATAAAGTCTGCTCCAGGAAAAAGTGTTAGTATAGAAAATATACCTCCTTGTGATACCAAGGAAAAGAAAGATGCCTTTAGGTCATAAGGAAGGGCATCCCCACAACACATTCCATCTACTGAAGCCCTGCGGTTCCCGAAATTGCCGGGCGGGATATGTGGGTCCTGCTTTTGGTGTGGAATGAGATTTCTTCGGAAAAAAAATTATAAAACTACTTATTTTTACAATATTAATTATATTTTACTGAAAAGAGCTACTGCTAGTTGTTAAAAGCACTAAGCATTATCCATTAAGTAAATTGGATAACATGTCACTGTGTTTTTAAAATATGCTAACTGCATATCGAATTCAAGATTGTGAGCAGTACCTGTGACGATTATGAACTCAGTTGTGGCAAATGCTGTCCTGGCTGGTAACACATGTGACCTCTGCGTGGCAGCCAAGGCCACCCAGATCACTGAGTCTGCTACTTACCACTACTCACAGCTATCTACCATTTTTCCAGGCAGTGCGGCATTTATATGAACCAACGAGACACTGCTGTGACAATAACAGTAGAAATGTAAAGATAAAACCTTTGGGGAGAAAAAGACCACACAAATCTAATGAGGCAAAGACAGTCACCTGCTAATTAAGGGACTTCAATTTAGGTTTATTAATAATTCTTCTGATACTTGTGGGACTTCATCTCTGATCAAGCAAAGATAATCACTGTTCCACAGGAGCTTTCTGTGAAGATATTGATAACTTGAATGACCAGCTACCTGAGCGTAACAAAATGTTAAATAAGAGCAACAATTTTCAATTAAATTAGGAGGTCTTTATCGTATGTGGGCTTCGGAAGAAATCATTATTAAATGTATTTGATAAATTAGTTTTGTGTACATGCACCATTGTTTTTACCCCATATTGTGATCACATTGAAGTGAAATAGATAATAAACATCAGAAACTTAGAAACTAGGATCACGTAGTAGAGAATGAATTGAGTTCTTCAACTTAAAAAAGTCATAGGAAATTATTTTGTAGCCTTTCCTTAAATAATCAAGTTTCTGATATATTTGAGTATATGTGGCAAATAGTTCACTTTTAACATTTAATATTTTAAATCAGCTCATCAAAGATATCACATTCTCTTTTTCCCTTCAAATACTTTACCATTACTTTTTAAAAAATGTTTCTTGTACCCTGATATTCCAGTGAATAACAATAAAAAAATAAGCTTCCTGTTTGAACCAGTGAGTTAACTTGATCTTGAAAAATAGTTTTCCATTTAAAGATTATGAATTTCTGGTTGTTTTGATTAAAAGCTGTAGAAAAAGTAGTAGATTCCTTGTTATTTGCTGGTATAATACATTTTCAGTGCACTCTTGTTACTCTTACCTTGACAAACTTTTTTTTGGTAAGGGGAAATTTAATTTCATAGTTTTAATCAATGGAAATTATGTGAAGGCTCTACTTCTTACACTGTAATACAAATGGAAATTATTGATGATTCACCATGGTTTGCTTCCCCGGGACTCTGATTTGGTCTTTAAATCCTTTACATAGTGTTCCTGGTTACCACCACTAGTGACTAGTGTCAGGATAAACCCTATTGTCATCCTCTATCTACATTTTGTAGGGAAGAAAAAGTAAAAATAAAGATACTGTATAATTTGATATATATGTCTGTAAAATTTGAAAATATTCATAGAAAAAAGTAAGTGTAGACATATGCTAAATATGTAGATTTTTGTTAGTAAAATTTGGTGACAATAATGTGTCAACTCAGTGAACAAGTCTAAAATCAATATTTGAATTGCTAACTTTATTAAATATTCATGAGATTTTGGAGGAAGGTTAATCATAAGAGATCAGGTTACTACACTGTAATATTTTAAATTTTTACATATAAATAGTAGTCCCATAGTTTTCTTCAAAGTTTGTATGAAATATTCTGTTGTGATTATTTCTCCATTTCAAAAGTAGTGCTTCCATAGTAAAGGAGCATGATCCTCTCCATTACTGTGACATCACACAGCAATAGAATTATTTACGTGGACTCCATGACTACTGTTCAGAATCCAGGAGAAGAAACTGGGTGTAGCGGCCCACACCATCATCCAGTGTTCAGGAAGGCTGATGCAGGAGGATAGAGTGTTTGTATCCTGCCTGGGCAACTTAACGAGACTGTATCTCAAAAGAAAGATAAAATAAAAAAGAGATAGGATGAAACTCAGTGGTAGAGCACCCATCCCAGGGCTTGATTTCGAATACTGCATGACAAAAAAAATCAGGAGCATGCAATAAACTTGGGTGAAAAACAAATGCATCATTTTTATCACTAAATTCTAGTTCAACTTCAAAGCCCCTTACTTATTATGTGAACATTAAAGCATCACACTGGATGGCTCCAGTTATTTACAACTAATAAGGCACCCAACAACATATTATCTCAAAACAATCTCTCACACTCAGTGGTTTGCTTGAACTTACCCCAGCGGCTGGAGAGAAATCTTCTCAAGTCCCAGTCAGACAGGACTTGCAACTGTAGTTATACTTGATGTTGGTGAGAGGTTAATAACTTAGCAAATATTTATGATGCTGAATTGTTTTCCCTTTTAAAAGAGCCATTGAGTAAATTATTAACATAGCAGTTAGTAAAACTTTCGTTCATGTGCTTTTTGAAATATTATATGACAGCAATATTATTTCACAAATTCATAGTCCTTTTATTTCTTTAGCTGCAGGGAATTCAGAACTATGTGTTGTGATCAATTGCAATGCCTACTAACTTTAGTATTTTACTAAACTATTAAATTAACATATTCTACACAAAGTTTACTCACAAAAGTTTACTTTTCAAAAAGTTTAAAGACCACATAATAATTGCACATATTTATGGGTTACAATGTGATGATCGGTACATATAATGTATTAATCAATTCAATATTTAGCATATCCATCATTTCATACATTTATTTCTTTATGATGAAAACATTTAAATATTCATCTAGGTCTGTTGAAATGTTCAATATAATATTGTTAACCACGGTAACCCTTTTTTGGAACACAACAACAGGTTTTTTCTTCCTGTCTATCTATAATTTTGTGGCCATTGACCAACAACATTTGAATAAAACTAGGCTTTTGTCTTCATGTTTACTATATAAATAAACATTTCAGAAAAATTAAATCTGATTCAGGTACATTTATTCATCTTAATTTATTAGATCAGTAGAATATTATTTTCTTCAAAATTATTTTTAGAGAAAGTAAGTTTTAAAAATGGACCCAATTTAATATTATTAAAATAGTAGATGGCTTAAGAAAAAGGATACAGATACTCTCATTAATTAGAATTAGACATTTTCTAGCTATATTTTATCAACTTATGCCAACCAATTAATTTAAGATGACTTTCTTAGAACTCTACTTAAATTTTTAAAGAATCCTATAAATCAACTCTTTTTACTTTCTTTGGCCCAAACCATTCTGGACCTGCCATTAAGTTTAAGCAATATCTTCATTTTCCATATGCACTCAGAAAGACACTCTCATTTATGCTTCTGCAATGACTATGAATATTCTTTCTCCTCTGGATACCTTCTGCTTTAGCATTATTTTTAGTTCAACAAGTGACAAAATTAATATGTACTCAACTAACAGAAGCTTTTAGCTAAAATTAATTTCATTGAGATATTAACAGTACTTTAGAGTTTAAACCATAGATATAAAAATTCATTAGCTTTCTTCTGAAAATGGAACACTATTTAAGAGAAAGTCTGTTATGTTCCTTGTATTGTGTAATGAGAATGTCTTTAAATATTACTTTAATCTCTTTCTACACATAAGAAACACTCTATTTTAATGCCTACCTTATTTTGGTGGCTGCAAGTTATTTAGAATGTTCAACATAATTTTTCTTTTATTCTTTAGACACAGTATGGAGGACTTAAGTAATTATACCATGGCTCATCACTGTAACCAATGATGATTATAACACTGCAACAGTATAATTAATGGAGAGAAAAATCAAAGGATGGAAACACATCCTATTATGAATTCTTAGAATGTTTTTCTTGTACATCTTTAATGGTTATTTATCCCCTGGCACAATTTAACACCCTGACCTCAATGCTAAATGCAGGAAATTATTTTTTATGCTTCTATGGAAATTTTCTGTTGATAGATTTAGTTTAACTCAGGTCACAGAAAAAAAAATATCTAGATTTTCTCAGATGATTTTTTCATTTGACAGAGTTTAAAATGTCATAAACCTAGTAACAGTACAAGAGGAAAACATACTAATGGAAAATACTTGTAATGCTTAAATGATTCATTGATATAAATTTATAACGTCTCTACTTTGCAGTAATTATATAATTGTCTTTAAAAAAGACTAGCCATTGGCTGAGGTTTTAGCTCAGTTGTTCTGCCACCTGCCTCGAAAGAACAAGGACCCAAGTTCGAACCCCATTACTGAAAAAAAAAAAAAAAAAGACTAGTCATTATGAATTCCAATAGGAATATGTGTAAATATAATTCATTTAAGATAAAGAGAGTTTCATTCATTAAGTATTTCTTTCATATAATAAATTGCACTATCAATAAAATAATTGTACAAGTAGAGATTTGTAAGAGGCTCAAGTTTGTGTCAACACTCTTCTCCTTTTTATCTGCTTATCTCAATACTCCTACCACCCAACGTAGACTTCTGTTCCTTCATTTATTCTTCTAATTGTATTTTCATATTTCACTTTATCCTTTCAAGGACAATATTCATCTAGAAAATTTGATACTTCTTAAAAGTCAAAAATAAATTGACACATCTTTGTTTCCTTCCATTTCTTTCCCACTTAATTCACAATCCAGACAAGTACACCAATAAACACGCAAATATCCCACAAGAAAAGACTCACACACAAAAATACAATGTAGTCTAAATATCTGTGGTTAGTCTTTGTCAATACTGTTGCAAGGGTTTATTGTAAGTTCACAATTACTTTGAACACATGTTCCTCTTACCTTAAATATAAAATATGGACACTAACAACTGGCAGAAACAGGTATAGATCATACCTTTGCAACTGATGTGCTTGCTGAGGGTGGGAAGCTTTGTGAGACATTGGGGAAGTCAATGCTGTTTTCTCAAATAATATATAGTTATATTTTGAGTGTATGTATTTTTATTACAAGCAAAATATTGACATGAAAAAATCAAGCGTATGACAATTAATGTTCACTTTCAGCAATATGTTGTTTGAAGCTCATTCAGATTGATCGAGGTCTACAAACACTTAAAGATACCCAACATAAAATACAGATGTATGGAGTTTGACCATTCTTTCTAGCAGAATAAAATGTGTGTGTTTTGTTGGTCCCTTCCAGAAAACTCAAAACATCAATTTACACAGACTTAGTGCAGTCTATAAAATTATGGTCTCTGAGTCACTAAAATGGGTAAATTATTTTAACCATCTTCAGCTCTAAACCTTTTAGGCAAAGACTTTTTCTCTAGAAGTTTTTAATTTAAATAGTTAACATTTTAAGTATTAAAAGAATACTTTCTCGAGAAAAATACTTTAGAATTCTAACACTGAAGATAAGATTAAAATCTATAACTATCCTCTATAGTTTTGATTCATATTTGTTTGTATTTTTAAATGTTTCTCTAAATCATGAATTAATTAATTGTAGGCAAAATCCTGCTGAAAATTTCTTATATTAGCTGGGGATGACTGCACACATCTGTAATCCTAGCATTCTGGGAGACGGGGGTAGGAGGATCTCAAGTTCAAGCACAGACTAGACAAATTAGTGATTGGAAACAGCCCACCTGAAAATAAAAGTAACAGGGATATAGTGCAGTGTGAAGGCCCTTTGTTAAATCACCCATATACTCCCTCAAAAAATTCTATGATTATGTACCTATATATCTATGTCTACATTTCTGAGTTGTGTATTCCACTTGTAAAGCTTGTATCATTGCCTTTTTCAAATTTTTTTATGTTTATCAGTACATGTCTGTGGTAAGAATGATTGCAATCCTTGTGAGGAGTTTATAGGTGTACATAACACACCTTAATTCTTTTTATGTCTTTTTCTCCTCCCCTTTGCCCCTCCCTCATTCTCTTGGTCCCCTTCCTATCAATTGTTTTTAAATTTCACAGACTTCATATATCTCCTTAATAATCTAGCTGATTTTTGACATGAATACTCTCATATGAATATGTTATATTATTAAACTAGTTTTAAGTTTTTCGTTTCAACTACTGTCTTTCAGTTCTTGTGCAACTGGCATTATTGTCTAAAGACTAATAGAATTGGTATGAGGTCAACTGACTTGATATTTTAAAGTTCCTTCCAACAGAAAACTATTTATAAACATTGTGGCTCTTCATTTAAAGGTAATTTTGTATGGTCACTTAAAAAGATTATAGGGCAGGGATTTAGCTCAGTGGTTTCGCCGCCTGCTGTGCAAGCGCAAGGACTCGAGTTTGATCCCTGGTACCAAAAAAAAGATTATAGTTGAGTTACAGTTGAGTGGGCCAGGGATTTAGCTCAGTGGTGCTGTGCCTAGCTCGCAAGTGCAAGGTCCTGAGTTTGATCCCTGGTACAGGAAGAAAGAAAGAAAGAAAGAAAGAAGAAAGAAAGAAAGAAAGGAAGGAAGGAAGGAAGGAAGGAAGGAAGGAAAGAGAGAGAGAAAGAAAGAAAGAAAGAAAGATTGATTATAGCAGATAAATTATCAAATTGTGACATATTTCCTACAATGTAATGTTGAATATAAAAGAAAGCAGAGAAAAATAGAAGATACATAGTATATGAATCCGAAATTAATTCCTTTCTCAATTTTGATAGAATTCTCCAATGAACTCAACTAGGCCCAGTGTTTTTTTATTTGAAAGGTTTTTAATTAATAATTTACAATCTTTAATAACTATAAGCCTATTTTTTCTCATATGAATTTTGACATTGGTTTCAAAAAATTCATTTATTGCCTCTAGGTTATCAAACTTGTTAGCATAGGGTTGTTATTAGTATTCCATTATAATTTTTTAATTGTTTAGATTTGTAATAATTTCTTTTACTTTCTGATATTTCTGACTTCTCTTTCTTTTAGGCTAGCTATAATTATAATTTTAAATAACATAATTCATTTATATCACCGGTTCTTGGTTTATGGAAGTGCTCCTTAAAACCTTTATCAGTGTCCTACTTTCTATCACAATTTGATCACCCTTTTTTTTCAATTCTGAGCATTGAACTTAAAGTCATTTGCATGGGAGACAAGCACTCTGCCTCTGAGGCACAGGTCCACCTCGAACATAGTTTGCCTATTCTTCTTTTCTATTTTCTTTTTTTTTCTTGCCCTCTCTCCCTCCCTCCTTCCTTCCCTCCCTCCCTCTCTTCCTTCCTTCCTTCCTTCTTCCTTCCTTTGTTCATTCCTTCCTTTCTTCCTTTTTCTTTCTCCTTCCTTCTTCCCTTCTTGTCATCATCCCTCCAGTCCTCCCTCTGAAGATATTTATTGACATCCTCTGTTGAGCTCTTGTTTATTTCTTTTTTATTATGTTACATTTTAAACATAATCTTTCGATTAAAAACCAAATGGGCTCATCAAACCTCTGAAAATTTACATAAAGAATCCAACACTACTTCTAAAGTACTAACTTGAAATTCCAAAATCTCTAAAATAAAGTAATTCCTAGTAGCTCTAATCAACCACTAAGTGGACTTTTGTTGATTACAGACCTCTTACATATATAGTAACAACTCGACCTTAAAAGAAACTGATAAAGGAGTTAAGAATATCCCAAAATATATTGAGTATATTGAGCTCTAGATACTTGAAAAGAAAACAGGTACAATTTCACTCTGAACTACATTTTGTTTCCTGAAAGAAGAGGGTATTACTGTTGAAAACAATACCCTTGCTGTACTAGAATGAAAGTAACATTCTTATGAAGAGGTGGCACTGAGAGAATTGTGTAGAGATGCTGTCTAAATAAATCTGTTCTTCTTTCAGCCTCATTCCATGATTTAGTTACTTTTTCACAATTTCATTCTTTGGACAATTCCATCTGATTGCTAAACTCCAACTGTAACTTCGGGTCTTTGTTTCCTAATTAGAGCTACCGTGCCATATAAAACTTGTACTCAATAAATTTATTTGCTCTTCTCCTATTAATGTCTTATGTTGATTTCAATCTCAGACCTACACAAAACCTCCTGAAGAGATAATAACAAAACTTCACTTTTCTTACACTGAAAAGAAAAAAGGACAACTACTGTTTCCAAGTACCACAGGTAATGAATGAGACCAAAGATAGAAACTCAGGTTTTGCTTTGTTTCATTTTGTTTTTTTCCTTAACACCAGTGATGACCAGAATCAGGAATTGTCCAGGTGAATACAATTACCAAAAAGGGGGAGAAAAAACAGAGCGAAATCAGAGAGAGAGAGAGACAGAGACAGAGACAGAGACAGAGACAGAGACAGAAACAGAGAATTTATTTGGCCAGCCATTTTACCGGTCGGGAGAAAATGGCACCTAGTGAGGAACTTTGTGCTGTTTCATGGATTATCTCCTGGTAGAAGACAAAAGGGAGGGAGGGGGTGAGACTGAGAAAACATAAAAAACAAAAACAAAGCGTATGAGGGACTCTGGCTAAATGGATGCACGTTGAGTCCATACTCTTAAGTACAATAAATAGGGCACATATGTGTAAATACCAAATAGTTTCTCTGGTGTGAGAAACTAAAAATGTAAATAAGAATCAAAATGTATACTAGATAATGTGAAATAGGAAGAAAAGGATTGAATTTTTAATTCTTTCATTTTTTTGTGTGGTACAAATTGAACTTAGAGTCTATCATATGCTAAGCATGTACTCTGCGACTGAGCTACATTTCCAACCTACAGCTCACAGTTTTAAGTCAATTAGAATTTTCATTATAATTATTAACATATTATTGTACAAATTATTAGATTTCTTTTTGACATTTCCATGCATGCAAATAACGTGTTTTGACCACATCCACCCTTGTTACTTCCTCCTCTTACTGCCGCCTTTCTCCTCCTGGTCCTCTTCGCTTTTTCTGCAAGTTTCACCTCATTTTTAAGAAGAGAGTTTTGACTTTTGTGTAAATGAACCAACTCCCAAAATAATGACATATTCCATTCTTGAGGGCTCTTTTATCTTGACCTATTTATCTTTTATTATTATTGCATTGGATATTAAACTTCTAATACATGAACTGTGAGGGAACACATTCAAACCATACTAGCAATCTATGGTCCAGGTAGTAAGATGGAGAAAAGAAGGAATAAGCATTGGCCAAAAGTGAAGAGCAACTACATTTCAATTAATGTTGAAAGAAATTGCCTCACATTATTTCTACTTATATCCCACTGGCCAGCCCTTGGTTTAAAAAAATAGGCCTTTATTATAAGCAACCAATTAATCAGTTAAAAACTGAGTTATACATCTATGAAAGAAGAACATATATTTGAATAAATAAAAGCCTCTATTTTGGGCTTTCTCCATGCTTTCCCCCATGGATTTATGGGAATTGCACAATTTATATCCGTGGTAGATGTACCCTTGAGAGCTGAGTTGTCTCAAAACATATATTGCTTTGTACAGAAAAATTTACACTTGAAAAGCATTCAATGCTACAGTTGGATTTCAAATATTGTTGTATGTTAGATGTCAAAGAAATGTGACTTAGATGTCAGTCTGCATTGCACACAATTCTGGATCTATTGCTGTGTAGATTCTTCCTATAGTTGTACTATGTTATTTAGCAACACGCCACAGAATTCTAAGGAATTTTCTTACTATAATTAACATTGTTCTCTGAATTAAGGAAAAAGTTGTCATAAATTCTATCCCAACTCTTAAAATTTGAGCCACAGACTTTGAATATCAATTGTTCTTGCAAATATATTAAATCTCAGTTTCAGATAGTTACATCTTCTGTCTTACCTAAACATATTGATATGCTTTATGTATGAACATATGTAGAGATAACTATATATATATATATATATATATATTTGCGTGTGTATGGCTTACTAATAAATGTTTTATAATATACTCTGATATTATTTCTCTGAATAAGATATGATTGTCTTTGCACAAAGTTCACAACTATTTTTATGAATAGGAAGATGGACTCTACATAGACTTATCTTTCTTAAACTTTCTTTTAGTGATCATATTTGGAAAACATTTAGAGAGGTCAAACTATTATTTTGAAGTTTATCATCACTTTCAATCTCTCCCTAAGTTTCTTGATTCATTCTTTAGTGAGATTCAATTCTGTGTGCTTTATATGCTGAATTACTTTAACAATGTTTTCATTTTCTGAATAAATATGTCATTCTCTCAGTACAGTCTGATCATGAGTGAAATGCTCTTTGTTAGTATTGGTTCCCTTTAGGAGTACTTTCAGTTGAATTAAATAATTTGATAAAGGGGGTTTAATTATAAATCTACTTCTGTTAGCTAAATTGAAAAATACCTTAGCAGGGAATTACAGATAAAATTCACAATTGACCCTTTAAGATTTTCTAAAAATAAGCATAATCTGGCAAAACTAAGCCATATTTATTTATTTATTTATTTATTTATTTTGGGGGAGGGATTGAACTCCAGTCTTTGTGCTTGTGCAGCAGGTGCCAAAACCACTGAGCTAAATCCCTGGCCCACTAAACCATATTTAAAACAGTGTAGAACTCACCTTTAATCAGACTCATCCATCATATATGTTTATCTATATAAATCATAGAGAAGGAAACCAATTTAGGAGCCATGAATTTGTCTATGTTACCTATTTTTCTAACCTACCGTATCCCTCTACTTAATCTGTCCATCAATAAATGTGTATATATTATTTCCTCAATCAATAATAAAGGCAGATAAGCATATGAGGAAAATCCATGAAAAAAAATAATTCATTATTTAATCACAACTGCTCTTATGATTGAGATGAATATTCTTCATGTTCCATATAATGTTGTATAATAAATATAATTGTAGTCAAAATATATATACTTTAGAATATTGTTTTCCATTTACTTTTGTGTCAAAAATACGTTGCGCCACATTAGTCCTCAAAATCTCATGTTTAATTTGATCCACAGAGAGAGAAAAGGACTACAAGAGAAAGGAGTGCAACTCAAAGGTTTCCTAGTTGATAAAATTCAGTTGGCTCCCAAGTTCTGATACTTAACATCCCACAGTGAACATCATTAAAAATTTAAAAATATATTGGGCTCTTAAGATAAAGTTTTTAAAATTTAAATAGTACAAATATATGTTCAATTGTTGTTTTGTATTACAAATTTATTTTGTTTTCCAAAATGTGGAAAATATTGAAATGAGGCTTCATTCCACAAAATTAAAAATAATTATTTTCAAGGTTTACAAATTACTTACTAAAATGCTACCTTATGCTTATTTTAAGTAAACTTTTAGTTTTGACTAAATTTTCCATTTCTTTATATTTCCTTCTCAAGAAGCTTACCTTTTTTATCCATAGAAATCTTAAAATTAATACACTACTTTATATAACATATTGTCACACAGAATTTTACAGGTATTTGTCACACTTTCAGTACATTTTTTATTTGTCTTTGAATATTAAAGATTTTAGTTTTAAATAATACCATCTATATCTTCTTGGTCTTGAATTATAATCTATGCTCTAATATGTAATATCATTTCTAGATAATCCAAAATAATCAAATGTAATTATGTTATTTAATATATGCTAACCATCTCAAAATTAAATTCAGGTCACCTTCCTTTGACATTTGAATGAAGTATTTATCTATTTTTTTCAAAATTGTCTCTATTGTAAAATTAATTTTGATAAACTGCAGAACAAATGATTAATATATCCACTTGTCCATTTTCATCCATTTTTAATAAATATTTTAACAGCTATACTAACTTTTCTGTTCTTACATAATAAAAAAATATGTCATTTTAATGCTTTTTAATCACTCACCTGAAAACTTCCCAGTTCTACTTGCATGCTCAACACTGACTATAACTGGGCAGATACAAAACAAGAAAACTCGCAGTGATGATCTTCAAAAGCTGAGATTTTATTTTCTGGATCTTTATTCTGTTCTCCTTTTACTTTCTCTCTGTCCCTAAAACTGGTGACTGACTATCCAAAAAAATGAACCTAATATCCTTTTGGGGATGACATATCTGTTTCTGATTTTTTTTTTTATTTCATAGGTAGGAATAAGAAAAAAATTTTAAAATACCAATAGAAAACAAAAGCAAAATAGATCAAATCCCCAGTCAAGAAAGCAGTAATGACATCGTGTTTTCTCAATACAAGGATCTGTCTGAAATTAGTAGATGTACCTCTTTTGAAATTGCATTCTTGTAGTGATGACAGTGTGTAACAATGGAGAACATTCCAGAAGATGGCACATGTGTCTGAAGACGCAATTGGCCTGGGTGCCATTTTCTTTCATCTCTACCTCATATTTGAGATCAATTTAGTTAAATTTGTCAGGCATTCATCATTATCCTTTATTAATTTGAATTAGGGCTGTTGAGAAAGCAATAATAATGCCACAATGCTATTTGTAATTTGTTATACAAGATTCATTGTCATATATTTGGCTTTGCTTCCTTTCTTTGTTTAATTATATCTTTCACTTTAGCCAAATTATACCTCAATTCCAAAATTAAATCTGTTGTTGTAGTAAAAACTAGTATTTATATCTGGTAAGCAACAAAAATAGGCTTTAAGACTAGTATATACCAGAAGATGCTTCTTAGTAGAAGTAATCGGTTAGAAAAAGCAACTATGTCCAGAAAGTGAGGGACTAAGTCTGCAAGACCTAAGACATCTACTAAACTCTTTACCTCGAGGGTGAACATTTAGCCTTTTGGGGCAAAGGTAAAGTTTCTACAAATATGTAGCTGTAAATTTTAAAAGAAAAAATCACCACATTAAAAATACGTAAATATAGTCACATTCTATGATAGTGATTAAAACAAAATATTTGTCAATTGCTCGTTTCACTCCATTTTTGAAGAATAGAGGCAATAGATTTACCATACAAGTATCTCCCCAACCAACGCAGTATTTGCATTTTTAAATTATAAATAAAAGGAAAAATACAACCATACACACTTAATTTTTACTGAAATGAAACTCTGTATAATATTATTATTTACACTGCCTTATTTTAGATTGTAAAATAATGACAACACAAATTACCTTAGATATTTTTTCATTCTTTATATTTCACTTCAGATCTCACATTTAATAAAGAGATATTTTAATATAATTGCTTATTAATAGACTCTTAATCTCCCAAATCACATTAACATTATCCAGTTGCCATTTTCAAGTTGCTTGAATTTTCTGCACTCCCCACAGAGTTTCTTTTTTTGGGGGGACCGGGGATCGAACTCTGGTCCTTGCACTTGAGCAGCAGGCAGCGAAACCACTGAGCTACATTCCCAGCCCCAACCCACAGAGTTTCTTAATAAGGTTTCTTATTCTACTCTTGGTTTTAGATATTCTGCGGGGTTTTTTTTTAGTTTTTTTTCAAAGAAGTAAAAGAGAGATAGAAAATCAGCACTGTTCCAGTGGGGGATATTAAAATAGTATTCAATAGACTACATTGTATTAGTAAGATCAAATCAAAATTCAAAGTGAAGTTTCTACAATTTTTAATCAGAAAGAATAAGAGAATCTGCTGTATTGAATGCCCTGCATATTCACTGCGTTTGCTTAATATGGCATTGATTTGTTAGGCATTCAATGTAAATAATATCAGTCTTATTTTGAAAATGTTTATTTTCCTAAAATAAAATTCAGCATATACATACCACTTATTAGATGTTCATATTTTCTTCATTTGCTCACATCTCTAAAGAAAGCATAATATATTCCTCCATACCTCATATACTATCTCCTCCTTATTCCTGGGGATAATAAATATAGGTATATTAACAAATTCTACAGTTTGAAAATACTTCTTCTTGGTTTTGTACTAAAATCATTGATTTTCCTTCAAAAATGGGAAAAAATGAAAGATTTTTACATTTTTATCATAACAGATATAAATAGAATATTAGAAGCAAAATAAGATTGTCAATTTTATAAAGTATGCTAAGATCACATTATTGCCATGTTTCTTTCAGAAAAAATTAATTAAATTATGCTGTTGACAGGTCTTTGCTTTTTATATTTGAAAAAGAACTTTTTAAATATATTTAAAAACACTTGTTAGTATGAAGAAATGGCACATTGATTTAGATATACTACTATATGTGGCTGCCAGTGTCATGGCTAACAGCATATAATATAACCTAAAGAATAATTTTCACAAAGACAGATTGTAGAACTTATATACACCAATATATACATGAATATAAAGTATTTATTTATCACCTTCAAACATCATTTTGAGGATTCCCTTTGAAGGTAACATCTTCTTTTTTCCCCTTTTGATTTTTTTTTTTTTTTTTGATACAGGGGATCGAACTCGGGTCCTTGCGCTTGCACAGCAGGCCGTGAAACTACTGAGCTAAATCCCCAGCCCTCCTCTTTTAATTTTAACTTGATAGGAAAATGTTACTTTTTTTAAATGTTATTTTTTAGTTGTTTAGAAACTTTTTTTCTAACAAGCAGAAAATAAAAACATACTGCACCCACTACTTGTGATATTTATTTAAATAAATTTTAGATATTATAATTTTAAGATGGCACTTAAGAAACAATTCATTGGTGATACTTTTCATGGTATCATTTTGCTGTCCTTGAGAAAATGCTGTATAATTTTGTTTTGGGACTTAGGCTTCATGTTCTTTAGAAAAGCAAATCTCTGTATTTGATCAAATGGATAATATATGCATGTTACAATAGGACTATTTTTGGACGTTCATCTTTTTTCTTTCTTTTTTAAGTTTAATTTTTTAATTTTTTAATTGAAAAGTAAGCATGTTTATGCCGCTCATCATGGTGTTTTGATTTATGTGCACATTCAGCCTAACTAACGTGCATTACATCACATGCTTGCCAATTTTGTGGTTTGAGATTTATTCTTATGAATTTTAGGTGCATAATATAATAAATATAATTATAACTATTGTCACATGATGTACAGTAGAGCCCTTTCCTCTTGTCTAATTGAAATTTTGTATTCATCTCCCTAATACTCCCAGCCTAGCCTCTGGTATCTCAGTCTACTCTCAGCCTCTATGAGTTTGACATTTTTATGTTTCACATGCAAATGAAAGTGGTATTTGTCTTCCTTTTGAAATCTGGCTGCTAATAACAGTAACAATGGTGCTTGAATGCATCTGTGCTATCAAGGATTACTGTAGTACCTAAGCTTCCTTGTACACACTACTGTCTCAGGACACTAATCTCAATACTGGCCTCTTGGCTGTCTATCAGCGTCCTCACTAGTTTCAACAAAAATATTTACAACTCCAAGCCATGCTAGAAAATAAATATGATCACTTTTTCCTTTGCTTCAAGATTAGTATAGCCTGGTAGAATCCATCACATTCTGATAGATATCTAACTCTCCAATCTTGCCGATGAACATTATTGTTTTGAATTTGTACTAAAATCATAAATCTCAATTTATTTTATTTCTTGTAATTATATCAAATTTTCTCTTGCTTCCTATTCTGGGTTATTCTTTCTCTCTATAACAATACTTTTACTCCCAAGCTCATTTTCTTCTGGATGATTCTTCTTCTTTCTTAATCCATCAGCCTTACAGCTTTACACAAAAGTTTTCTCTGATCCTAGAATATCACTAGATAGGACCCTGATAAAAACTTAATGACATCTGTTTTCCACACTGGAAGGTACACATCATCAAGGTAAAACACAAAACAATTTTGCTTTCTGATCTACAGTATACTCAAATCAAGGCAAATTTTTTTATGAATGAAAAATCAAAAGAAAGGGTGAACTATTTTAGCATTTGAAACAGAAAGACCACGTTCATAAAAATTATTTAAACTATAGCAGAAAATCATAATTTGAACCTTAAAAATTTAGAAATCATAATGCCCAACAATCCTATGTAGAAACTTTCTACTAGCTATTAAAAAGAAACTTACTACCAAGCATATACAGATGAAATTAACAAAAGCTAGTTAATATAATTAAGAAAACAATTTCCAAATACTTAAATTTACTTTAGCTACACAGTTGCTCTTAGAAGACCAAATAAAAAATAGGAGATTAATGAATCTGTTAATTTTATGATTTGATTCATGCTTAAAACACTAATTTTCCGATGCTGACAGTTGCATGAAATAGTAGAAATATATTTTGCCTTGCTCCATTTATATTTTCCCCTAAGCAGTTGGATACATATATATCCATTATAGGTATAGGTAACAATATATGCTATAGAAATGCCTATATATTCCATGTAGTCTATAATGTAATGAGAATGTTTTATGCTGTATATACTATTGGCATGTACTGTTATTTCTCCTATATGTTTTAGAGAATTAGCCTTTTTGCTTTTTATCTATGGGATTTGGAACACTGGGATAATATGTAATGACTTTGGAAAGGTGCTGAAGTGATCGTACTGACTCTCCTAACATACTATTTTATGGGTGTAAATATCTGACATTAGAAATTCCACAGAGTTAGGTATTTGCATATGTATCATCTCATTAGTGCAAAATATTATAGAGAAAGGTTTGCTCTCAGATGAGTTGGTGATTCACAGACCTGGAATTATAACCTGCAGTTGGCTATTACTGAACAAAGGCAAGCCCAGTTTTTATGCTTCAAGAAATTTAGTATACATCCTGGAAATAGTAGCAGTTTTTAAATGTTCTTACCTTAGTTTTTATTCTTTTACTTACAACAGAATATGTGCTTGGAATATTTTGTGGGCACTTTAAGAATTGAAGACTATATCAAAGATCTATAACCTGAAGCCTTTCCAATTACGATAATATTTATTAAATGAATAAGTGAATAATAGGAGGATCGCTGAGATCAAAATTGTTATTCAGCTAGTAGTAAGTATAAGAGTATTAGGCAATGTGAGACTAAAGGTTAGGATATGCCAAATAATAAAAGTTTATTTGCATTAGTTCCTCATTGCTGCCAAAACAAACTACCACAAACTTAGTAGCTTAGGTCAATGCAAATTTGTTATGCTACATTTCCGAAACTCAGAAACACTCAAAATCTGTATTAAGAGGAAGGTTTCCATGGGGCTGTGTTCCTATCTGGAAGATCTAGGAAAGAATTAGTTTCCCTTGTTCCTTTATCTTCAAGGCCAACAGCAGCAAACAGAAACCTTCTCATATCTTCTTTCTCTTTATCTCTTGGGTTCTGACATCTATCTCTGATCTGAGCCAGGAGAGATTCTCTGCTTTTTAGGATTTGTATGATTAGCTTAGATCTACCTGGATCATGCAGGAAAACATACCAATCTTAAGTCTTTAATATTAATCTCATCTTTGAATTTCATTTTTTCATTAACAGTATCACATTTAAAAGGCTACATGGGCTAGAACAAGAAAATTGTTCAGGGTGGAAGATGGAGGACATTACTCTTTCTACCACAAAACACTTTTTGTAAAGACATTTGGAATGATAAGAACCAAGTATCATAATTTTGCCAGAATCCTGATAAAATGTTGACTGACAAGAGGTAGTGTTTATTATATAAAATGATTAGTTTGTCATAAGCTTTATTTGATTACCACTTCACTGCTCTTTATTTAAAAAAAGAGAGAGGAATTATTATTTTATAATCAAAAATTTTGTTTTTCAGTACTGGTGATTATTCCCCTGGGCACTGTACCTCTAAGCTACAACCTTTTTATTTTTTATTTTGAGACAGGTTTAATAAATTGCCCTCGATGGGCCAGAACTTGTGACCTTCCTGCCTTAGTCTCCCTTAGTGCTGGTATCACTGGCATGATCCACTGTGCCTGGCTCAAGAATTGTTTTAAATTATATAAAAATTCCTTATCCCATTCTAAATTAATGAGATTTTAAGTTTATATTTTTATTTTAAAATATTTATTTCATATTTGCTAGGCATGTCTAGCCATTTTGCCACCAAAATGTGTTTTAAACCAAGGATACATAAACTTATACTATACTTTACAGCTCCATAAAGTAAGGGTCATACCTACATTTGAGAAAAGAAAAGATCATATTTTTAGGTAATACATTGGAGGTAGGATTGTTGGTAGAAAAGGTATGCTATCTTTTAAATTAATTGTAGGTATTTATATTACTTGATAGGGTTTTCCATTTCAGCTAATGAACTGTGGTTGTTACAGTTGGCTCTCTTCCTGCTTTGCCTTATTTGCCTTATAGGGGAAAAGAAGATGGTGATTAATGTTTATTGTACTTTTACATGTTTACCATATATCTCACTAAACTAACAGCAATTTCATGTAGCAAATTTATTATTCATCCTTCATGAAGAAGAAACACATGGGAAAGGAAATTTGTCCAGTACTGTGAAACAAAAGCAATGTATCAGTATTCTGCTTACACTTGTAAGGTTCCAAAGAACCAGATTTTCCATTAAATTGCAGCATGTAATTATTTCACACAAAACACTTGTTCTACTGTTTATGATACTAAATTACTTTTTGTGGAATATTGGTTAATTTTAAGTGATAATTACAGAATTCTAAAATTAAAACCTCGAGACCCTGTTTTAAATGTATATAGTTTTTTTTATTTTTGCAGATTTAATTTATTGCTTTCTAAATTAATAAAAATGAATCCCATCTTGTAATGTTAATACCTAAGAGATAAATATTCATTAAATTAAAAATGATATAGAGGGGAAACTGAAACTTGACAAACTTGCATAACAGAATAAATTGGAAGCAACTCTAATTATAAAATATATAGAATATCACAAATTACTGGAAAAATTATGACTAATATAATAAATGTTGAAAATGATATATGCTTTATTTTTTCTTATACATGTATCATATAGGAACATGTATATCTTACAACTATCTTCTATTTATACACTTAAAATACAAAAAATCATAACTCATAAGTAGAAGAAAATATAACTAACCAATGGACATTAGAATCTAGAATAATTTTTCATCAGGAAAAGTTCTTAAATCACAAGTAAAGATGGCACATTTTTCACAAAATAGATACCTATGAAATAAGTTAAGCTAAATTGCCTATTTTATGTAAATATTAAAATAAAGATTTTGGGGGGAATAACTTTAAGGATCACATATAAAATGTATAATCAATGTGTAGCCAATATTGAACTGATTATAAATAATGCTTTTAAAAGAAACCAGTGGGAATGTTGGAGTAAAGACTTCCAAAACCCCAATCTTCCAGTGAAAACAACTAGAACCCTGACAAAATTTGCCAAACTCACAATTTTCAGAACTCTGGATATTAATCAAAGGCTTGCCAAACAAACAAACAACTGGAGGAGTGTTCATTCAAGGAAATGTCTGCATTACACAGAGAATGGCTGTCAGTGTTTAAGCAGCCCTTTCCCATTTTCCTTTACAAATCTTGACAGTAACCTTGAAACCAACAGACACAAATCATAGACCAAGTGAAAGTCACCAGAATGGGCTTGTTCCTAAAAACCCATCTCCAGAGGAATGTCATTGCCTATCTGTCCAGTAGCTTCCTGGATATCTGCACTCACACAGCTTATCTGTGTCTTTTCTGTCCCTAGGATGTTGTGAAGTAATCAGAGGTACTTGTTTTAGTATCACATCTGCTTAAGGCAGTGACAATATTTAAGACCAATAAGATGATGAAAACACTTAAAAGTAAAATGTAGGTACTAAGATATCCAAAGGTGACCTATGAAAGCTCCTGAATATTTCTGAGAATTTAGAAGACTGTGTTTATATTCAGAGCTGTGCAGATGCGCAAGACTGAGTGTGCCTATCCTGTCATTCTTGGCTGGCCTTGAACTCTGAAAGGAAGTGAAGGCTAAGGCAGGTCTATGAAGGGACTGTTGAAACATTAAAAATGGAGCTCATGAGTGCTATGTAAGTGCTTTATAACTGAGCTACATTTTTGGTCATATTTTAAATTTTATTTTGAGACAAGGTCTCACCTAGTTACCCATACTGGCTTTAAATATGTGATCTTCCTGCCTCAGCCTTCCAAGTAGCTGAGATCATAAGCTTGCATGCCCAGCTCATATTATCTGTGTCTTGATAAAATAATGTTTTCAGTCTGATTTAATGTGTTAATCTAATTTTTGTGTGTTCTATTTATTAGCCTTATAGTATTGTCACCTTGACTCTTTTGTCATTTATAAAATAAAGAATTATCAAAAATTAAATCAATATATTTATCAAGTTGAAATTTTATCCATGAGAGAAGAGGAAGAAGTAGAGGATGAAGAATAGGAAAATCCTGCAAAATTCTATCTGGTCTCATTTGTGCAAGAAACACAATTTCATAGCAAATTTGGAGGAATTAGTTTTGGTCACTTGAAATACAAGGGTTTGGCTTATATGCTCAAAATTACTTCTAAAACCATCATTGTATCCTATATATGTCCTTTATTTTTACAAGAAGGAAGATTGTAACTTCGATTCCTCAATTGTGGGTTATTTTCCTATAAGATTCACAAATTGTGGGAATTTGAAATCACTCTGAATTTAGACTAAGGAAAGTTTATTTTCTCTCTAGATCTCCCAATGATTTAACTTCATAAACACTTTGAGGTGATGCTTACATTCTTACAAAAAAACCCTTCAAAAATGAAAGAAAAATAACGGATCTAATTATACCTATGTAAAAGCAATAGGTAACAAGCTAGCTCTATATTTCTTTATTATTTAGAATAATTCACTAATACTTTTCTGTATGATTTGGTATGTGTGTGTGTATGTTCTAATGAGACCATCTTTGGGGATGGTAGTTTTTTTAAATCAGTGCATAGACATCAGAAGGAACAGGATGATAGTAGTTTGTACAGATGATAGAGAAAAAAAGTTCATTTTTCTTATATTGAATATTGATAAATAGATTTGGTATTAGATTCCAAGAGTACTTGAGGCAGAATTTTGTCCATATCTGTTTGCATTTGTACTCACTTTTTTCAAGCCAGGTTAAAATCAGTAGGAGTAGAAATTTTAGAAATGTCTGTGGTTTACTGGAAATCATATACTCTTTTTTATGTTTCATTTTAGGCAGCCACTCTCTTTTTCAAAGAATATACTTTAAACTTTTTCTTAATTGCAGAAAATGTATGAATTGTGCCAGTTTTTGAGCTAAAAATGCTAATGGTTAAGGTATAGGAATTAGCACATTTTTTTTTCCCTTAGAAAATAGGTTTCTGAAAAATGTTAGCTATTTCAGATGCCCTTTAGGAATTTGTCTGCTTAATTGAAGATAGAGTGTTAGTTATTTTTTATTTACTTGATAGAAGTCCTAATGCAATATACAATGCCTGAAGCAGAGATTTACTTTAAAAGGAGAAAATTACATTTTCTTTGATTGGTTCATGTTATTATAAATGCTTAGAAAATTAAAGCCACTACCTTTGAATTGTAAAATGCTGGTAGGGTAAAAGTGACTTATATGTTCTGCAACACTATAATAGAAAAATAAAGAATAAACTATTTATACTTTTATTTCTGGCAGGCACACAAAATATAATTAAATAATATTTCTTCATAATATTACACAGTGTTCTTGATAAAATTTGTGTTAAGGATTATTTTCATGATGTTTGAATGATACCATTATCTTTCACTGTCAATGAGTTTTATTGTCTAAAAGTCTTGTAAGTTTTAGAAACAATCAAGGACAAACTCAGTGCCCTAGGAATAATCTTCTGGAATCTCAAGGTGTCTGTATCTTCTTTGAAAGAGATTTCAGCTCTAACCTGCACTTTTACTTATTCCCCTCCAACTTGTCAATGCTGTCTTTCATAAAACCATCAGAATTAATCTGATTATGTGTTTCATCCCTCTTGTTGCTATTTAACAACCATGCTCCATATACTCATGCATTTTTTATGCATAAAGCTTCACATTTTCCTATTCTGTTTCCCATTCATTTCTAACTTCTGAATTACTTTCACAGCAGCCTCTGGCATTTACTTCCCATTATCTACAATATTCTGCATACACTCAACTGTTTCTCTACAAGACCACTTGATCTTCCAGCCGTGTTCAGAACCTAGACATCCCCTGAGATCATTAAAATTATCAATATCTGTTTTCAATCCCACACCTCTCACACACAGAGGTTGGAAGTGTAGGTGTCGTGCTTTCTGATCCTTGGCATATTTAAGTCCATTCCTACTCATATCTTTGAATCATAAAATTACTAATCCTTTATCATAAACTTCCAGTCCTCACTTTTCATATACTCATATCTCATTTCCAAGTTACGGATTTGGCATACATATAATTAAATGATTCTTCTAATCAAGTTTCTCTCGATTTCTTGAAGCCATCACCTCTCCATATCTTGCTTGTGTGACACCCAGGAATTTGTAATAAGTAATCTCAGTCATTTCCAATTGTAATTCTTCAACAGCCTCCATTTCAAGTATCTCACATCTTTACCACCATTTCAACCATTTCTATTTCATTTAATGACTGAAGATTCTAAGAGATCTCTTTTATTGTGGTTTGGAGCAAGATAATATTATCCACAATGCCTGTTCTGTAATCATAGGTCATACTTCTTATAAGAAGTAACATTTTAGAAAGACTTTAAACCAATTTATATGCTCGATTTTCTGATCCTTGATTTTATTCATTTGGATTATATACATTTATGAAAGTATACTGTAACTCTAAAGTAGCTTGTCACTCTAAAATTACAATTTGTATTTTTCTCCATCCACTGCTATATTTGAAATTTTCTTTCAGATCCCTTATAAGCTAGGGAAATATTGCTAATTTTGTCTTATGTTAAGAGACATCTTTTGCCATCTAGTTCTTGTGAAGGCTTTCTTAGGAACATTTCAAGCTTTGTTGGACCTTAGATTTAGTGCATTTTCCTGCAGATGGGTCAAAACTGGAAGTCAAAATCAAGATTAGAACTTCAGCAGAAGCATTTAAACAAACTTAACTTCATTTCTTTTACTCTCATTTTCTCTTGCCTATTGTCCTAGTTTTATTTATTGTATCTTTTTTTCTTATCACTTCTGTCTTATTCTATTACTGTGGTTTTATACATTTCTTTGTACTGCTGAGACTCCATGATTTTATTTCAATGTCATGCTGAATTTGCAAAAAAAAAATTCTCTCTTCAAATTAAACTTTTGTCATCATAAAATATTTCTAAGTATCATTTCTAGTCTATATTCTAGATTGTTTGCTACAAAATTACCATTAATGAATTCTATTGATGTGCTTTGTCTGGTATGTTTTTTTCACATTGTACTTTGAAAGTTTTGCTGTTATACTGATTTATTTATTAGAAGTCACACATAGTGATGCACACCTGTAATCCCAGCACTCTGAGGAGCTGAGCCAGAAGTTACCAAAAGTTCAAGGCCACTCTGGGGATGTAGCTCAGTACAAGTGCTCTGGTTCCAATCCTTGGCAACACACACACACACACACACACACACACACACACACAAAATTAACTCAAATCATACTGATCATTAATTAAAATACATAGTGATTTAATAAAAATGTAATATGAAGTAATCAAAATAGAAAATAAAATACACTAGAAAATTTAGAGGAATATAAGGCAGTATGAACTATAGGGCTATTAAACTGAATAGATAATTTACTAAAAAAATGCATCATTTTAAACCAAATCCTTTCTCACTGGGTTAAATCTAATGTGAACAATTAACACTAGTATGTTTCATCTTTATAATATCATTTTAAATTTATTTTTATTTCATAAAAGCTTGCAGCTATGATAAATAATAACCAACCATGACACAATTTTTCTAGTCATATAATTTAGGAGGATTGCCTTGAGTTGAATTGGTTGTATAGTAGGTAATATTCAACAGAAAGAATTTTTCATTAACTCTTGCGCCCCTGAAATAAAAAGCCATTTGATGGTTGACAAAATCATGAGGATGAAAATGCTACAGGAAATCCATAGCAAATGTAAGTGCCTCAGAAACCATCAATAGGTTCATTTTTTATCAATGTGTATGATCTGTAATGCTAATATGAAACAAATGATTGGGCTTAGTGTTTCTACTGAGTTATTAAAGCAGTTATTTTGGTTACTGATATATTTTATGTTCTATTTGCAATTGTCTACGTTTGCTCAGAATTTCTCCATTTTTAATTGTAAATAATCATATTCTTTGTTTGGTTGGTTTTTTTTTTTTTTGGTACCAGGGATTGAACTTGGGTCCTTGAGCTTGCGCAGCAGGCAGCGAAACCACTGAGCTAAATCCCCAGCCCAATAATTATATTCTTAAAAGTCTTCAGTCAGTAAGCCGCTGCCTAGAGAATGACTCATCTTTTTTTCTTTTACCCCAATAATCATATAATAGTAATTTAGCAAAGTGTGCACAGAGTGGGGTGAGTAGGAGTCAAATAGATTTGGACTCTATTGCCAACAGCTAACATGAGGTTCAGAGAGTGCAGAAGTGAGATTCATTTAGAAACAATAATAAAATTCACCAAGGCCAATAATTCTAAATATTTATGAAAAAACTATTTCTTTTTTCTGGGGATGACAGTTCTTACTCTCACCCTTTCCATACCCCAACTCTATTGTTATTGAATACATGTGAGCTGAAGAACTTGTCCCAGAATAAAAAGAATAAATTAAGATTCAAAAGACGATTTTAAAATTACCCTATTAAGTACATTACAGTCATCCCTTGGCATTTGTCTGGGACTGATTCCAGCCCCCTGTGGATATGAAACTCTCCAGATGTTTGACTTCCTTGTGTAAAGTAGCATTGCATCTGCATATTACCAACCCACATCCTCCCATATACTTAAATCATTTTTAAATTACTTATAATGCCTAATAAAAAGTAAATGCCATGCACATAGTTGCTGTACTGCATTCGTTGGGGAATAATAGCAAGAAAAATGTCTGTACATGTTCAGTACAGACCCAGCTGTCAACCATCATAGGCCTAACTTTAAAGTGCACGTTAGCAACAATATAATCTCAAACATATTTCTGACCCATGGTTGATTGAATCTATGGAAATGGAAGGACAACTGTATGCCTTTAATTGAGATAAAGTAACATTTTATAAGAAAAACTTTAAATTTAATATTTACTTGGTTTTATATTTCAATAAAAACATTCTTAACTAAAGTGTGTTCAACTTTAATACATCCTATGCTAAATATTAATTGCTTGCCAATATATTTTTTCAAAATTTGTCCATTAAAAGCAAGTATTTAAGAAAAATACTTGAAAAATACTAATGTTTATTAATGGCTATTCATAAATCATGACATTCCTGTCATATGGGATACACTGTATAATTAAAAACAAATGAGAAAGCTGATAAAAATTTAATATGAAATAAACTAGAAAATGTTGTTTTAATTGGAGAGCTTTCATATTTTAAGGATTTTTCTATTACATGTGTAAATTTAATTTACTCAATGGTCACACACATGCACACTTCATTGACAATTTTCCTTAAGTCATATGAAATTTTTCCAGTTGTTAAAGAAAATAATGCAATTTGTGAGGTTTAGGTGAAATGAAACTTTCATTTTTTTCACTATGTGTCTGTACACCTTTAATATTTTAGCACAAAAATATTTTCATGCATTGTGTAATTTAAAGACTAGAAAAATACTTTTTAAAAATCATCTCTTCCAAAGTTTTTCATTAAATGTACATTTTAGTGAGATTTTCCTAGATATAAAAGAGCATGGAATAAGTTACTCAATATTGTGTTACAAATATTCATTAAAGAATTATTTTCCTAGAATTTAACAGGAGGATCTTTAGGATTTCTCATGTCAGAACAGAACAGAGCCCCTCTGGGAAATTGTATTTACTTGGAATCTGTGCTACCCTGTGATATGATGTGTACCAAATTTACCTTAGGTACTGGAAATCAAATGTCTTTTTAATCATAACCTAGAACTTCCAAAAGATTAAAAAAACACTTCTAAGATATTTCATATGTAAGCTTTTCCTATTGTGAATCCTTTAAGAATTTCTTTCTAAAACTGGAATTAGGTTTTTTAATTGCCTATGTGACAATTTTAAATACTTAATGTATCTTCAGATTATTTTAAATAATCTTGTCTAATATTTGTCTATTAAAAATAAAGAGACAAGGGAAGATCTGGTTTAGTGGCTATGACTCATATTTTATCCATGTCATAGTAATTAGTCTAACATGTATGGGGTTTTTGTGTGAGTAACATTTTCCTTCACTAATTTGCATTGTCACCTGTTCCCTGTATCCAACCCCACGTGCACATTCTCCCTTTATTTTTATTAAACATATGGAAACCTAAAAATCAGAGATGCTGAACTTAATTTCAACTTAATTTATCAATAAATGATAGAGAAAATTTTTCAACTCAATATCTATCTCTTGAATCTCTTCTGTGAACTCTGACATACTGTTTATTAAGATAATATTTATTGGGTTGATAAGAAAAGTTGTTTTAAAAATAATTTTTATTTCCTCATAAAAATTGGCACAAACTGAGCAGTTTAAAACCACCCATATTTATTACTGTCAACGTATCTGGGGCTCAGCAGTCCAGTTGTGGTCTGGCCAAGCACTCTGCTTAGAATTTCAGTCTCAAAGGTGTTAGTCTGGTCATGTTTCCATCTAGCAGGTGAGTTGAGAATGAATCCATTGGTAAGGTTACACACTTTGCTGACAATATTAAATTCTTTAGGACTGTAGGAGTGATCCTGATGGCTTCTAGTTGGCTGTGAAGTGAGCCTACCTTGTTGATAGAAGTGACCCTAGCCCCTTACAGGACAAACACAGTTCCTAAAGTCCATCTGTAGCTCCTTAACAGGCCTTCTTAATTCATTGAGACTGCAAGGAAACTATATGTGGGCTATAATCATAGGAATAACATCTCTTCACTTTGACATATTATACTGCATAGAAACAGGTCACATCTTAGTCACATTCAAGGGAAAGAAAAGCATGAACCATAGTTCTTGGGAAGTACGAAATGGCCACCTTACAGACCTACCTGCAGTCTGCACATGGGCCCAAATGATTACTGATTCTTTCACATGCTAAATACAGTCACCCTTTTCCAGGTTTCTCAGGAGTCTCACTCATCACAGCTTCTACTCAAAGTCCAAAATCTCAACATCCAAGTCATGTCTAGATGCAGTCCTTCCCATGCCCCATTCTGCCTTTTTGGTGGTGATGGTCATCTGAATCTAAATGCATTATTATTCTCATCTCCTGGTGTATTTCTTGCTGGCAGACTTGCTCTGGAGATTTTTCTCTTGCTAACTGTGTTTGAAGGAAGCAGAGGTCATGTTGTGAGTTCATATATTCAGGAGGTAAACACAGCCCCTAGGAACAATCCTCAAAATATAATCAGTTCAGAACTACAACCAAAAATCATCTGTAAGAAGCCAGGGCCTACAGTAATGTACGCATTCACCCCAGCCTGCCAAGTATTCTGTCAATGACTGAGTAAACTTGGAAGCAGATTTTCCTTCTACAGATTCTCCTAGTATGGTGGGAGACTGCACATGGCTTGATTATAGTCTTCTGAGGCCGTAAGCAGAAGACGCAACTAATCCACACCTCATCTCTTGACTCATGGAGACAGAAATAATAAATGTTTATTTTGATCTGCTATGTTTGTGGTACACGGGGATAAATCAAAGGCTTTGATAAATACTATTTTATTAATTCTCTCAACAACCTTATTAGGTGAGCACTACAGTTATTTCTGTTCTATAATTTCATTAACAAAGGTACAGAATACAGTACACTCATTTTCGCAAAGTCTTCTTGAAGGTCATGACCAAAGAAATTTTAAGGTGGGAGAAAAAAATGCCCACTTATCAAGGTTAAATCCTATATCAACAGCAGCAGTAACTACAAATCCATTAACAATAAAAAGCAAAAGCATTTATTTACTAAATTTTACAGGGAGCAGGAGGTTTGAGAGATTAAGATCCTCAAAAGAGAGAAATTTATTTTTATGAACAGTTATGAAAAATTATGATGGACACAAAAAGGTCTAAAATTTTAGCTTTAAACTGAGGGACAAATGTCCTAAGCTAGTCATAATGTACTTATTCTATCCCTCAAATTTGAATTATTCTCCATGACACTCTACAGACTTCTTTTTTTGAAGTATCGTAAAAATGATTTAGTAAACACTTTTTACAGATTAATATCAATCACCTATGGCTGCAATTCAGTAAGGATTAAGCATGCTTCTTTCTCATTTATCTCAGCAGTGAAGAGTTATCATTTTAAAATATTAATTACAAGTTTTCTATATTTTTCTGTCAGATCTCTCTCTACTGGGCAATGATGATTATTCACATACAGATTATTCAGATCACCTTGCTATTTTTCTTTACCCTCCAGCTACCTGCAACTTTGTCATTTGTCTTCTCCCTTGGAAGCTGTCCAAGCTCATGGAGAGGAGAGGAAACTCAAACTGATCTTAATAGCAGCTCTTGTAAATGCAGCTGTGAGGGACTATTGTCTGACATCTTTATCATCTGTGCATTTCAATTATCCATAGCATCGTAATTAAATCAAATAATAGGAATTGAATTTAACATACATACAGATACTTTTGCATTCTCCATTATTTAAAACTAAAGTAACATATTCATAAGTATGTAAAATTTCAAAACAAAACCAAACATATACATCAAAGAGAACACTTATTTTCACTTGTTTTATCTCAATTCCTGTGGGATATATGGGCTCACACACACATACAGTAGTATTCTAATGACCAAACGTACTTCTAATGTGTTCTTTTCCCCCATAGCTGTTTTGAAATTTGGATCAATCTCTAAATCATTAAATAGTTGTAATGATATCCACAGAAGTGTCATGCTCAAGCAGAAGCAAATGTAATAGGAATTAAAATGCCATTTTCATTTTTTGTTATGTAATTTCAGCAGGAATTAATTTAAAAGTATTATTGTACCAAAATTACATGCTATATCAATGTGTAAGAATAACCAATATGTTCAACTAATAATTTTACTCTTATTGATTTATGTTATTGTCTTTGTGTAAATTTATAATACACAAAAACATATAAGTAGATTAAGCAGTGAATTAATAGACACATGGATTAAAATGGGGTTTTTTTGTACAATTTCAAAATTCAAGGCAAAAGTTTTACCTTATACAAAGAATATAGAATATTTAACTCTCTCTCTAGGAGATGAATTTCAGGTAGATAAAAGTGAATCCTAATTTCCTTCCATTCTGTACAAATAATACTTTTTTTTTTTGGTACCAGGACCTTGGTACCAAACTCAGGACCTTGTGCTTGCAAGGCAGTTGTGGCATCACTGAGCTAAATCCCTGGCCCAGTAATACATTTTATTAGTACTAAGGATTAGGTCCAGATTGATTTCCTACAAAGGAACACATTGAAAGTGGGGAAAATAGTATACAAGACATAGAATAATACTTTTTTTAAAATCTCAATATAGTTTGAGTTATTTTGATTTTCATCTTTTTAGCTTTTCATTTTTATGTTTTTCATTTTCTAAAATTTTGCAGCAAACATATATAATTACTAAACCAAAATATTCCTTTGAAAAAACATTATGATGATCCAAATGAATTGGTGCCTTAATAATATTAATTTCTTACAGGTGTTGAGAATAATGAAGTATTAGACTGGATGTTAAATACTTCGCAGTATTACCTTGTGTTCACACTTCCAGTAACTCTGAACTGCCATTTTATTTTCAGATAAAGAGACTGAAGCTAAAAGTAATTTAAATAATCTGCCCAAGATTCCAAATTTGTCTGTCTCAATGGCATGTTTGTAGGTACTCTGAATACTTAGTAGGAAATTTATTCACTTGTTCATTATTTCATAAGACATTTGCTCTTTATTTTAAGGAAAGAATTAAATCATTGTCGTGTTCTTTATTAGTAAGTGAAAGGATTTTCTGGTGTCTTTGATTGGTAAATGCTGATATATTTGTGAAGATAATTTTAATTTGGTTGGTAATAAAGAACAGGGAAACCTGAAAGTAAGGAAGGTGGCCTTGTATGGTTTTCTTTACACCTCATTTTACATAACCTAGTCATTGTTGTGTAGCCCATAGAATGTAGTGAAATCATCTGTGTTTGCAGTCGCTGAATGGAATTTTCCCTATGGATAA
The DNA here is from genome assembly GCF_000247695.1 of Heterocephalus glaber. The sequence goes on from NW_004624874.1 coordinate 4,307,137, forward strand.
AACCATAACATCTTGAAATAATTTCCTTTCTATAAGAAAGGAAGCTGTGGTTAATGTGGATGAAATAAAAATCCTTCACTACCTCAAACCAAGAAAACCTTACAATTGATCCTCACTCTTCAAAACTAAAGAACCAAATTTAGCTTATATAATTTCTAGACACAAAGTCCATACATCCTTTTCTATTAACACCAAAACACTATTCTTTCCATGCAAGAGTGGCCTCTTTTTTCACAGGTAGTGCCTTTGGCTGGTTCTGTAGCCTTAAGCAATTGAACTTTTACTGACGATTCACAATCATGTTACTCAAGTTCGATTTAGCCTGTGTCTGTTACTTACTTAAAATGTTTCCTATATAAGCCTGTTCCTAAACATGAAATATCTCCTATTTCTTTGTGTATTAGTTACAATCCAAAAATTTACTTGTATCCAAACACTGAGACCTCCACACATCATACTTTATCCTCAAGGAAATTCTTAATGAACTTATAAATTATTACTACATAATTAAAAGCACATTATCTTGAATTGTTGAATCTACGATTTAATAATAAAAATTTAATAAAAAATGTAAAGAAATTGTTACATGACACAATAAATAAAAAATGTCTTTGTTTTTCAAAATAATCCCATCTATTTTTTTCTTTCAGTAAAGTGACTAGCTTTCAGGCAGAGTGCAACCAGGAATAGAGGAGGAAATGTTCTTTGATGTTATGAATGCCCAGGAGCACTAGCAGCTGTGAAGCTTAGTAATGAAGCATTTGGCTCTCATTTGGCACTCCTTGCTCTTGAGAGCATTTTCTTAGAAGAGATCAGCTATTTGATGAGTTCCACAAGCTATCACTCTGAACTTCCCCATATTGGCACCTACATGCAGTTGAAATTGATGTTCTACCTTATGCATGGCACAGTGCCGTCCTCACAGATGGGCCCAGGTGTTGGCATGACAGAGAAAAAATGTTGTCATTACATTTGAGCATTAGACAGTAGAATTCTTTCTTTGAGTACCAAATTGCATGTTTTTGAGCACCTTAATACTTGTGAGGAAAAATATTAGGCATTATTCAGGATTGAATATTGGTTGAACTATGCAAGAGGCAGAATCTATGCAAAATAGTAAGAAGATGTATTTGTATGTCTCTGTAATTTAAAGCAAGATAGTAAAATGGAATTATCCCAGCATCAGTGTTCTAGTTAAATGTAAAAACTAGTTTAAATCTAATCTGATATTTATCTCATGTGCACTAGTTTTAAAGATGAATCAGAATGCACTCTACATTTTCCTCTAGTTAAATAAAATTTAAGAAATATACTTATTGTATGAGTTATTAAGCACTGAGTAAATTCAAGGTTAAATTCTATCTGAAAGCAGAGAGAATTGAGCTAGCTTTCCAAAAGAAGACAGTGTTACTGGAATGTTCAAAGATTGTCAGGGAGAACATTACCTTGCGTCATTTTTCATTATGATTGAAGAATGTCTCAGCTGTGTCATCAGTAAGGTTAAAAGGTGTTACTCTGAAATAAGCATAGGAAATGGAAGTGAAGAGTTTGGTCAGAAACCTGGCTTACTGTCTCTGCACGCTGTGCATTACTGTGGTGTTGCCAGCTTCTCTGAATGAAAACACAAGAGCAAATTAAACAGCTTTATGAATTTGCAGGGTGAACAGTTGTTCTAGTGGCTTTCAAACAAATGCCTAATTAATTCTTGAAGTAAACTAAATTGTCCTTTTTGTGATCTATGAATGAGAACCTAAGAGAAAACCTGTATGGAAGAAAGTGAGTGAAGGGGGAATAGGGATTTTTGTGATTAGCTTGCAGTTCACAATTGTTAGGACAGGCACAATTTTGTTATTTTCCTCATTAATATTACATTAGTAAGCTAATGAAACATTTGAGTGAATACATTATGAGTAATAAAGGCATAAATTTTATTTTTCTGAACACTCAGTTATGTTAATTGGCATCTGTTGTTGTTTACAGTGTATATTTGCCTATTAAAATTGAGAACAAATATAGAGCACACAGATGATTGTAAATACTATCAGTGCAATAAATTTCACTACTTTTTTGGTCTAAAAGGCTGTATGTATTTTTTTTCTAATTATATCTGAAGAATTTCAGTTTGAATGGTGAGTCCTATGTGTCCTGTGTTACTTAAGTCTTAATCTAAAAATATCGTTGTTCACCCCAAAATTCAGCTTAAATGAATGGTTGCTGTACACATATTTTACTTTTGTCAGAAAATAGAGCTGTGATGGTTTAGGTATGTTTGATGTATTCGGTAGTGTAGTGAGGTCTCTGCAATTGTACATAATTAGTGTTAGAGTTTAATTTTAGAGTATGAATTGACATACCATTTTATATGTTACCATCAATGATCAGTTAAGTGTTATGCTTGTCTATATTACTATTTGAAATGCTATTATGTTGTATGGATGAAATGATTTTGCTTAGAATTCTGTTGCCCATTCTCATATAAAGAATCATTAACTATAGCTCTCTTTCTGCCACTATAATTCTGGCAGGTTTAACTCTACTTTCGGTACTTTATGTATTTGCTAAACCAACTGAATGTAAACTATGAATTAATTTAAATTAACTGATACCTTCTGAAAATATCCTATATCTTAGCTATAAAGTCTCCATTGAAAGTAATGTTATCTTTTATCTTTCCTGATGAGACAACACTTTCTAAAAGTTCTATATGCAAGTACAGTATTTGAAATTTCAATTCATCTTCACATTGCTATAGTTCAAATATTGGCCAGGTTTTTTAGTATCTCTCAAATACATAGATACATTTTAAAGTTTGCACTCTTTGAGTACTTTATGTTATGAGAGAATTTCAATTCTAAATTCTGCCCAGTATAAGAGATAAATTACAAATAACCCCAAGCTCATGTGAGCAAAAATGCATAATAAAATTTCTTTTATCTAACTCAAAACTCCATTTTACTATATAGGATACTTTCTCCAGTGAAACTTAGGAAATGTTATTCACATAAATATTTTCTTGATATTTTCGAATGTCATCATAACAACAACTGAGAATTCATTTTTTTCATCTTTTTTTTTTTCTCCAAGAGGGTTAGGGGTTAGTGTCTCTTAAAGGTAGTACTAGAATTTTACAATGTTCTTTTCCCAGTACTTGTACATACTGTCCCCACCATCAGTCTTTGGCTGTTGACACCTGCCCTTACTCTATTTAAAGCTGAAATGTCCAAGGCTGCTCTATGCTCTATCCAAATGATAAAACTCACCTCTCTCTCTCTCGCTCGCTCGCTCGCTCTCTCTCTCTCTCTCTCTCCATCTCTATCTATCTAACTGAATTTCAATCTATCTGTAACCTTAACTCTGTCTATACCTCTATCTCTCTATCTCTATCTCTGTTTCTGTTTCTGTCTTTGTCTCCGTCTCTATCTCCTATCACTAAATCTTTTGTACTTTCCCTGCGCTGCTTATTCCTGTGTGGGACAGAGGATGGGGAGGATATTGTTCTTTCTTCAGGTCAGTGGCAGTCTTCTTATATGAAGATATCATTGATTCATCAATTAAAAATTAGAAAAATGTATAATATACTTAAATTTATTATTTTGTAAAACTGGTAATAGTAACTAGTTTGTTAGATGTTGCATGACTAATAATTTCAGATTGTCTAGGCACTTCATACTTATTTTTTACTTACTATTTTTTACATTACAGAGATTCTTTCTAATAAATTCAATAAACTCAGTAACAATTTAGGTTACTTCTATGTTTTTAAAAAAGTATATTAAAAGGAAAGCTGTCTTTTTCATTAAAAAGGCACTGTTTCTCAAATGGAAGAACCCAAGTATGACCACAGCATTTAATTTCAGGCACTATCTCATACTTAGAAAGTCAATTCAGAATGTCCTTACAATAAAACCTACACCACAGTTATCCATCAACAGATGATTGGTTAAAGAAAATATTGTACACATAATAATGAAACATTATTCACTATAAATAAGAATGGACTCATGTCATTTGCAAGAAAATGTATTGAAATAGAGACCATCATGCTAAGTGAAATAAATGAGAGAGAAATTCAAATACTGTTTTTTCTTCATAAGAGAAATCGGGAGAGGGATATGACACGAAAGTAAAGCGAGACTACTAGAGATGCGGGGCATGATCAAAGTATGCATGTAGGTACTTATATGACAAAATGAAATTCACTAGTCTGTATGATAATAAATGCTTATATGAATGAATGCATGAATGAATGAATGAAAAGAGGAGAAACTAAGGAAACTATAGTAATGTAGAAAAAAATTTTCAAACCATTTATGTTTCAGATTTATCATAACATGATCATTTTACTTTTTAAGTTTTCATAGTAATACATGCTAGTAGTACATAATGATTGTATTTATTTTAGGGAGGTGGTACATGTGCATAATACAACTTAATTCTTCTTCTCCTCCTCCTTCTCCTTCTGTTTTTCCTTCTCCTTCCCCTTCCCCCTTCCCCTTCCCCTTCCCCCTCCTTCTTTGGCCCTTCCCTCCTTCCCCTTCCTCCTCTTCTCCTTCCACCCTTTCCCCTTTCCTCTCTCCCCCTCCCCTTCTTCTCCTTCTCCTTCTCCCTCTCCTTCTCCTTCTCCCTCTCCTTCTCCTTCTCCTTCTCCTGCTTCTTGTTTTCATCCTTACCCTTCACCTCACCTTTGCTCCTTCCAACTCAGTTTCCTTCCTATTTTCAAAACTCTATTTGCCTCATTTTCCCTTCAATTATTTTTCCCCATTCCCCTTTCCCTCACCTTCCTTCTCCCTACATTGATATAATTTCTCTCATATAAGAGAAGCTATGTCGTGTTTATGTTTGACTTATTTCACTTAATATTATGGTCTCAAGTTGCATCTATTTATCTATGAATGCCTCAAATTCATCTTTTTTATGATGGAGCAGTACACTCTGGTATATAAATACCACATTTTCTTTATCTATTCATATAGGCTGAATTATAAGGGCATATAGGCTGTTTACAAGACTTAGCTATCATGAATTGTGGTGCTATGTTTAATGGGTATGCATATGACCTTTTAATATGATGACTAACTCTTTTGGGAAGAATGGAATGGAATAGCTCTATCAAATGGAATTTCTAGTTTTAGTTTTATTAAGGAATCTCTACCCTCATTTTCTTTTTCTCCCATGTCCTTTTCACTATTTGCTATTTTTTTTATTTCTTGGTGAGAGCCATTCTTTTTGAAGTATGATGGTACCTTTTAGTTGTTTAAATTTGGATTTTTCTAATCATCAGTGATGTTGGACACTTTTTCATGTATTTATTAGCCTTTTGTATTTCTGAGGAGTATCTAGTCTCATTTCAGTTGTGCATTTTTGATTGGGTCTTTTATTTGGGGGTATCTTCTCATATTCTTTGTTTGTTTTTTTGTTTGTTTTTGGAGTCAGGGTCTCACTTTTTTGTAGCCCAAGCTGGCCTCAAACTAACAGCGATCCTCCTGCCTCAGCCTCCCAAGTTCTGGGATTACAGGCATCCACCACTATGCCGAGTTCTTTTTACATTGTAGATGTTAGTCCTCTTTCCAAAGAATAGCCTGCAAAAAAATTACCCATTCTGTAGGTTGTTTCTTCACTCTGTTGATTGTTTCCTTTTCTTTGCAGAAGCTTTTTAATTTGAGACCCAATTTGTTGATTTTCAGTATTATTTCTTGTGCCATTTGGGCTCTGTTCAGAAGAGCCTTGACTTCATCTGTCTTCAAGAGTTTTATCTCATCTTCTGGCAGATTAGGTGTTTCTATTTTAACATTTAGATCTTTGACCTTTGTGAATTTACTTTAGATGAACTATTGTGGGTCTAGACTCAATCTTCTACATGTAGATATCAAATTTTCCCAGCACCACTTATTAAAAAGACTATCTTTCCTCCAGTATATATTTTTGGCCCTTTTGTCAAAGATCAAATAGCTAAATGCATCTGGGATTGTTTCTGCTTTCTTGATTTTGTTACATTGCTCCAGATGCCTGTCTTTGTGCCAAGTACCATGCTGGTTTTTATTACAGTAGCTTTGTAGTATAACTTCAATCTGGGATTTTAATACCTCTGGTTTTGCTTTGTTGTCCAGGATTGCTTTTGCTATTCTCAGTCTCTTCTGGTGTCATATGATTGTCAGGATTATTTTCCCCAGAGCTGGGATAAATAACATGCAAATTTTAAAACAGAATTAGTCAGCATCATCTGTGTCAAACTAAGATTGCCATGAACCAATTTACGGAACAATTGCTCTATTAATTGGCAAGGTAATAACTCCTGACTACAACTAAGGACAACAAGAGCTAAAGGTCCATAAATCTTAATTCCCAAGGACATTTTTTCCATGTGTTACTACTTTTTCAGAATAAAGAATTACGGCCAAGAGTAAAGCATTAATCTCTCTCAAAGACCTCACCCAGCCTTATGACTTAAAGCTTCCATCATCTCTCAACATTGCCTCGCTTGGGTCCCAGCATCCATTTTGAAACTTTGGAAAAGAAAATACATCGCATATGTTGCACCACTTTCATTCTTTTAAATCTTTTATTAATCTAGACTTTTCCCTGGATTTTTGGTTTCTCCACAAGTGATTATTTCTATAAGGGTTAGAGTGGACTCCCCAATTCGTACTGTGTTTTATAGCATCAACTATTGTTCTTGATATTCATTAAGATGTAAGATCTTAAAACTACTCTAATCACAATTTAGATTTGTTGTTTTAAATTTTGCTTGAAGAAGACACACATTTCAAAGAATATTTTATCTTCCGATACTTGTCTTCCATTGTATCTCAATAATTATCATACATAGAAATACACAAGGTAATGTGGTTTTATGAAATGGATGCACAGTTAATACAATGGGAGAATTAATACAAATTCAAGATGGGGACTCAGAAGATTATTGAGGAGATTATTTTACATAATACACCATAGAAAAAACAAGTCTTACAATGAGTTTAAAGCTGTATGTAAAATCTTATTTATATTATATGAAAGACTTGATTGTATGAACACACATAGCTTTTCTAAAAGTATACCGTATTCCACATATATGCAAAATGTCTTGAATTAATAGTCCTGCAGTATGTAATTGCAATTATACTTTAATCCACATCCACAATGTTTTCACAAATATTTTTTACAGTATCTACAATGAAAAGTAATCAAAGAGTGAAATATTCAAATTCATCATATTCCATTATGCAGCTCAACTCAATAAATTGTTTCAGTAAGAAGATAAAATTTATTTTAGTACGTGTAAAAAAATAGTGGTAAAGTATACTAAGTTTATTATTATTTCCTCATTTCTTATGTAAAATAATAAATAAAATATTTAATATTCTCCACCAGAGAGAGCATTATGAGATACGATTGAAAAATATGATCTGTACTAATATAAAAATAATTATTACAATAAAAGATCCATGGCTATTAATCTTCCTGAAAATACTCTGTCAAAATTGAAACACACTTATAGCATCCTTCTTGCTGCTTTGGAAGCAGTTCTGGAAGTTGTTCTTTTCCATGAATGTCTTTAGCTGAAATGTCCTGGCTGCCTTGATGTCCTGAACTGATTCTAAGCATTTACTTTTCCTGGTCATTCCAATTTTGATGAAGCCACACAGAACTAAATATAATGGATAAGGTGGACAGGGCCCACTGTCATGTTTTCACAGGTATGTCTTTCCTTTGTATGACACTGGGCAGCAACCTTCACCATAGGTTTGATAATACTTAATGAAGGCACTTAGGAAAGAGTACTTCTTGAACTACTTCATAAAGCGCCAAGAACAATCAGATAAGAGTCTTCAAAGCTGAGGACAAGATTTTGAGGGGGATTAATGGCAATGTGGCTTATTACAACAATTATTTATTTAAAGAGTCACCATATGTTTTGATCACCTTTCTATAACCTATTGGTCAAGCATATTTATCATTATGGTACCTTGTATTACAGAAAATCGGCCTAGAGGATTGAATATTATTTGTTTTTGACCTCATGGGGAATTTAGAGTGGAATTAAAAATATAAGATCCATAGGGGAGATAATAGGATGTTATCTCACAGAATGAGAGCTCAACAAACTCCAAGACTGAAGAGACTATGTCTTCTATGGTACGTTTCTGTGCAGGTCTGCTCATTACATGGAGTGCACTCTGAGGAATTTAGTTCTGGATCCCAGCAAAGGATCCGGAAGAAACTTCCTACCTTGTCAGGGAAGGAAAGAAAGAATTGGATCTAACCCTAGAAAAGAATGTCATGTTGAACAAAATACTAAAACATGTGCCTGGTACAAAATCAGGAGGGAAGATACAGAAGAAAGCAGTCTTCTTATAGGAACTAAGAAAGCAGAAACTTGATTCCCCAAAGGAATTCCTGTGTTCGCCTTTCTGACACTGTTACAAATGCCTAAGGTAAATAACCTTATGAAGATAAAACATTTAGATTACAGATTTTTGGGGGGAGGTACCAGGGATTGAACACAGGACCTTGCACTTAGATTACAGATTTGGAGGCTTCAGTTTGTTCTCAGTTTGCCCCGTTGCCTTTAGGTCTATGGTACGGCGGCACATCACTGTAGGAACGTGTGGCAGAGCCAAGCTTCTCACCCCAAAGCACACATGTGGTGTATGGTAAATCTCTGTGAATTGCACAAAGCAGTGGAAAGGCAGGGATTTGACTGACAGAAATTCACCCATTGCCTTTGGCACCGGGACAATTTGGCATATTTAGAGTGTGTATTATTTAGAGCTAAATTAGGGATACTAACAAAGTAAGAATTTACATTCAAGTGGTTGACACAATTCCGTATTACTTATCTACTGATTGTAAGATATGATTTTTGATATGATTATGAAACAAACAAAATCTGTCTCTTTTGTATTTTACAAAATAATTAAGAATATTGAGACCCTTGAGGTGAAAGAGATAGAGAAAGAGAGACTAAAATGCTGTCACATGTCCTAGATAGACATCCCAATGAAATAATTATAATCCCTCTTTTGATACCAGAGCACCTGTACCAAAGCTAGAATGTAATATTTAAAGTGTTTGCTCAATGAATCCATAAAAAACATTCAATTTATTATAGAAACAGAAAATAATGCAAACCTTTTCTAAAATATTTTGTCTGACTAATTGTTTGATGCTAGGAAAAAAGGCTCATATTTATAGGGAAGATATTGAATTGGAAGCTATCTTATGGCATTCAAAGTTATATACATAAGATGACCCTGAAATGAATACTATGGAGGCAAAGAGGAGAAATGGTCAGGGTATAGCATAATTGCTAATGCCAGATGATATATTAATAAAATCAAATCTAACTAGGATGAGAACAGGAGCAGTTGCCAATTACTCACATGAATTGTTTATATTTTTATAAATAGGAAATCTGAGGCACTGTGCTACAGGACTGTGTCAATAAAGAATTACAAGTACTGTCTTCTGACAAGATAATCTAATGTCTTGATTGTTTTTTCTCACTGCTTCTTTTCATGGAGCTTTTCTGTAGTAATTTTGCTAACGATAAAGTAACATAGCTTTTCAAATAAGTTATGTAACAATTATCAGAGTATACTATGATTCATACATTTTAAAAACCTGAAATAAATAAAACCATGAAGTCTGGAAATCAGTAAGTGATGACCTTCAATTGCAACAAAATTATCCCCACATTAGCAGAAAATACTTTTGTAAAGAAAATATTTGTACTTATTTCCCACTTGTGACATTTATATCTTCTAAGCTCTGAAATCAAACTTGTATTTGATTTTTTTGTTTCTAACAGTCAAAGATAATATCACTTTATATGACATCTGATTTTATAAATTCCATTGGCTTATCCTGTAGTTTTGCCAAAACACCTTGTTATTCTCTTGACTTCAAACTTCCTCTCAGATTTGCCCACAGGGCTCTCAGTGACAGACTTATGAAAACACACATCCCGTCCACAGCTATTGACGTCTCTGAGACATGGCTTAGCACTTTTATTCCTATTTCTCCCTATTATTCCAAAGCATCCTTGGAAGCTAACCACATGAAGGTGGTGAGAGCCCACTGAGAATCTAGGATGCTGAGGGGAATAGCTAGCTAAAAGGAAGCATAAAATGATGCTGTCAGAGTCTCTTTCAAAAGACTAAGTTTTGATCCTGATTCTTAAACCACCTGGACAAAGCCTCCTGAGTATGGGCAGTAGTCGGCTTCCTTTTCAAGGTACAAAATTGCATTGAGGAGAAGCTTTGACAAGCAATAATTAAACTATGACTAACATTTTCCCTTCTCTCTTTTTGATTTTTTAAAAACTGTAGTCAAAGAATGATGATATAATGATATAAAAGAAAAAGCCATAATTAGCAGTTATTTATAAGGATTGTCAAATTATCTATCCTGTAGTAAATTTGCAAGAGACTGAAACATTTTGGAAGTTTCAGTGGGCTTCAAAAGCATTCAAGATCTCAGTCCTGATGAATGATCTCAAGTCCATTTTGCTGCTTGCTTTGATCGTTTTCAATGTGAAGTTAAATCTTTCAAAGCTGCTAATTCTCATTCAAAGTGCAGAGGAGTTCCAGAGAATTTAAATCACATCTGTAAGTGTGTGTAATAGCAACCACGGTTATTTCACAGTAATTTAGAAGGCCACTATCAGGATGAGTGACTCATTCTTAGTATTATTATAGAAAACCTGTAAAAATGAGACTGCTCTTTGCATTTTAAACTTGCAAAGCACTGCTCAAATTTTAACCATATTCAAAGAATGAGGCTTATTATAGTAACACATTGAAAGAGACAAAAAGGAGACTATATAAACAATGTACAATGAAAAATAGAATAAAAATCATTCCACATTGTCTTTTAACTGGGGTATTTGCTACATTCTCTGCTGCTAACCAGCTGACAGTATCCATGTTATTTTAAAAGACAGGAAATTTCAATGTCATATGTGATATAGGAGTCACATTAGTTTGGAATAAAGAATTTTCTTGCAGGCAAAAATGGGGATATATGCAATTTTGTGGTAGCATATTTTATGAAACTAAGATTTCTATACTGAATGTTTCTGTAAAAGTGAAAAATACAGAAAGATAAAAGTGTGATGAAGGGCAGAATAAAACAAACCAGAAGAGTGGTTGATTGGAAGGACAAAGAAAATACTAGAAATGAGGGCTGGGGATTTAGCTCAGTGGTTCCGCCACTTGCTTCGCAAGTGCAAGGACCCGAGTTCAATCCCCAGTACCAAAGGAAAAAAAAACAAAACAAAACAAAGAAAATATCAGAAAAAAAATCAGAAGAAAATAAAATGGGAAGAGGCAAGTGGGGGGAAAGAGAAAGAAAAGAGCTAAGGAGGATTTATGAAGCTGAATTATCTAAATTGTTGAGTTCTAATCATAAGAAAATGCTTCAATAAGGTTAAAATAACCTGTTATATGGTACTCCAAACTGGTTTCCCTGAAAGCTGACCCTCAGTGATATTAGGCATTTAGGATGCTTATTAAATATGCTTTGAGGCTAAGCACCTGTGGAAATGACAGACATGGCCAGAGCTTTCTGTATCAAACAGCTATTTGATTTGGGACACAAAAAGTGTGCATGATCCACCATGGGATGGTTCTTTGAGGCTAAGTTACTTCCTAAAGGAGTTCAGAGCTAAAAACTCTTTGCTAACAGAACTCTAAGAAGTTAGGACAAAAAGTGTATCTTAGAAGGTGCGTATAGGGAAGTGAGAACATTGTTTCCATCAAAGGCCATCTTTTGAGGCACTCTCTACTTGCTAGCATAAATACTTTTAGAAGATTTCTGAAGTTCAGTCTTTATAGTGGCTAATTAGAAGAAGAAAATTAGCCAGATGAAATGCAGTCCACTGTGTTGAAGCTTGTCTTGGGTTCACAGTTAATAATTACTCCATTATACTCAACTGTCCATTCTAGATTGCCTTCTTAGGTAGCCTTTTAGTTGATCATTGTGATTGCTTCCTAGTATGACTCAGACCCTTGTGCTAGAGGGATCTGCTTCCCAGGTCATTGTGTCCCTAGGGTCTAAACTTGCTACATAGTTTATCTGGGTATTAGAGTATAAAGAGGAACACGCATGGGTCATCTAGATGTTAGATATTTCCCTCTACCTCTATGTGTTCTAGCATATTCTGATCATCATAGACAATTATCCTTGCTGGAATATAAATTTTTCTTTTTTAAAAGCTGGTTTCTTTAGAAAAGAAGTCTAAACATGAAATTTATAGGCTATGAACACTTTATAGGCAATGAAATACTTGCTGGTGGAGTTGTGTTCATGATCTGTATACATTCAGAGCCTAGATTTGTATGAAGAGAGAGAATAACTTCTAACAGCATTCATGTGCTGCTACCACCGATGAGTCCTCTGGTTCAGGAGCTTTACCTTTTGATAGATGGCATTATATAAATGTTTATGATATATATAAATATTTATATATGTCTATGTCTACATATAATATATAATATAAATAATATATAATATATTATATATTATATGTAATATAATATATAATAACATAGTAATATATGATATAAATATATATTTATATATATATGCCTATGTCTATGGCATTGCATAAATGTCTATGCATCTTTTCTAGGTGGTGTAGTATGTGATCCTGCATTCTGGCACCTACTCACACATCTATTTGCTATTAAGTAGATACTCTGTTCTAGTGCAATAAAACATGGAATTCCGCACTGGTAGTAAGCCCTGCAATAGTGATCCTAGCAGAAGACAAGTGAAGAAAAGGGCAAACTCAAGTCAAATTAAGTTTGTTTTTTTTTTTTCCTGCCAGAATGAATTGGTGCCTAAGCAATCATTTTTCCACTGCATAGCCATGTGTTGTCTTTGGGAGATGGTATCATATTGAGAACTGAAGATTTTCACAGCAGATCATTGGACCGACCAGCTTTGACAAATGTGCTCATCTTGCTGGATTTAAACATAGCCTCCAACCCTACTGCCATAGTCCCTGAGAGAACTGGTGTGGCTGATTACAGAGGGAGCCAGGGAGCTAGATAAGGTCACCTAACAAGTCCTTGTGTGTATTTTGTGGGTTAGTGCCTCTTCTAGGGTGAATGTTCCCTGGTAGATTTTATCATGCAAAGAAGATCCATATTTAGTCTCCACCCTCACATGTATATCCACAATCAAAAATATTAATTTTAAATAACAACATGTAATTTGGACTACTGTTATCCTTCTTTATTCTATTATTTAATATTAGCACCCAATTGTCTTTTGTAAAGTCCAAAAAACCAAAAAAATTAATTCATTCTGTACTTTTTTGGGGGGAGGGTACCAGGGATCAAATTCAGGACCTTGTGCTTGCAAGGCAGGCGCGATGCCACTGAGCTAAATCCTCAGCCCAAATTCTTTCTGAATTATCAGTTTATTGTTCAATGAATGTTCTTTGAGTTCATTGAATTCAAAAGTTTAAATTTAGATATGAATGCATTGCCAGAATGCACATTACAGACCTAATTCAATATAAGGAAATGTGGGCACTGAAAATCATCGGACCATTAATTTAGCTGGTGACTAAAAATAATTACCCAAACAACTAGACTCTAACTTATGTTTAATTTAAATTTTTATCCTTTAAATCTAAATCTTAAGAACCTGTATACTCCTGTAGTTCTACTTTTTTATTAAAACTTTTCTCTATTTGGTTAACAGTTACGTGGTCATGTCTGTGCATCTAGATGAGGTACTGAAGATGCTTGTATGATGAAGTGTATTTCAATACACTTGGCATTTCAATAACTTTTGCCATTATATTTTATATTATATATTTTTATAATATAAGCATTCTTTTAGTAGTCTGGACATTAGTATAAATCAATTCCACAAAATTTCTCTTACATATATCAGTTTTACAGATATAAAATAATCACTTATTAGTGCTACTTTAATTGATCACATTAAAAAGGTAGATATAGAAAAACGTAATGAATATTCTAATATCAAGTAAAGCATCAATGATATAATAGTATGCTGTGTTGAAAAGCGAAAATGTGGAGGTAGAACTTAATTCTAATTTTGTCGCTTAAAAAATAAAGACTAAGTTACTGTATACTTAGAAAATGTTTACTTGCTTACATGCATATAATAACATCAGCATTGGAAATATTGCCACTATTATTATGAAAAAATAATTAACCATTCCTTCTATAGCATTAGAGACATTGGACTCTAGGGAAAAGTCTTAGTATGGTCATTCCATCATTGACTGACAGATAGTCTGTCAAGTCAGCTAAAATTATTACGTCAAGGGCTCATTATTCAACTTGTCAAATTTGACCTAAACATTATCTCTGAGACATAAAAACTTTCTCTTTTCAATCAAAAAGGTAAATTGAAAGGCTGATTGTGTATAATTTTACTTTGACAATCATTTTAAATAATCCCATTTCTTACCTGCAATTGTCTGCCTGTACTCTCATTACCATACATCTTTTTCCCATATTCAGCCATCTGACGTTGCATTCAATTTTTCCTTCATTGCCTGCCATCATTGATAGATGTTTTTTATGGTTCTCTCAAGTCATAAAAGGTAGACTGACTTACTAATTCCATCAATGGGGTAGAGATGCCTACAGCAATGTTTCAGTACATTTCAAGCAGACAAAGACCAAATTTATCCCAGCAGCATTTAGACTTATTCAAAAGCTACATATCATCTCCTTTTATCTTATAGAATAAAAATTATGTAAAAGAAACAGGCAAATGTGCTTCTAAGTTATATTTTCAACTTAATTTTACAGTCAGCAATTTTCATATATAAAATGGTATACATATAGTAAATCATCGGAGAAGGTGTCCTTCTCTGACATACTAGCTCTCAATTTCATTCTAAAACATTTAGATATTCAATATCAAGTAATTTATTTTTTAATTATTAAATTATAGAAATAAGTTATTCATTATGTTAGGAATTCACATTCCTAGTGTTCTACTGTTTGATTTCAGGTAAATGATTAGAAAGAATAGTGAACTATTTTAAACATGTTTAAAGTATTTTCAATACCCTCATATTTCAACAGTTATTTTTCCATTTATATATGTTCCAGTGAGTTGTGTTTTCACCATCATTATTTTTAAAAAATCTTTTACCAGGCCACTTTTTAATTATTATTATGAAAATAAAAATAAAAATATCCCCACATGTAATAAGTAGAAATTATGCACCGAAAGTTAATTCTTAAGATATCTTTTTATCAAGTCTCTGGTTGCCTTTGCAATATTTAATTAAATATAATAAAAAACTGATTCTTTTGGAAAATAATGGCAAGGAATGTTTTTCTACTTATTATTTAGCAGTCATCATTCTCAAAAAAAAAAATCTGTTCTGATTAGAAGATGCAGAAACAATGCCAGACACACTCAGCCATCTCATCTTCGATAAAGGA
>NW_004624874.1:4325433-4353484 GCF_000247695.1 Heterocephalus glaber
AAATTCACATGTCTACCCCAGAGGTATAGTAGGTTCAGAAAAGCAAAACAGAATAAAATATGAATCCTGTCCCTTATGTTGCTTACATATTCTAGACAAAAGCACTGTAATTCCAATGCTTTCATATTGTACAAAGTCTTGGATCTGCAAATAATGAATCTCTGTTATTGAAATTATTATCAAAATATATAAAACTTTTAGGTCTTATATGCTATGTTTTTATTATTAACAATCTTTTCATACTTTAGATCTTACTAGCTGAAAAATGAAAGCAAAGAAGATAATGTTATGGAATAACATGAAAAGGGGCAGGTATAATATTTAGTCTTTTATGTTTCTTTACTGTGTATATTTTGCTCATTTTAATGTTTTTCTCTTTTGACCCTATAATTCTTAGCCCTATTGTAATAATTAGCCCAGTTATATTTGCATTAGTCAGCTTACTCATTGCTGGACACAATATCCAAGCTTGGAGAGATTTAACATGGATTACATTTTAAGAGGGTTCGTTTCATGATCAATTGATTCTAAGGCAGAAACAGTATGATGGAAGAGCATACTGGAGCAATGCTACTTAGTTAATCCTGGCCACAAAACAGAGCAGAACAGTGCCAGTCAGGAAATACCAGAGATCAAATACACTACCCAAATTCAGACCTCCAAGACCCACCCAGAAAATAGCCAGAAGTGTGCTCCTCCAATGGCCTAGGGGGATTCCAAAGCCAATCAAATTCACACTACACCCTAGCTGCCACAATGTGTATTAGAAAACAGAAGTTCAGAAACATAAAGCCACTTTCTCATGACCATACTACTAATAAGAGAAAGGAGGTAGAATTAGGCTTTGAGGTAGGTTTCCATTGAACCTTCCCAAGAAGGTTACTTTCCTTCTTTTCACGCTCACAGGGACAAAGAGCTAAAGCCAGAAATACAGGTGATTTTAAAAAAGAGACTTGCAAACATTCTGTTAAGTCCAGTTTATTATGGGGCCGTGGAGTTAGCTCAGTGGTTCCACTACCTACCTCGCAAGCACAAGGTCCCGAGTTTATCAGAATATTGTGATACAGAAATATTAAAATAAATTAAATACTGAGGCTTCATAAATACATTTTCTACAGGTAAAATATATGAGTTAATTTTCTAAGTAATCAAAACAGTTATCTGAGTAAAAACAGTTTTCTGCAATTGCTGTTTTTTAAAACTTTAACAATTCATCACAAGTCTTTTGAGGGAAGCTATAATGGACTATTTTAACACTTTTGAAAGCTTAATTTTTTTATTGTAGAAAAAGCAGTATGAGAATTATGCTCTTAACACATTTTAACTCACAATGCAATTATCATTAACAGTAAGAGTAATGTTGTACATCCTGGCTGTAGTATTCACCTTGCATAATGGAAACTGTACATTTTGATGAAGATCTCATTTCCCTATGCCACCATCATTTAATTGCTCTCTGTTTCTTTGATCCCCCTGTCCCTTGAAGCTATTTATTTACACTCTGTTTCAAGAGAATTGGTGATGTTATAAGCACTTTTTATAAATAGAGTCGTAGGATTTTTTTCTGTATCTGGCTTATTTCATTTAGCAAAATGTTCTGGTTCATCCATGCTGTTACAATGACAAAAATTTCTTGTATTTTATAGCTTAATAATATTTCACTGGTATGAACATGCAATATTTTATCAGTCAATGGACATTTAGGCTGTTATTGTGAATAATACTGGTATGAACATGGAAGTATAGATCTATTTAGGATTCTGATTTTGCTTCTTTTGGAATATGGGTACCCAGAATGAGATTGCTGGGTCATATTGTAGTTCTACTTTAATTTTTGGAGGAAAACTCATACGTTTTATAGTTGCTAAACCATTATATATTCTCAGCAACAGTGTACAAGGGATACAATTTCTCCGCATCCTAATTAGCACTTGTTATCCTTTGTTATTTTAATAATACCAATCCTAGTAGTTTGAAATAGTTGTTATTTCCATTCCACTGATAATTAGGATCTCTTTATACACTTCCTAAATATTTGTATGTTTTCCATGGAGAACTGTTTATTTGAGTCTTCTGCCAATATTTTCTTTCTTTGGACTGGGATATTCAGGTTTGTCTTTGTCTGTCTGTTTGTTTACTATGGAGTTCTATAATTTCCTTATGTATTTTAGATGTTAATCACTTTAACAGATACATTGATTAAAATTTTTTTTGTTATTCCATAGGTTGCCTTTTCACTATGTTGATTGTCTTCTTTGTTTTGCAAAATCTTCTTTTGTTTGGTACAGACCCATTTGTCTATTTTTGCTTTTGTTGCTTGTGATATCATTATCACATCAAATAAATCATTGCCAAGGACAGCATCAGAAAGACTTTACCTAACATTTCCTGTTAATAGTTTTAAAATTTCAAATTGTATGTTATTTTTAATCCATTTTGAGTTGATTTTTGTGTATGGTCTAAGTTAAGTCTGATTTTATTCTTTTGTATGTAAATATCCAACATTCCCATCACCATTTGTTGAAGATACTACCCATGATACATGATCTTGAAACCCTCTTTGAAGATCAGTTGAACATATATGATACATGTGATCTTACGTGTAGGCTCTCATGTTCCTCTGGTCTGCCTATATGCTTGTCTGTCTGCCAGGAAACAGTTTTAATTACTGCAGTTTTAATAGATGTTGAAGTCAGGAAGTATGATATCTGAAACTTTGCATTTTTTTCTCCAATTTGCTTTGTCTATTTTTAGTCTTTTGTAGGGCCATATAAATTTTAGGAATGTTTAAAAAAATCTGTAAAATATGTCATTGGAAATTTTGTAAGAATTCCCTTGAAACTATAGATTACTTTTGGCATTATGGTCATTTTAATAATGTCTTCTTTTCTTCCAGTCCATGAACATGGATGTCTACCACTTATTTGTGTTTTATTTAATTTCTTTCATCAATATTTTATAGTTTTCAGCATACAAATCTTTCCCCTCCTTTAAGTTTATTCCTATGTATTTTATTATTTTGTTGCTATTGTAAATAGAAACGTAGCTTTCTCCTTTTTTTGTAATGTAATGAGTTTGGAAGTGAGTATTTTTCAAATATTTAGAAAAGTTGAAAGGTTGATGTTAATATTTAAAATGTTTAATAGAATTACCCATGAGGCTAAGTTTGGGCTTCAAACTTGATATTTTTCCAGTTATGTGTCTGTTTTTCTGTATTATAAAATTTGTTGCTATATTATAATTCACAGACGTCTTCTGTGGCATCAGTTTTAACTCCCCTCCTTTATATCTCATTTCTTTTTTTCTTTTTTTTTTGGTACTGGGGATCGAACTCAGGTCCTTCCGCTTGCAAGGCAGGTGGCAGAACCACTGAGCTAAATTCCCAGCCCTTTTTATATATATACATATATATATATATAGCTCATTTCTTTAAGCTTTCTTTTTTGTTATTTTTTAGCTAAAGATTTGTCAGTTTTACATTTTCAAAAATAAACTTACTTTCATTGACTTTCTACTGTTTTCTATTCTGCATTTGATTATTTCTTCTGTTTCATTTTTTTAATACTCTTGTTTCTGGTAAGTTTGAGTTTAATTTTTTTCTTTTTCTACTTCCTTTAAGTGTAAGTTGTAATTTTTTTCAGATTCTGCTTCTTTTGATTTTTAATTGTATCTGTTGGCTTTTTTGAATTTTTTATAATTTTAGTATTTTTAAACTTGTTGAGACTTATTTTGTGGCCTAATTTGATGAATGATTCATATATACTTGAGAAGAATGTATATTCATCTTCTGTATTTGATGGAATATGAATATTATGTGAGTAAAAGAATATGAATATATATATATATATTCATGGTATATATACAGTCATGGTATATTATATCATTATATCATTATCAATGATCTTGTTTGTCTCATGGTAATTTCTTAGGCAAATTTGTTTTATTTGACAAAGTATAGGTATCTTTGCTCTGATTTGGATTCCACTTCCACAGAATATGTTTTTTCATCCCATCAATTCAGTTACTATAGGTACTTAAATCAAAACTGAGTCTTACAGAAACTATATAGGTAGATTTTGCTTTTCTCTATACTAAACCATGATATTCTTTTGAAATGCAACATTTAATCCATTTATATTCAGTGAAATTATTATTAAGAAAGGACTAACAATTGTCATTTTTATTTATTTTCCATATATCTTATGCTTCTATTGTTCCTCTATTCTTCCCTTGCTATATTGCTTTGTGATTCACAGTGATAGGCTTTCATTTCTTTTTCTTTTGTTCAGCTGCTATAGGCATTTTGTTTGTGGTTAACACAAAATGCATGTAAAACACCTTATTGTTATAAAATTTGTTTCCAACTGATAACAACATCATCCAAATGCTACATTGAATTCTCCTCCTCTCATTTTATATTTTGATATCATAATTTACCTCTTCTTATTTTCATATGTAATTAACCTTTTGTGGTTATAGTTATTTCTATAGTGTTGTCTATTAACTTTTATTCTAGATTTAAAAGTGATTCTCACACCACCATTAGTGTTACAATATTCTGTATTTTTCTATGTGTTTACATTTACTAATAAGATTTATACTTTCAAAAGTTTTCATGTTGTTGTTTATAATCATTTCTCAACTTTCAGAACTCCAGGTCTAGGGTCTCTTTTTTGAAAAAGAGCAAATCAGGTGGTATAGTCTAAGTAGTGTACCCTAGATCACACATATCTCAAGTAACTTTACATCAGTATTTGTGCATTTAAATAAACACACATCCCACTCATTACTCCAGGACTTGTTTCCAAGGGGAAGATCTTTACCAATCACTATAGCTAGAGATGGCGAGAAATTTCAAGCCATTTTTATATTGTGTCTTCTCAAGGCATATATTCACTCCCAGTTAGAGAGATTTACTGGTTTGTTTATCTTTCTTCCATTCTTGAAGTCCCTACCTCTTTGTCCCTGTGCTGTTATACCATTCTTCTATGGGTTTGCATACAAGATTCAAGCTGTACTTCTTTGGCCATCCTGGGGAAAAGTCTCAGCCCTACCATCTGCAGTAGGCTGTTTGATTTTTCTTTTCTTTCTCATTGTGTCTGGGTTTAAAAGTATGTTGGCTCTATCAGTGCTCTGATTGAGATGATAGAGGAACTGATCCCTCAGGCAGCATAGTTGGAAGTTGGGGACACTGAACACATCCTCCTTTCTCAATCCCTGTCCCAGAAATGAGCTTGGAGGAGGAACATGAGAAGAAGAAAGTGTAATCATTTTTTTATCATTTCAACTAAAATGACTGTTATTCATTTAGTTCTTATCTTTATCAAACACACCTCCTTAAAAGGATTGCAGAGTTCTCATACAGGCATTTTGTTCCATACCCCATTGTTAACTTGATGTTTCTATGGATGGACAGGTCTAGGACTTTCTTGTGACTATTTTCCTCTAACTTAACTTTAGGTTGTGATTTTTAAAACATCACCGTAATAATATTCATTTTTATTGCTGCTGTAACAAATTATCTTAAAGTTCTATTGGTCAAAAGTCTGACATGTGCTCCGGGGATTTAGCTCAGAGGTGCCACCGACTGCCTCGCTAGTGCAAGGTCCTGAGTTTTATCCCCAGTACAAAAAAAAAAGTCTCACATGTGAATCTGGTATAAAAGTAAGGTTTTCAGCACAGGAGGTAATGATCTGATTTATGTATTAAAGAAACTACAGCCATTTGGCTGTTGCTGTATTAAAAATAAATCAGGTGAGGGTAAGAAAAGATAGGAAAAACAGCTAGGAGACCACCATAAGTCAGGGGAATGATTAGGATGTTTTTCTAACAGTGACAAAGTTGAAATGTTGAGAAATGTTGAGGAGAAAACTTATTTAATTTGCTGATAGATTTGAGAAGGAGAGTGAAAGAAAGTGAGAAACCAAGAGTTACCCAAGGTTATCAGTACAAAACCAAATGAGTATGGATCCATCTTTCTTGCCTGCTAAATTTTCATCAAATCCACTAGGGTACTTCCACTGAGACCAAATGTCAACTCTGGAACCCACTGATAGCTGAATAAATGCAAGCCAATATGTGTCTAACAGGATTCTGTGTTGCTGTAAATATCTCATGTCCATCGCTGAGTGGAAGAACATCCAGAATTCATCCAAAAGTGGGAACAAGCACTGAAAAGTATGTTTTACAAAAGAAAAATTTTCATTGGCTCTTAAGAGTTAAAGAATTTGTTATAAGTTAGAAGACCCCAAGAATGTCTTAGACATAATATTCAAAGTAGGTCAACAATACTGTGTGGAATTGGGACTAGAGAAACGATGACTCTGCATGTGCAGTTTGAAACAGCAGCAGCCCAGTCAGCTCAGGTACTCCCCCTCTCCACCCTTCTCTACCCATGTCTTCTCGTTGCTCCCCAGAGACTGAAATTTGACATGGATTTTTGTTATTTGCTGAATGTTCTCAGGACAGTGGAAATTTGTGCTTTCTCATTCTGACAAGCCTTGAAAGGTAAAAATAATTTGTGCGATAGGAGAATTTTTATGATACATTCCAGAAATTGCAAGTTGAAGTAGAGTAGAGGGTAAAGTAAATATTATAAATGTGTATGGCAGAGGATGAGACATTAGAGTTAAGTAAAATTGAGTCCCTATGAGGAAAAACCAAACACTTTTAACAAGGAATTTGTAACCTTTATTCCCATATATCAACACATTTTGTGTGTTGAAGATATTTGTTTTATTTATGTATTGAGGATATTTGTTTTTTCTTATATTACACAGTAGTGGTTAAGCATAGGTATGGTAGCAGGAATACCTGGTTTTAAGTTTTTACAGTTTGTTACTATTTTTGGAAATAAGTTATTTAATGCATGTGTTTTATTCTCAACAATTATCTATCTCAATTCTTGTGAAGTTTAAATTTACTATGTATTTTAAATTGTGCAGTATGTCAATCACTCAATAAGTGTTATCTATTTTCCTCTTTGGTTTTCATCTGACTTCTGGAGAGTTGATGTTGCCAGATGAGTGATCTTAAGATAAATGAGGTACTAAGGTATCTGTCTGCTTTTAATGTTGTCCAGAACTCAATTGAAAATTTCATCAGAGCACTAAAAATTGATTGATTGATTTTTATACTCCAATATGCATTTCACAGGCTAAAAATTTTACTAGTCTACCATGGAAGAGCAGTAAATCCTTTTGAATTTTTCTTTTTGAAGATACGTCACTATTTGTTATGTTCCTTGTGTCAAACAAATGTGCAGTTAGAGCAGCATTTATGCTATAAATTAGTCTTCAGCTTATATCAGCAAGGTCCCTTTGGATGTCAGGAAAGATGGGTTTAGGGGTGAAACCTTCTAAGATTCAGAATATGTGCTTCCCATGTTATGATACCAAACTATATAAACACATGTGTACTATGTTTTGTTCTTGAATATGCAAGAATGTCATGAGGCTCACTTTGTATGGAATGCTCATGAAGTGTGTAAGTATACCCACTCATATTTGAAGTAATCTTTCTTTATTAAAGGCAGAGGAGGAATGAATTATATAGGACCACAGCTCTGAAATCTTCTTGTGACAGTTTGCAGTTTAGAAAGCAGTGTGCTATTAATAGGACATGTATGAATTTCCTAACTAGAAAAATACCAATCTCCTTTTCCACATTATACTTTGGGATTGAACCATAAAGGAGGAGAAATGAAGGCACTGCACACCTCATTACACAGACCTACACGGTGGTGGGGTAGCAAAGGCTACAAAATTACTGTGACTCATCAGAGCCAAACAGAAGAAGATGAACTAGGAATAGTTTATCAGAACCAGTCAATCCAAAAAGCAAAGGATTTAAATCAAAATGATAATAGGCAAAAAGAAAATGTGTTCTGTATAAAAAATGGAAGAAAAATACTGCTATAAAATGAAAAGCAAGTCAATCAACTTCATGTCAATGATTTTATGAAATTAAAGAGGCAGTCAGCAAGAATGTAAATTTGAATTTTCATACATTTATATGCATCTTTTGATACATCTACATTTGTATTTTCAAAAGAAGTCTTAGCATATATCCCTAACAGAAGGAATATTATTTCTTCTTTTCATTATGTGTAAACTAAAAAGAAAACCATTTTGATTTATACTCAGAGAGTAAGTCACATTCTTTCTGACATCCAATTTTCTCGTATGTACAATGGTATCATTGGTATAAATGCCTCTCATGTTCACTTTCAGTTTCAGATTTTTATGATCCTATGAAGAATGATTTTTCACTGGAAAGAAATACTTCCTGTCACTGATATCTAGCTATTTAAATGTTTCATTTTGAAATTTCTCCAATATTTTAAGAAATATTTTTATGGGGCTGTATTTTATATTTCAATCATCTCCAGTAATTACTCATATGTGGATTTTTCTTAATCTCAAGTAATATCCATATACTCAAGTTATGTGTTCCTAAATACATGAAAATATTGTATGCATCTGCTTACCACTTATGCATAAATCTGTCTCTCTACTTAATAACAGATATATAAGCAAAATTCAAATGCTATCTTGAGTACAACATAATATATTTGAGCTCACAAATTAATAACTTAAATACTCAAAAGAGAAGTTTTTATGTTCTTTACAAAGCAAAACAGGCATTACTATTGTTAATTCATTGAAAGTTTAGGGAAATACACCCCCTCCTCAGTTGTAATATGCAAACAAATTATCATATTGATATAAATATCAGCTGCTGCTTTTGATAATACTGTACAGATGAATAGGAATACAAGATTCATTTCATTTGTGTCAACATTAGCAGAAAATAATAAGACAGAGTGCAGGACTCATGGGATTCATCTGACATTTTTGAACAGCCTCTTACCCTAGAAACTGCCTTTTATTGGACCTGCTACAGACACATTACACAAAAGAAGATCTACTCACGGCCTTTGCACAATCTAAGACAGTGACCTATTCATTTTAGAAACGATGCCCTAATGGGAATGCAAATAATTTCATCTCAAAATCTTAGTAAAAAGCTGAAAAAACATTTCTTTTGTATGGCTTTATGAAGGTTCCTTAACAATGACCATTTATATCAATGCCAAATCCCTTATGGGGAAAAAAAAATCTCCTCATATAAAACATGAATTAACATTTTATTATTTAATTTAAAGACAGTGACATATGAGAGAGGATTCAGCTTCCTGGCATATGAACTTGAACAAAGGTAGCAAAATATGTTCAACAAATAGATGTGACTTTTTAGCTTCAAAAAGAAGACGTTCTTCATTGTGAAGGGTTATATTGGACAGAAAATTTTCCATATTACAATTATTATTCATTACTAAAGTAATTTATTTCTCATTTATTTTTTCATAAAGTGATAATTAATATGAATATAGGTGGAAGATAGTGATATATATATACATTACTTTCTATAACTTTCATGATAGTCCTCCAGTAAGTTATTATAGAGTAATTAATTGATTTTTCCCATTCACTAAAATTAAATAACAATAAAAATTTCCAATTGCCCAGGAACATTTTTAGTGCTTTCCATGATTAACTAATGGACAAATATATTTAGTTATTGCTGAGATGATATGCAATTCTACTTTAAAATCAGTACAACATGCTATAGTCACAGAGCTAAAATTTAGTCTTTATTTAATGACGATGATTTGCTCTTTTATTCTTGACCATAAATAAAAGAGAATATTTGTAATGGACTACTTGAAAGAAATTCAGAATAATTTAAAATACAAAAAATAGGACAACAAGAACACTGATTTCTTTGGGGCAGGTTGTATTACAGTGTTTCATATTTATTATTATATAATAACTGTGAAAATAGCAGCAAATACTCATTCCCATAGCACACTACTACTACCACTATTCTCATTGCTGCTGTGACTAATATGACAAATATCACCACAACAGATGCTATTACTTTTAAACTCACATTTATTGCACAAAAAAAAATATGCCAAGTCCTATGTTAAGAGAAATTCCTGGGTTATTTTCAGGCTTTACAAAAGTCCACTCTGCTATTTCTTCTAAACTATTAAAGCCACTGTGATTATACAAAACAAAAATAAAGACAATGCAAAGTTTCCAAATTCCAAGGCCATCTGAATAAAATTTGGCCATATTTTAGGTGCCATAACATTCTACTTCTAAACTGTAGTGCACTTGATCCAGATTACCCTGGTAACTAGTTTCTCTAGCAAATAGTAGAATGGTCACAAGTGTGGAAGACGTATTAGAATGAAGGTTTTAGAGAAAAGGGACAAAGGGACAAAATGGAAAATCCCTAGGCATTCAGTGAGCCATGTGTTCTCAGCTTCCCCAAAGAAGGTTTAAATAATTGTGTTTAGCATCTCACCATTACAACTTGGACAATAAGGATAACCATCCCATTAATGCAAAGGAACTGGTATGGTACATTAAAAATCATGAGACAAAAGTCAATGAGTATAAAATAATACAGAAATAAATTCTTAATGTAGTGAATGTGAGAATTCAGGGCTTCTGTTCCATTGACATAAATAACTTTACATGTGAAATTAATACATGGAGAGAAAGTTGAACAGTTGCTATCTGTAAAAATTTGGCATTACATAGGATAATTTGAACTGTAGTCTGACCCAGATTTCACTCAAAATGCAATAGGAGAAAAAATATCAGTGAATTATGGTAAAATAAATTTTATTTTGAGCAATATTAGTTTCTTTCCAGTGATCTTCTTTGACATTTAATAGATTTTTCAGTCATGCACAAACAGAGGAATGTAAGTGGAATGAAAGAATAATACTTTTTGGCACCAAATGAAAACATTAAACTATGCCAAGGAAACCCTCTGTATGTGTCCATTTCACCCATGAATGCTTCAAGCTCTTCAGACCTAATGTGGAGGAAATCAGTGCAATGATTCATCTCCTGGGGTGCTCACGCTGGAGACCAGGGCTAAAGGTTTTCTGACTACATGATGCACCACTGAGTTCTGTAAATAAATCAGTTGACTTCAGTTTGAGGAGGAGGATTTTCAACTTGCCACAGTCTTAAAAAGCAAATTTCAGCATATTTATGTAGATACTTTAGCTCCCCACTCAACCCATACATAATTTTAGTTATAGATGTTTCATAAAAATGTCTGTGCTCCTTTACTTTTAACATTTGAAAATAACTTAAACCAATAAAAATAAAAATATGTAAAAAATTATGAACATTCTTATACACCAACCAGCTCTGTTTTAATGTAATATTTTGCCATAATTTTATCAATAGTTCCATTTTTGTAATTAGTAGTAATACAGGTGAAGCCTCCTACAAATATCTTTTTGAGATTCCTTTCTCCTATTTACCTCTGAAAGAAAAATGACCATCCCAAATTTAGATGCAGTGTGTCATACTATATTTTTATTATATAAATAATTAATAATTTATACATACAGAAATGTGTACCTATCTGGTTTTGCATCTTATTAAATATTTTCTAAGTGATTTCATGCTATATATACTTTTCTCTAGTACCTATTTTGTTTAATAATATTCCCTTGAGATCTCTTTATATTTATAAATAGAACTTTATTTTCACTACACAATAGTGCTCTATTACTAGACAGTATTGGCATTTATTCCACTACATTTTTTCAAGAAATTGTTTTACATGGTCAAAACTTTCAAGTTTATTTACAAATTTCTTAAATTCTAAATAATTGTGCATTTTATTATATATTTATCATGTACTTTTAGTCCTACTAAAATCTATTTATATTTTCTCAACATTTTCCTAAATCACTTCCCATGAGATTTATAGATTTTTATGGATCTTTTCAGAGACTCGATATTTAATTTTACATGTCCTATTATTTCTCTTTCTATTTCTTGTTCCTATTCTAATTATTTTCTTCTTTCACATTTCTTTGAATTGATTTTATTTTTCAAAATATCTTAGAATATAACTTTTTTTAATAATCTTCTATTTTATTTCTTTTGACATATATGCTTATAAAACTCCACATTTAGATGCAATCTTAAATGCATTGCACCATTTCTGACAAGTAATATCTATATTATCACTCTAAATGTTTTTTCCTTTCCTCAAGATTCTCTTGACTCATTTGCATTTTTTTTTTTTTTTTTTTTGCTACTGGGGATTGAACTCAGAACCTTGAGCTGTGAGGCAGGCAGTGGAACCACTGAGCTAGATCCCTGGCCCTTGACTCATTTGCATTTAAAAGTTTAATTCTGAAATTTTCAAATACAAATATTTCAAACTAAATTTTGGACTTTTTGTTTAATTGCTATATTATTAAAAAATATTGCCTATCAATGAGAAATCCTTATTTTTCCTTCATATATGCTTTGTAGCATAGATGTAGATATATTAAATAAATATTTAGATATTATATACACATAGTTACTAATTTCCATTCCTTCTTTT
Source organism: Heterocephalus glaber (assembly GCF_000247695.1). Next base: position 4,337,872 of record NW_004624874.1, read on the forward strand.
GTATATCCATCATTTATTTAGTTGCCAATTACTTGCTTATTCATACTTTTCTTTGGGATTAATTTCTCTCTTGTTAAAATATTTTTTCTAACTATAATGGTTCTCAGACTTGGCCTTATATTAGAATCATCTACAGAGATCTAAAAAGTACTGTAGAATAGTCATATGCACAGAGATACAGACTTACAAATCTGATGGTGTGGCTGGACATTGAGATTTAAAAAGATCAAGAGACTCTATTGGTGAAGTAGAGTTAATAAGCAGGCATTTGTATTCCTTTCACCAAGGAATATTTTTCAAATTTTATTTGGAAATAGCTTTATGTATCCAGGGCATTCAATGCCAGGGTGCCACCTTTCTTTCTCTCTTCCTTCCTTCCTTCCTTTTCTTTCTTTATTTCTTTCTTCCTTCCTTCCTTTCTTTTTCTTTCTTTCCTTCTTTCTTTCTTTCTTTCTTTCTTTCTTTCTTTCTTTCTTTCTTTCTCTCTCCCTTTCTTTCTGTCTCTCTCTTTCTCCCCCCCTTGCTTGCTCAGTCTATGTCTTTATTTCTTCCTTTCTTTCCATTTGAAGCACTGATGATTGAACCCAGGACCATTTTTTAAAGCAGGGTCTCTCTAAACTCTTTTTTTTCATTAAGTTTATTGGTACATTTTAGGTATACAATACAGTTACATTCATCATTAGGATCTTGTACCTTTACATAATGTATCTTGGTTCTTATTTTTCCCCCATTCCCCTGCTCTCCCTTCACCCCCTCCACCCTTCCCTATTTACAAAGACTTTGTTTCTTTTTTTTTTTTCTTTTCTCATATTTCTAAACTCTTTTAATCATTAAGTTTCCCAGGCTGGGCTAGAACTTGTCATTCTTCTGCCTCAGCTTCCCAGAGTCTTGGGATTACGGGCATGTGACACCATACCTATCAGACAATTACTTTCTTACTGCACAAGAAGGTATTGTCGTGTGATTTCTGATATGAGCATGGATAAAACTTGTAATTTGGGTAACTCTTGTGTTATGCTGGGCTTTGCTTTTATATCCCTGATTTGGCGTAACAGTCTCTATCGCCTTTAATCCTCTTCAATTTCACTACCTTTACTCTTGATACATACTTATCTATCTTTCTCCAGATTTATATTCTATTTAAAAATCAGAATTTACCTAGTTTATCTAAACTGAATTGAAATTAGCTATTTACTCTTTGAATATAACACAACCCATTTTTGTCCTGGTTGTTATCATTTTAATAATGTTTCATATTCTCCATGTCTCTTATATCTCAAAATCTCTTTAAAAAACAATATATAGAAAAAAATCCATTATCTAAAATGTTTGTAGTTTGAAGCTTTCTGTTGTATTCCCTGTCTGAAAACTTGATCAAGATGTATTTTTCCATTATGTTTTTAATTTTAGTGAGCCTTTTATATTAGGGAAGTATTAAAAATATTGTTTTGCAATGCTACTTGGACTTACCTTTGCTTGATTTCCATGGATTTCACAACACTAGAGTCAAGTTTGAGGCTGACAATTATCTAGTGTCCAATAAGATGATATGCCTGAAAGGCAGACCTGCCTGAGGGAGGGTCATGGCCACAGATTTCCAGGATTCGCTCACAAACACATAAACTTACTTCTGCTTGAATTGGAGACTTTTCTCTAGTTTACCATTTCATTGCAAGTTAATCCTTACATTGACTATGTAAGATAAGGTAGCTCAGTTCTAACGCAATCTGTCATTAGCCCATGGCTATCTCTTCCATCTTCATCTGGGAATTAATACCAAATGAAGGTGTGTTAGTCAATCTTCCATTACTATAGTGGAACATCTGAGATAATTAACTTACAAAGAGAAATAGTTTACTTTGCCTCACAAATTTGGAGGTTCCAGCCTATAATTAAGTGCTTTGGGTTTCCGATGAGGCAGCAGCACATCACAGCAGGAGGATGAGGTGAACTTTTAAAAAAATACTCACCTCAATAGCAAGGAAACAGAGAGGAAGAGGAATTCCCTTAAAGGGCACACTCTCAATGTTATAAGTCATGTGCTTCCAAACTTTCAGCTTATCTGGACTGCACTGAGCAAAGAGGAATTATCTTTGGCCATATATAAAATATATAGAGTAGTATATCGGTATATTAATACCAAAATTTTCTTTTTTATATTTTTATTACAATGGTAAAAAATAAAGAAGACATTGCAAGCATAAAACTAATGGCATACTTGATCTTTTGTGTGTAAAACTAGTACATCATTATGTGATTCCATGGAAGTGCTTGTGATTCTTAAGGAGTTATCAAGGTGTTTTTTAGAAATTTTTTACCTCACTTTTCCCTTTCTGTATTTTGTCCTTGAAAACAGTTGTTCACAAATCTAAATACTCCCAAAAAGTGAGGACATGAATAATGTGTGATTACGAAGCAAGGGCAAATTCTTTCTGGGAAGACAATTCTTGCAGATGTCTAGAAAAGAGACATGATCAAATTTTTCTTTGAATTGAATATCTGACCATTACTGTACACATTTTAAAAATTAATAAATAAGCAGATATTTATTTTCCTTTTATGGTGATGTCATATATGTAATTATAACAATATCATGAGCAAAATCTATTTAATAATTTTTGTATTTCCATTCCACAGCTGCTAAAAAACTGTCTTTGCTATTTTTTTTTTTTGCAAAATAATACAAGCCCAGATTACAGATCTGCATAATAAAAATAAATGTGTGTCTTCACAGGTACATAAGTGCCAGTAGGATGAAATATTATTATTACCTTTAACTGGCCAAGCCCCACAAATGTATGTAATATCTGATGCCTGTGGGTTTTGAATCGACTGTGTGTGGCAAGCATATGTAGCAGAGTTACCTATACGATAGGTTCTTGAGCACTGCTCAATTGAGTCATGAAAAATATCACTAAAAATCACAACATAGAATTAGAAATGTAAGATTTTGTACTACCACATCACTAGCTGTCTAGGAAGTCCACATGCCATCAGTTAAATTCGCCTGATCTAAGGACTTCTCATAAGTCGCCCCTACAGGGCTAACCTGGAAACTAAGCTTTTAACACATAGACTTCTGAAGGAAACTTAACCAACCTATAGAATTTGTCCACATCTGTGGGGGTAGCAAATTGTGTCTTGTGCATTGTTGAACTTTAGCAGTGATCTCACCTGTACTCATAAGATGTCAATAGTATGTACTCACTTCCAGCTTTAACAACTAAAGTGTCCCCATGTATTTCCAAATGTCCTCCTAAGAGCACAATTTCCCAATTTAAGACTCATTTTTCTAGATTATTAAGACCAATATACCATCTTGTGGAGCTTTAGGGTTAGCTAACTCACATATTTAATGTTCTGATGTTTAATTGTTTTCTTTTTTTTCATTAAGTTTATTATTACATTTTAGGTATACAATACAGTTATATTTATCATTGGGATCTTATACCTTAGACATGACATATCTTGGTTCTTATTTTTTTTTCCCATTCCTTTGCCCTCCCTTCACCCCCTCCACCCTTCCCTGTTTACAAAGACTTTGTTCCCATTTTTTTCCTTTTCTCATATTTTTCTTTTCCCTTCTTTCCTTTCCCCCAATCCTCCCATATCCCCTACTCCTTAGACCTTTTCTTCCTATTACACAATATCAATTATATATTTTTAAATTACAATATCAAGATTTAGAGACCATTACCACAGATTTTATAAAATTTAAAAGGGTATAGAAAGCATATTACAAAAATCTTTTTTGAAATAAATTTGACAACTTCTATGAAGTACCTTGGAAGACAAATTAATGAAACTGACTCTGGAAGAAACATAAAATTTGACTAGCACCTATTAAACAAACTATATTCCTAGCTTGAAAACCTATCTATATGACAACAACAGGCTCAAACACATTTTAACTGTATTGGGCTCATAGGATATTTCTTATTTTTTTGTGAGCTCAGTTAGTACACATTTAATAGAAAGTTTAGCCATGTGCTATTTAATATTGTTAGAAGAAATGTTTGTAGCAAGAGATTTTTTTCAGATCTTACAGTTTTTCATATTGCCAAAACTAGAGTTCTAAATTATTTTTAAAGTCTAAATTTTAATTTGACTAGAAGATAAACATTGAGCATGGACTACATTATGTAAATAATTCTGACACACTATGAAGCAAGCATAAATAGATTAAATACCTATATAATACTGATATGATGGGGCACAGCTGGAGAATCAGCAAACTTGGCTTCCAAACGTTGATTCTGCCTCCAACTAGCTCTGTGATTACAGTGATTCTTATACTTTTCATTCATTATTATAATTTAATTTCTTATTTCTCACTTACCATATGCCTAAAAATTATGAAAAAGATACAATTAAAATAAAATTAGAAAATATTTTAATATGTAACAAATTTTACATATTTGAGCCAGATATTTAGAAAGTTTAAACAGGCAAAGATTGGTAGGGAAGGTTGACCTAATGTGATTTAATGACAAAGGTACCATTTATGTGTTGTGTTAAAAGATAAATACAATTTAATGAGAAAAGCTGTAGAATGAAAAGACAATTGTAAGAGACAAAAAAATGAGAAAATGTCTAATCAGATGTATTCCTTCATTACAATAGAAACTTTGAAGAAATTGTTTTTTAACTGTCCCATGAATAAACTCACTACTGATCTCTGTTGGTTTTTGAAGCACATGGCAATGCTTAAATATCCCATTTTTTTCAATTTTTATTTTTTTCCGGTACATATTTGTAGCACATAATGATTACATTCTTTGTGGGGAACTGGTATGTGCACATAACGCACCTTAATTCTTTCCTCATCTTCTCCCTCTCTTCTCTCTCTCTCTCCATCTTTTACTGTCCTTCCCTTTTACAAAAGAGCTATCTCTCTGTTCCCCATTATATTTTATTTTGGTTTGTGTCTATTTTGCTTTACTCATATAAGAGAAATTATGTGATATTTTAGCTTGTGTGTCTGATTATTTCACTTACGCATGTGCTTAAATAGTAGAATAAATATAAGATATTTCTCTGGCAGTTCAAATTAGTAGTAAGTTCCTAATATTTGTTTATAAGTTTTTCCCTAATCGAATTTTACTAAGTGTGAAATGCTACTGCTTTGGGCTTTTCTGGAAAATATTCTTTTTTTTCCAAGTTTACTTAACTATTTAGTATTTATTTCAAAGCATACATATAGTACAGAATTCTTCTGAAAGGCATAATTATTTCTGCTATTTTCAATAAATCAGAAATGACCTAGGTGTAGTTGCACAAGTTTGTGATCCCAGCACGGTGAGAGGTTGAGGCTGGAGGATTATAAGTTCAAGTCCAACACGGGCAATTTAGTGATTTAACCAGGATCACTGTAATATAATAATATAATTTCATGAACCAGAAGTTTATTAGTGTGATATGAACCTGCAGTCATCATTACAGATAAAATTAAAGATACAAACACTCCTCTGGGCAGCATTGATTTGAGGTCAGTCAAATTATATACTTTTTAAATTCATAGCCGTGTCTGCTTTGGTTTTACATTATCAGATATGTTTTAATTTTCAATTTAACAAAGATAAACATATGTGACAATGGTAGTTCCTGATACCCTGAAAACATGGGTTTTTTCTCTTAAAAGTTAGACATCATAGGCACATGTCCTTTTTATGGTGCCAATACTGGAAAAACCTCTCCCATATTTGGTGCATGAGCTTTCCATTCTGTTGAAGAAAAGGAGAAATATCTCACAGCATTAAACTTATAAAACTGAAAACAATTTTACTGGTTTTCAGAATCCTTAATTCTGTTTTTTTGCCCTTCCTTGGAAAAGCAATGAGACATTATTCTGCCTGCCGATCTAATTCTTCAAAGTCAGATTGATATAATTAAAAAGATATGTATGTTTGTATTTTAGCAAGTTGGAAACTGAGATTCACACTAAATAAATTACAGTTGCTTTTGGGAAAACCAGACTACAATTTTCTGTCCTTATAAATAAAACATGGCAATTGTGTTCCTCCTGATGCTAGGTGTTCTGCAGTACTGAACATGGCTAGTTTTCTTTTAAGTGGTGCTGAATGTTGCAAATCCTCTGCCAATTTCAGGGACTGGCATGCCAATATTTCAATCTGACTTTAGAAATAGTGTAATCAGAGCCTTTCAAAATTCCTTAGGAGAAAATTAGAAAACAGTTTATCTGTGTATTTCTTTCCAACTGACGGATAATTCACTTCTTTACATTTTTGATGTCACAATAAAACGCATCAGCGAAAACGAAAATTTTCCTCATTCAAGTCATATATGTATGTATGCATATATATATATGTATATACACATACACATACATATATCAAAAATATACTCAAGTCAAAATCTTTTTTAAAACATGCTGAAGGGCTACTATTCTACTGGTGGAATAAACAGAGTGTTTGATACTCCTCTTTATTGCCTCTTATTTAGAATTGCTGTCATTACTCAAAGATAGTTGTATCTCCTTTGTAAAATAGAGCCTTTCTAAAGTCATGCAAGAATAATAAAACACTGAAATATTTGTTAAACCATCCACATGATCACAGCCCAATAATCTTTATATAGATATTATAATATAAAAGAAGCATGTATAAGTAAAGCTATAACTGGAAATGAGATTCCACATTAGCACAAAAATTGAAAATGTAAATAAGACTAAATCACCACACAATATTTCTTGCTTTTTCTTTATTCAATGCACTATATTTTTCAAACTATATTTTAATAATTCAAAATTAAAAGTTGGAGGACTCCTCAGAGACAGTTTTATGAAATGTAAAAAAAAATCAAACATAAAATTCCTGGGTTATAGTGTTGAAGGAAAATCACTTTCCTTCTTTCTTTCTTTCTTTCTTTCTTTCTTTCTAAAATAAAGGTAAATGCATTTGAAAGTAGTGGGAAATAACATAAAATTTAAAAATATAAATGCTTCAATATTATATGTATTTATTCTCTCAAGGTTTCTGAAAATTTTAACATTGTATAAGTATTAGAAAGATTTTTCAATCTGCAGAAATCCAATACTATGTATCAGTGATTCTTGGTGATTACATGACAAAGCTTGTACAGTGATAAGAATGCTGCACAGATTTTGTAAAATTGCCACTTTATAATAATTACTTGTTATTTATTAAGACATTCTGATAAAATTTCCATGATGATTTTAAAATTTTACTTCTTTTTAATATTAATAGCCATACATTTATGGCTTTTTCCTGATTACTCTTCATATATCATGTTCAACAGTGTGAACACTCTTTTATGAAGCTCTCAAAAATTCCCATAAGAAAAACAATGTTTTCTACCTGTAAAGAAGGAGTGAGGATGTATGGTTAAATAAAATATTCTGCCTTTAAAGTTTGGATTTTTATTATATAGCTAGCATGTTTCAGGAATCCTTGCAAATCGTAGCTGCACAGAATTTATTTCCATAGTCTCCTTGCTGTCACCTCCAACCCTCCTTTGAAGCCAGCGATAGTGCCTGCAATACTCTTGTCAGAAGCAAACCATTTGTTGTTGCCTGTATTATCCAGTGAGTTTTCAATTCTTCTCAAAATAGGCTTTTGTAAGGTAGACATAAAAGAGTATATGAGGGGAGTCTTGTTCTGTGGATGTCCTGAACCAGGTACACTGCGCCAATAATGCAGTAAAATAAAAGTGAGGAGCTACCATAGAGAGGTTCAGATGAAGCACTTTGTGGCAGGCTATTATGATGGGCATTTTGACTGCCTCTGGGATTGCATTCTAAGGATAAGGAGAAGAAAATGTGTAGCAAGTCAATTGATTCAGGAACTTTGAGAAGAATGCTAATAAGTGTCTTGTTAAAATTCCTATCGACACAAGTTCTGTCTAGATTCAAAACGAATTCAAGAGATTTTTGCCCCATTGTTTGGTTGTTGTTCCTCTAAGTACATATATGCTCATGAATAAATTCAAAGGCAGAACTCATGCTTGTTTAATTCACGCATTCGATGAGAGGATAAAAGAGACAATGTGAGAAAGAGATAAGTAGCCCCAAATAGCACATTTGGTGTTAAAGCAGAGTCTCTGAGTTTAACAAGAAGCCAAGTTATTTCATACTGAGGCTCTGCAGGAATTCTTCCCCAAATTTAATTGTAGGTGCTTTTTTAATAATACATAATATGTTGTAGGAATCTCCATATTTAAATTAGTTAAGATTTGAAGCAAGTAAATAATTAAAAGATGGAAAGGGGAATGTCTACATTATGAACATAATAGAAGGGGTAAATATAAACAATTAGCTGGAGAAAAATAATAAAGTAGGCTATGTGCATATACTTCAGTTGACATTTATTACTAATTTGCCTTGTTAACAGAAAGCTAGACTTAAAATGAACAATAATGTAACTGAAGATTTAAGGATAAGTAATGAAGAATCCAAGATTACCTCACTTCATCGCTCCATTTCTTCTTCTTATATTTACTCATGCTTCATTGTTCCTTTTTGCACATATTTCCTTTATGATTTAACATTTATTTCATGTAACTGTTGCATGTATTTGAATATAATCACTTTTGTTGTTATTCAAATTTATATTAAAGCTAAAATATCAAGAAGAAAAATAATATATATTTTTTTGAAATGAAAATAAATTTTAAATGCCTTTAACAGTGAACATTTGTTCTACTTAGACAAGATGATATTCAGTAATCCATAAGCAATATTTGTTTTCAAAGCTTAGCATCTAAATATGAAAGCTATAATTCACTTCTTTTCTGGTAAGAAAGAAAAGACTTATTGATCATCAACCTTATTCAATCTGTTGGCCATGGAGAACAGAAACATCATACCATTCCGGTTTGTTTCATTATGTACAATCTACTGAAAATGAAAAATGTGATGGTTTTCCAAATATATAGAAGTAATATAGTTTTTCTTTATTTTGCAGTGTGGTTTGGTTGTATAATCACCATACATGTAATTACGTGTTACGTAGAGATCACGACACAAGTAACTACTGAAAAGGGGATGATAAATACTTGTCGGTGAAGTGTAGTCATATAAAAATGGACACTTTTGTTCCACACTCAAGCAGCTGCATCTGAAAACTGAGAAAGTTAGAATCAATGATACAGAAATTCCAGCACTTTAGTTTATTAATCAGTAACATTTGTTGGCATATTGCGGTGTTACTGAAAATCCGATTAAAATGATAGATATATGGAAAGCATTTGAGGAGTATCTGCTACATATTAAGTGACACATAGCATTAATTCTAAATGTTTACTCTTAGGAATTTGCTGGAGAATACACCCAAATTATATTTTTATATTTCATTCTCCAATCAGAAAGAATATTTGAGGGATGGGGATTTAGCTCAGTGAAGTCATGCCTGCCTGGCAAGCTCAAAGTCCTGAGCTTGATTCCTGGTACAAAAAAAAAAAAAAGAATACCCCAGAAAGAATATTTGATTTGATTGTAGCTGCATTACACATATTGAAGATGAGAAAGAAGAATTTTAAGATAATAGAACAATAGGTGAAATAATGTACAGGAAATTGAGGGGTTTTATTCCTTTTCTTAACGTGTTTTAATGCTTAAGTAATTTATGATGAAGAATCTTAATGGATTACATATAAATCAGGCTTTGTTTCTTTACACTCTAATATTACTCCCCAATGAAAATGTATCTGTGTGGACTTGACATTTTGTAAAAATAAATATGATATAAAATCTCAGATTCCCAAAAGAAGTTAATAATTTTAATTATAGGATGACTTATATTCCAAGAAAGAGTCTTAATGAGATATTGTATCTTAGGGAGGGAATTAAAATTATTGAACATTGACAAAATTACCAAATGTAAACCATTTTGTGCCTCCTAATCTAGAACTTCATGTCGTGAAAATTTCCAAAAAAGCTAGGGAATCAAAAGGCTGTCTCACCTCCTCTCAGCAAATCCAGGCAGCTGCTCGGCACTGGACCATACCCTTGATTTTTTTTTTCCTAGCTGCTCCACACAAGCTTTACTACTGAGGACAAAACTTTCCTGTGGGGTATGACTGTCATTTCTCATATTACCTTGTGTGCATTCTTTGAACCTATGTTTGTCAGAATTTTCTATCATTTCCTGGAAAGAAGAGATAGAAGTGATCTGTTGGAATCCATCACAGATATTCACAATTATTATCAAAAGACTTTTCTTCCCCAGGGCTTTTTTTCTGGGCTCTGAATCAGAATTCAGTGGTATACCAAATATTTATTCAGTCTCACCATTTCCTCCCATTTTCTGGACATGTTACTGAATTATGTTTGTCATACTAGGCTCTTTGTTTCTCTGTATAAATTCTCAAAAGGAAGCTTCTGAGTCCATTAGACCTTATCCTTCAGGATGGTCAGCCATGCCCAGGTGTGTCTGAATAATTGATAGACATGGCTTCAGTAGTTAAACTGGAGCTTTCATCTATTAGTAAAATATTTACCAATTTTTAATTTCAATTGTAGATATTTAATAACTTTGAAAATTAACTACTGGGTAACAAATATTGTTGCTTTTTACTTTTTGAAAACTCATCAATTAAGTACTAATAGAAAAGGTAAGAGTAAAAAGATACCAAATTCTTCACTTAATCGGGGATGAATTATTGGTTCAGAATTATGGGACATAGGTTTTGTCATGGTTGTTACAGCAGTGTTCAGGACTTCGAGATAAAATACAAACCATGACAGTGGTTAGCATGACATTTTTATTTCATTGGGTTAGGCACATCTCTTCTAGTAATTCTAAAATAACAATTCTATATAAAAATCATACTTCTTTAAAAAATACATAGCTACATAAGCACTTGGATCTCCTTAATTTCAAATTATACTCATTCTAATGTGTGTGTAATGATATAACATTGTGTTTTAACCTACATTTTTTCTAAGGACTCATAACGTTAAACTTTTTAAATATGTTTTTCATCATCCATACATTTACATCAGTAAAATCTCTGTTTAATATATATTTTAAGTCTTACTGGGGAGTTTTTTGATATTTTTATTATTGAATAGAAGTTTTTTTTATATATTCAAGATAAAAGTCTATTGTTAAATATCAATTATACATGCACTTCTTTTCATACGTAGCTTGTCTTCATTTTCATATGGTGGTCTTTTGAAGTAAGATTTTAATTTTATGGGAATCTAATGTTTTCTTTTATAATGTGTTTGTTTTTTGTCTTGTCAAAATATATGGTTAACTTGTGGTCATAAATATATTCTTTTATATTTTCTTCCAGATTATATGTAGTTTTCAGTTTTATATTTACTTTTATGATCTGTTTTGAGTTAGCATATTATGTGGTAAAAGGTTCTTGTAATGATTCATTTTTGTGCAAATATAACCCATTTCTTATTGAATTACCCTAACACCTCCATAAATATTAAATATATAATATGTAATTTATTTATATACTCATGTACACATATGAGTTTATCCATGCATAGATGAACGTCTGAATTCTCTGATCTATTTCTTTGATCCGCATATCCATCTTTAGATTAATTCAAACTTGTCTTGATTTATGATCCTTGAAATCAGATAGTTTAAGTCCTTTGAGTTTTTTTCAGAAATGTTTTGGTTAATCTCATTGTTTACCTGAAGCTTCCAATGAGAATTTTCCAAATAAGCTTATATCTACTTTTTAAAACTGTCTATGATTAGAATTGGGAGAGTATTGAAATTATAGATAAATTCGAGAAAACCTGATTCTAGGGTTACATTGAGCCTTCTGATCTATGGCATTCATATAACCCTTTTTAATATAAATATTATTTCATTTTTCTCATCAGTATTTCTAAATTTTCAACAAATAAAGCCTGTTCATATTTTGTTGAAATTATCTTTTTTTTTTTTGGTACCGGGGATCGAACTTGGGTCCTTGCGCTTGCGAGGCAGGCAGTCAAACCACTGAGCTAAATCCCCAGCCCTGTTGAAATTATCTTTGTGTCCTGGTTTATCACCATCTAATACCTTTTCTTTTTTTTTAATTTTTAAATTTCAGTCAAATTAATTTTATACTAATATAATGAAATTTTATACTTTGATATCAAGAGGTATTATTGAAACTATTTGACTTTTTATTTCTAAGATAAACATTTAATGCCCTAAATTTCACCATAAACAGTAATTTATTAAATATTTCATGAAATTTTACGTTATGTTTTTCTTCTCATTTAATTTACAGTATTTTATTTTCATTTGAGCTCCTCTTTGGTACATAGAATGTATATGAATGCAGTGTTTAATTTCCAAATAGTTAGGAATTTCTCATTTTTTTTTCTTAAAAGAAAATTAATATTTTTGTATCTTAACTCCGCTTATGGTTTATTTTGTGACCCAACTAAGATCATTGTTGGCAAATGTTCTATGCATTAATGAAAAAAATGTGAATTCTGCTGTTGTTTGGTAGAGAGCACTGTAAAGGTCAGGTGTTCCATGAGGTCAAATTAGTTGTTAATGTAGTTCAAGTCATTTACAGTCTTATTGGTATTCTGATTTCTATGAGTTATTTAGAAATAGTCTCCACCTAATATCCTGGCCTTCCCTGTTTTTTATCTTCATAATTTTTCTCCATGAACTTGTTTTTTTTGGTAGCGGGGATCGAACTCGGGTCCTTGTGCTTGTGAGGCAGGCAACAGAACCACTGAGCTAAATCCCTGGCTCTCTTCATGCACTTTTAAACTCTCTTGTTAAGAGAATACATAAGGTTTTAATGACTTGATGAATTCACTCATTTATCATTATCCTCAACTTTGATAATGTTACTCATTCAGAATTTCATTCTAATATCCATGTAGACAGTTCACATTTCATTGGCTTGACATTTGGATAACTTGTCTTTCTCTACCCTTTTATTTTCAATCTATTGTATAATTATTTTTGTGAGTTTCTAGTGGATATCATATTACTTTTTAAATCAGTATGATAGATTTGCCCTTTAATCTAGATGTTTACACTTGCACAATTATTGATATGGCTTAAATGAAAACTTCTAGTTGGTAGCTGTTTTATTAATTCCTTATATCGTTATTATTTGCTGTTAATTACTTTAATAATTCTTTTGATTAAATTATCTCTATTATTGGCCTGGTAGTCGAACATGTTAATTTACTTCTTGGTTGTTTCTCTGGAATTTATAATATATAAATTTATTACAATTTGCTTTTAATTAATAAAAAATAATTGTTATGCATTATAAATGAGAACAGAGTTTGGCTAGTCTATAGGAAAATATATTTTGATATTAACAGATACAAGTTTTACAGTTGAGTTCTCATTCATATTAGATAGTGTAAAAAAATAGGTAGCAATATGAGAAAAATTCTGTTCTTTATCATACATATATTTGACTCATACTTGAGTCTGTGCTTCAGTGTATCACCAGTCTTCTTTCTGTTCTGTCTATAGTTTTATTCCAATATTTCTCAAGCTAAGGCTATACATTTTTGGTACAAACACTTTAAATATGTGACTTTATTTCAAACATTATAATATATAAATATATATAAATGGGAGATCAGTACTCTACAAAATCTACAAAAAATTATTCCAAATTGTACTATATCACATGATTTTGGTGTTTTAATTTTTGATGTTCTTACTAATATTTCACTCTTTTCACAACAACATTAAAGCAATAGAAGAGAATTTACATATAAAGTGTAAATGCAGGCCCAGTAACAGTACAGCTCTATAGCAATGACTTCTGGTGTGATTATACCAGATTATACTCACAAGAAAATTGCTGTCACAATGTTTGTGGTATTAATGGAAACTGATAATCATTCCTTTTTCTTAGCATGATATTCAAGTTGAAAATAACATTTTCATGACAGAAAAATAGTCATACATTTCATTAAATTAATTTAAATCAAAAGGCTTTAATTTTAACATAATTTTTTTCTAGACTGTATGTTTAACTTTACTTACTTTGTATTTTATGAGCTATAAGCATGATGGGTTTGTAGATCTTTGAATATATTTAAATAGTATTGTAGTGAATGTGTTTTATGTTAAAACTCAAGAAACATAAAACATTTCTTTTAAATAATATCTATATGTTAGTGAAGGTTGGAGAAATGAACTGCTTATACCATTCTTCAGATGAGAAATAAACTAGTAAAGGTAACTATCATACATCAAATACAGAATAAAAGTAGTTTTGTTGGTCTACTTTGTTCATTATATTCATCATCTTTTATTTGAGAAATTGTGTACTTAACTATTCTAACTCAAGGGGAACTTGTGGTGCTTACAAAACATGATAACCTCGTAAAATTTGCCTAGTCTAAACATGATTTCCTGGCCCAACCAAAGCCAATAAATTCCTTCTATAGGACTTTGTATCTAAGACAAGTTGACTACTCTTTTAAGCACTGAAGATACTATAACAACACAACCACTGTTTAGCTTCTGTATTTTCTACCATGTGAAGAAAGTACTTTTGCAGTAAAGAGACACAATATGAAATCAACACCCAGAGAAACATATGTTATTGATGAAATCCAAGTCGGCTTGAGTAACTGTTTTCTATGAAATTCATATTAAATTGCCTATCTTTTCTTTAACATAGTTATTTAAATTGGTTTTGGATTCCAAGAGCTAACCTAGTATTCCCTCTTAAATTTTCTTTCATGTTTAAAGTCAATTGAAATTGATTTCTGTCACTTGAAGCCAGAAGTTTATTTATTGCAAATATGAACTTGCGTGTTATTAACTAAAATTTGACCGTGCTTCAGAAAGCTTTCTGAAGCTCAATGGAAACTTTTATTAGTGGCAAATTTGTGGGAAATTTCCCAGGTCATTAAATACAATCCAATATTCTGTAAAATTTTAGTCAATAAAAATACTTCAATTATCAGAAAAATTTATAACACTCAATCTTTTAAGTATTGATCACCCAGCATTTTTGAATAGCCTAAAGTAGAGATATTTTATTGAATTATGATAAAAACCTAATAAAATATGAATTCAATAATTCCTATTTTACTGTATTGTGGTAATAGATACATACATAATATATAAATTATATTAATCATCTTTAAGCATACATCTCTGTAGCATTAAATATATTACGTTATTGTGAAACCATCACAACCATCCTTCTCTAGAACTTATTTCATCTTGCAAAACTCAAGTTTCTATACTCATAAGTGATAACTCTACATTCTCTCTTGCTTGCAACATTTGGCATCCTCTACTTTCCATATTCTACTGGTTCATTTGTCATAGGTAAGTCATGTAGTATTTGTCCTTTTGTGACTGGGTTATTTTGTTTAGTATAATGTTGCCCTGGTTGCTCCATGTTGTAGTATGTCAGGATATTTTCTTTTTAAAGTTGGGTGATTTTCCTTTTTATGAATATGCCACATAGATACCAGTTGAGCCTACCTTTTGGCTATTACGAATACTAATGCTAGAACTCCAAATACCTATTTGGTAATTACTTTTAAATTGTTTAAATACATACACAAAGGTGTAATTGATGAGTATATGGTAATACTCTCTTTAATTTTTCTTAGGATTTGTTATGTTTTCCATAGTGACTGCATCATTTTATGTTCTTTCCACCC
>NW_004624874.1:4359239-4373110 GCF_000247695.1 Heterocephalus glaber
GGGAAGCCCCTTCCTCTGGACCAGGAGCAGTTGAACAGGGGCTCAGAAGCCCCTACTTCTGGGCTGGGAGTGGTAGGGCTCAGTACCATGGTCAGGTTGTCCAATGTCTTCTGCATCTTTGTAGTGTGGAACCAGTTGGCTGTACAGAGGAGCCAGGGCAGGGGTGTCCAGTGGATTGATGACAGGGTGCGTCCACAGACCTGCCTGTCTGCAGCAGGCTGATTCAGCGTGTTCTGCATGACTCACAACCTTGGTAGGGCATCCGCAGTCCAACATTTATTACTTTTCATTTCTTTGATAATAAGCATGCTGGCCCTAAAGAGATAGTTTTTATATTGTTTGTTTTGTTACATATTTCCCTTGCAAGTTGCTAACATGGAAAACACTTCTACTTGAGGAATACAATAGTGACATTTTGGTGAAGTAGGCCCTTTGTTGAATCAGAAAATGTGTGTTAGACTGTTTAAGCTACTGTGACAAAATATGTGAGACTCACCAACTTATAAAGAACAGAAATTTGGGCCGGAGATTTAGCTCAGTGGTGCCACCACCTGATTCACAAGTACAAGGTCTTGAGTTCAATCCCTGGTACCAAAAAAAAAAAAAAAAAGCTAACTAAAGAACAGGAATTCATTCTCACAGTGCCTAGATCTAGGATGTCCAAAATCAAGGTACCAACATATGGCTCTAAGGGGCTTCTTGCTGAATCCTTACATGACACAGGGTGGTGGCTCAAAAGAAAGAGATGATGATTACTCCAGACAGAAAGCTGAAGAACAGGCTAACTCTATAGTATATGCAAAGCTTTCATATGGGCCTTGAACTCATTCACAAGGCACACACCCTAAAGGTCTAATCCCCTCCCAATTGGTCCATCATCTAATGCCATCACATAGGGGTTAGGATTTCAATGCATGAGTTTTTGGAACACAAGCACACTATAGTAGCAAAATCTATCAAAAGATAAGAATTATCCATCAGATAACAATGTAAATATTCTAAATATATACAGATTTGTTCAGTTTAACCACTGTCTTAGTTAATTTTCTCATTGCTGAGAGAAAATATCCAACACCCAAAGTTAAAGGAGGAAAGGTTTATTGTAAATCACAGTTTATAGAGCTTTCAATATGTAGTTGGCTGGCTCCAAGGTAGGGTGACATGGCAGAGGGGCACTGTAGAGAAGAAACAGTTCATGTCAGGCAGAAGGCAGTGAGAAAGCAAAGCAGCGAATTATAAAGCAGCAAGTGAAGGCAGCAGCCCTCTTTCTATCCCTTATATATATATTCTATCCAAGCTACATGCCCTTAGGTCAAGTAGCACTCACCCAGAGTGGGCTTTCCTATTATCCACACCCAGAAAGATGCCAGACAAATGAGTGGACTAATTTAGTAATCACACAACCTTGACTCCAGCATCACACACTCTATATCCATTCCATCTTTGGAAAGTCCCACCCATGACCAGATGACGTTTTAGGGGGACATCTAGACATAAGGCATAACACTGCACTCTTGGCCTCCAAAGGCTCATTCAGATTCCTTTATGCAAAAGACATTTAGTCCATCTCCAAGAGTTGCCAAATCCTAACAGTTTCAGCATTGTTGAAAAGTGCAAGTCTAAAGTCTCCTCTGAGATTTAAGGTGAACTCAAATGTGAGCTCCTGTACAAATGAAAAGAAAGTTAAAGTCTTCCAACATACAATGGCACAAGATAAACATTCCCATTCCAAATATAGGGATTGAAAGGAATGGAACCAAAGCAAGTTAAAAATCCATCAGGGCAAACACTAAATTCTATAGTTCCATGTCCAGTACCCTGGGCCATCTGTGGCAAGTTGTGAGCTGCAAAAATCTTGGATGGCTCTGCCCCCATGGCCCTTCTGGTAGTTGTAGCTCCCATGGCTTCTCTCTTTCATTGGCTTTGCTCACTTCTCACAGTTTTGCTCAGATGATTCATTTTCTGTACTTCTCCAACTTTTTGGAGTCTCCACTGCACCTTCGGCTTCACACTAGCAGCTTCACACACTGCCCTCTCGGGCACACTGCCTGACCTCCCAGACCTTCTTCTGAAATCTGAGTGGAAGTCTTCCTGTACTCACAACTCTTGCCTTCTGCATGCACCCAAAACCAGCACCACCTGGATGGTGCCAAGGTCTTCTACAGCTGAAGCAGTAGCTAGTCTTCCCTCTCTCTTGGTAGTAGGGGTTGAGTGTTTTGATAACTAAGCACTCTGAACCAAATCCTGAGGAAAAACTTTCCTAGACTGCCCTCATTCTGGAACATGATCCCCTGGGGCTCTCTTCAAAAAGCAAATTCTTTCATCTTTGCAACTTGAGGCTGTAAAGGCTGGAGTTCAGCTGTTTCTTGAGATGTCCTCAGGCCATCTTTTCTGTTGTCCCTGTCAGCAACCAAGTTCTTCTCTGCTCTATCTTTGCAGTCTATAGCTTTATTGGAGCTTCCTTTCTGGCCAAACTTACAACATTTCAAATCATTCTGCTGAAGTCTTTGCTCTTAATTCTCAACATAGATCCTGCTAAAAGCCCCCAACAGTTGCTATACCATCATCTCAACATTAGACTGTCTCGAAATTTCTTCTGGAATATTAATTAGCCCACCACCCTTAATGTCAGTCTCAGGCAGTCTCTAGATATGAGCAAAATGCAGATAAACTTTCTGCCAAGGCATAACACACATAATCTGATGTTCAACAGCCAATGCAGTCTTTCCCAACCAAAACATCCTGAGCCTAGCCTTTACCGGCAACTTTTCTATCAGCATTCTGGTCTTTTGAGCTCTGACCAGAATGTTCCATCACATACAGCTTAAGGCATTCCAGGGATGCTTCTTCAGACATCATCTCCAAACCTTTCCAACTCTTCCAGCAAGCTAATTTTAAAGGCTCCTGAACCACATGATCAGGCACAGTCATGCAATAACCCCACTTCTCTGGAACCAAAATTTTTCTTGTTGATGAGAGAAAATACCTGACAACCAAAGTTAAAGGAGTAAAGGTTTATTGCAGCTCACAGTTTATAGAGCTTTCAGTTTATAGTTGACTGGCTCCAAGGCAGGGTGACATAGCAGAGGAGCATTGCAGAAGAAAAACAGTTCGTAGCAGGCAGAAGGCAGCAAAATAGCAAATTACCAAGTAGCAAGTGGAGGCAGCAGTCCTCTTTCTGTCCCTTCTATACTATCCAGGGTACACACCCACTGGGCCAGTAGCACTCACACCCAGAACTATATCAACACCTTTTATCCATACCCATAACTATACCAAATAAATAAATGGACTAATTTAGTAATCACACACTCTTGACACCAGCATCACACATGGTAGATCCAGCCATCTCTGAAAAGTCCCATCTATGATCATATGAGGCTTTGGGGGACATCTAGACACAAACCCTAAACTCTAGTTAGATGACTATGGTTCATTTTCATGATGTCAAAATAACTAGGCAAATTTTCTTAATTTATTCAGAAAGGTGGTTTAACTTAAGGGAAAAAAAGTCCATTGAAATTTGTTTAGTCAGATATTTTAGGCTTGGCTTATACAGTGTAACCTACATACATAACCAGGCTCTGATGCATTCAGCCCTTTCCTTTCTCATGTATCTTTAATGCTAGATCACAAGAGAGTTATGAATCAGTGCCCTTTTCATACTCAGAGCAACATGTCTACAATTTACTCTTTCTTAGTATGTTAGAGAAAAAGTAGAGAAATACAAATAATGGCAGCTTCAAAAAGATGAGGCTTATAATTAAATTGGTTCAGAGCCAGAAAAATGTAATACCTTGAGCAATGTAGAAATTTAAATAAACATAGTATCAAAGAGGAACTGAAAGGCTTATAATTATCATGGCCACAAAATACAAAACATTTAAGAAGATTTGTGTGTACCATAGAATAAACATAACTAATCTGCACGAGAAAATGTGACCCGTGTCTCCAAGCGACCAGCTGGTAATCACCTTTATATCAAACAGTGTACCTGCATATCACAGACTGTTATTAATTGAAAGCATGTATTCCTTCACAAATTTTATAAAGAGGAGCAACTCGTATAGTTATTCGATGATAATTAGACGAAGTGAACAATATTGTATCATATATATACAGCATAAATATGATTTAGCTTAAAGACTGCTTGATTTTTAATCCTCTGTGTCTTTTATTACTTAGCCACTTCTATGGTGATTGTAAATATTCCACATTCTTGTTATGACAAACATGTCTTGGGGCTGTAAAATATCATGTTCAATTAGATGCCTCCTCTCCCAGGAGGCTCTGGACTTGTGCGTGTGCATCTGAACAGATAGCCTGAGTGAGGGGAAATTTATTTTAGAAATTAAAAGACATTTAGAATAATTTTCAGTTTTTCAGCTTCTTAAATTGCTGTTTATCAAAATTCACTTTTATCAAAAAATAATTAATTCAAGAAGCATTAGGTAGAAATAAGAAATGGATACAGCTAAATCCATGACTATTTTTAAAAATAAAATATCTTAGGCAACCCCAACTTGAAATTTTTAGTTGAAGATAATTTATAATATAATGAATGCAACATAAAAATTAGAAATTTTCTTTTATTTGTCTGCCAATTCTTTAATGGTAGTATGCTTTAAAATATGTTAGTTTTATTTGTGTTTATCTTGTGTCCCTCCATGATAGTTTTAACTTAAGCTAACCAGAATATCAAATAAGGAAAACATTGATATTCAATAGGTACCTTAAATCCCATGAAAACAATAGATTTACCAAATATTAATTTTTCATTGTACTATGATAATATTAATATTATGTAAGAATTGATTTTCTATAATTTGCTTAGGAGAATGTTTTAAGAAACTTAAGATGTATTAACCTCAATTTAAAAAGGAAATCTTTGTTTTCTTATACTAAAATCATACAAGTTTTCAATATTCTTAGCAGGTAAGCCCATTGTTAGGCTAATAATAACTATTAAAAATCAAATAATGGTAAAATAATAAATATGCTAAGTTTATTTTTAAAGTAATGTTATCTGTA
Organism: Heterocephalus glaber; assembly: GCF_000247695.1. The sequence continues at coordinate 4,364,271 of NW_004624874.1, forward strand.
ATCACAGTGAGATCAGTCAGGGGAATTTGAGCACTAATAGTGAGAATTTTTATATAAGAATTTTTGATAGATCTTGTGTTGATGGTATATAAAGGGAATTTAGTAAAATAATACATTTTTAAATATTAATGTGCTTCAGGAACACACTGCCATGTCTTATTCTTCATCAATGATATTTCTTTCTTAAAATAATTGATTTATTAGTGTTTCTGACCTTGAAACATAATAATACTATGAATACAGACAGATGCCATAAGTATTCTAAAGACAGATACCTGCATGGCATAGGATCAAAGGTGACCACTGGTCTGGTCACCACTGTCCCCGGTGGACAGGAATAGGAAGATGGCTGCCCAGGGAGTCAAAAGGTTGACACAATTGGCAGTAGGATAATAGGTTCATAGGTTATAATATCCATTAGTGGAGACCAGGCAGTTTTACAGATGGTGGTGAGACAGACACAAGAGGGTCATGCTTGATCAATCTATGCAAAAATGGCGTAGATTTATGAATCAAGGTGTCCAAAGGTGATTATTTTGTGAATGAGAACTCATGAACTCATGAGTCAGCTGAAGTCTTAGAAATACAAACTATAGCTTAGGTTGAAGAGGAATGGTACTCTTAAGATGACAGAAGAGAAACAAAGCTTTGAGAGTTCAGAAAATAATCTGACAATAGCTACATATTCCTAATATTTCAGCACACATATATATATATGTGTGTGCTGAAGTTAGATAGATAGATAGATAGATAGATAGATAGATAGATAGATAGATGACATCTCTAGGGTGAAGAATGATTTTGTGAAACTGATGTTGAGTCTAAGCAGAGGTATTAGTCAGAGGGTAATGGGTTACTAGTACACCTGAATTTTTAATGAAGACACATTTCTGTCACATGTCTTTTAATTCTTGTGAGAGGGAAATAGCCTCAGTCACAGCTTGTCAATTCTCTCAAATGTTGTAATTACTGAGTCTTTCCATCTGGTGACACTGCTGAGTGGGCCTGTGACTTCTCTTTCTTTTATGACGTCATAGTCCCTATGGATAAGAGCTAGAACGGACATCATAAAGTAGTATTTTGCATCATTGGATAAAAAAAATACAAGAATAAAACATATAATGGATCACAAAACAATATAATAGTTGATATGACTTCCATATACTATACTGACATGTATTAAGATGTCTAAAGAAATCTTATGAAATGAGAGACTTGCAAAGAAAGTTATTTAAGATTAAAAAATACTAGTATGGTCTGATATTATTATCTAGGTTTAACAGTTGATTAATTATTCAATAAGTTAAAGAAAATCATCACGTTCTAAATTTAGGTTTTGACCAGACTGAGTCAGAGGAAGTTCTCAAAGTAAATATGATTTCAGCAAAATAATAGTCCAAAGACAGTCAGCATAACTTTAATATGCAAAGATGTAATGCACTGAGGCAAAGTACAATCAGAGAAAAAGTATTGCTAGGATATAACAGATAAAGAGAGGAGATTGAAATAATAAAAGTGAGTAAGTCTGAAGGGTGCAAAGATCATTTGAAAAAGTGGTGAATAAACAGGGTACATGTAACAGAGTTCCACTACAGAGGGTTTTTAAAAATCATTTTATTATTTTTTAGATTTTTAATTTAGAAACAATATTTTGTGCATTTGTTGTGTACAACATAATTCCATGAACCACACATATTTTGTGGAATGATAAAATCTATTATCATATCCATTATCTTGCATAGTTATCTTTTTTTTTTTTTTTTTTTTTTTGGTAATGAGAACACTTAGCATCCATTCTCCTAGCTTTTTGTCTTCCATCTACTGGGTGCAGCTGTGAGGCATAGAATATGTTTTAATACTGTAGAAATAATTGACTTGACAGAAAAAAGTACAAAAGACAAAGATGATGAAATTAGCTTGAATAAAACAAGAATAGCTCTTTGTATTGGGATTGACTTTTTTAGAAAAGGAACCATGCGTAAATTGGCCAAGTAATGAAGTTTAGATGTTATTTTCAAGTGTAAAGACAAAGTAAGAGAAAAGTAACAAATTCTAGCTAATACTGGGCAGTTGATCATTATTCATAGCGTCAATTTTAATCTTTGATCTAATTCTTAGGAAAGAGTCATGCATTTGAAATTTAATTTTAAAAACTCTATTTTGTATTTTCTTTGCAGCAAAAAAATCTTCTGTTTACCTTGAAAGGCAGAATACAAAAGTGGAAAACAAAATTGTTTATGGCAAATAGTCATGCTTTATTTTTAAGATTAAAATGGCCATTGAAAGAACAGCTCCTATGTAAGGAAACTTGTGTACAACTTGCTCAAATAGAGACCTTTCCTTGCTTGGTAGAAGAGCCTCCTTTCTATCTCTTAGTTTTGTTTCATGTTAATGTACTCTTTTGGCTTAGTCCGCTGTCATTTTACACAAGCCGACAGTAGACCATTTACCGTTTGAGGCAATTAGAGAATATGATGTGCATAAGTCAGTGTATTTTATTCATTGCATATGAAAGCATTTTACTCAGTGCCTGTAGTCATTTTATTTGCTCTTGCAAATCTTCACAGTTTGGTAGTCTCTCTGGAAGAGAAAACTGAATTAGAGCATTTGTACAATTAAATTTCAAGAAAAGGGAATATTTACTTAAAGAAAGGATAGATCTGTGCTTTAGACCAATCTGAGTGGTCCTTCGATATTTAATCTCCTCCTAATCACTCTTTTGATGAAAGAGGGGTCTTCCCTCTAGCTCTGGGGACATTGCAGTGAACTACGCAAGGCCATCATGATTTCACTAGATACCAAAAACATTAGCGAGCTTGGTGTTACTGCAATGAAATACCTGGATCAGCCTGCTTATGAAGTACAGAGGCCTACTGAGCTCACAGTTGTTTAGAGTCCAACATTGAGTGACAGGGTAGATACCTCTGTGTGCAGTAGTGCACTGATCTAGCCTTTGGTGAGAACTGTGGATGACAATGAGGGAGTCTTTATTGGAACAAGTAAGTAGAGCCAAACTCAGGCTTTTGTAACAGTCCTCTCTCAAGAGCTACCTTGGAGTCTTAAAAGAACAAAGTATTCCCACGTGAGCTAAGAATACACCTCTCAAAGCTTCATACAAACTTCCAGTTGAGCATTCCTGGAGACCAAGCCTCTAACACAGGGACCTTTGGTGGACACTCACCCAAACCATAGCATAAGCCAGAGCATAATAATGGTCCTTAATTTTTGTTCTTCCGTTACATATGACAACATGAAAAAAACAGTGGGATATAATGAGTCAAGGCCAGTGATGCGCTAGAGAATAATATTCACAAGTAGTCAGGAGTCCTGCAAAATATGTGGATAATAAAAAACAAATAGCTATGTATATTTGGACTTTTATGAAAACTGAGCTCTAATATCTAACATAAAAAAATACCACTATTTTCCTTTTTCTATCATAATGGACACTAGCTTAATTACAACAAATCTGTCCAAAGAAATAAACTATCTGGAATTCCAAATAAACTTATTTTTTTTCAATAGATTGCTTCAGATAGATTGTGATGAGAAGTTATTTGTATGGCTATTATTGATTTATTTATTAAAATTTATCCTCTTTTTTAAAATAACAAATTACTCCTCAGATATGTAGGGAAGGTTTCATTAGCCAAAAGAAATTAATTTACAACCCAATTGCATTACCCTCCTCATGCACTGGGAGACCAATCTTTTCCCAGTAGCCTTCTCACACACCCAGATGTGCACCTCTAAAATCACTTGGCTAGTAATTAGGTGTTTATCAGATTCTTGCTGAAAAGGCATGAGACAGTTATCTGACACAATTATCTTGGAAAATTGAATCCTCTATTTCTGGTCCTGCTGAGGACATTCAAAGGAACACTGAGTGGTGTAAAGCTAAATGCCTTTCAAAAACCCTTGCTCTCTGGAATGAATGTAACAGAATTACTAATCACAGAATTTTTCCCACTTTTCACGCAAAGCCTTTTGTGTGTGAATTTTTGTTATTTCTTTATGCATGTTGACACATGAAAATCACTTTTGACCTGCTCTTTGGTTACTTCATTAATGTCTCTCTTGCTATACCATTATTAATAGTCATTCTGAAATGTAATGCTTATTTCTTTTGTCCTCACCCAGCTGCCGTATCTTCATAAATTGACCCAACACAAGTGAAGGCAATTGCTAAGACTGACTAGGTTATATGTGCATTTTGGATAATGATATTTCTAGAGCCATTTGCTCTTTGGCAATCTAAAAGTATGCAGCTCATTCAAGGATTAATGTGTAATTTACTCACAGCTTACAAATTAATATTATGCTTTAATATAAATAGTTATAAAATCAGTTATGTAGACACTAAAAAATAAAATGCCAAGTAATAAATTTCAATTTAAATGTCACATCCATTTTAAATGATGCTGTGACTTCATTCCCAATAGAGTTGAGTTAATTTTAGGTTTCCATACAAATTTGAAGCAGTGTGCTTGAAATGAATTTGTGTAGAACATAAGAGCAAGAAAAAATACAGCATATTTTCTTCTAGTTATATAGGAATTATAATGTTTGGTAAGCATTCATGTTCTTTAACCACAATAATTTCTTGCCTAATGTAAAGGCAATCTACATAGACATATGGATTTTATAAATATTATAAATTTTTTGTTTATACTTCTGTCTTTTTTGCAAGTACCTTAGTTCAGTTGCATATTACTGTGTTCAATCATACATTAATTTAACAAATATTAAGGTTTTGCTACATGGCAGGCATGGTAATAGAATTGCAAAATAGTACAATAGAGACGTATGGAATCTCATGACCTTCTATCTTTTCCACTTCAAGTTTGTGTTTCACAGTTTTTGTCTAAGAAACGGCATTTGTTCAGTTCTCTTTGAGCTTAAACATATCTTTTGCCTACAATGCCCTTTACATTTTGGCATCACTTTGTACCTTCAGCTTCATCTCCAATCACAACCTCTCACATATATGTCATCTGATATCCCATCAAAATGTAATCTCTTACTGGGTGTTAAACAGAAAGACCTGCCAGGTATGATGATGTATGCCTGTAATCCCAGCACTAGGGAGGCTGAGGCAGGAGGATTGCAGCAAGTCTGCGACCAGCCTGGGCTACATAGTGAATTCAAGGGCAGCCTGAACTGCATACCAAGACCTTGTCTCAAATAAACAAATAAATAAACAAACAAACAAACAGGAAGACTGTCCTCTAAGCCAATGTACAATCAGTGCTTTAGTTTAGAATTTCCTTTTAATCCAGTCCTAGTCTTCTTTGGTTCAATGAAAAACTTTTGTCTCTTCAAGATGGACTTCAAATGTTCACTTCTGTGATAAACATTTTCCAGTTTTTCAGAGCTAGTTTTCTGCATTGTCTTTTTCACCTCATATCACTACAGTCTTTAAATTTTGTTTCAGAAATTACCACCCTTACTCATTTTATCTGGATCCTCTTCCCCTCCCATACTGTAAACTGTTCTGAACAGGGACTGCCTGATTCATTTTTGTATCCTAGAATAAAATGTAATAAGTTCTGAAAGTCTGCAAAATAAATGAAGTATAAGTACATGGCTATGGTAATTTTGGTGTACATATTATATATATTTAAACATTTTTGTAGTACTGTTAATTGAATTGAAGACATGTCCTTTGCTCTGGACTTTACCTTAAGTCTCTTTTAATTTTTGGAGGCAAGGTCTTGCTAAGTTGCTAAGTTGCCCACTCTAGGTTTGAACTTGAAGTCTGCCTGCCTTACCTGGCCAGAATTCTGGGATTACAGGCCTATGCCATTATGCCCTGCTATTCGCCTTGCTCATAGAGAAATTATTCTAATAATGACATCATTTTCCACCAAAAGTACTTTCTGAAACCTCATCAGAGGTTTATTGACATGTAAAAGTATCACTATTTATACTTTGCACCTTTAACCTGCTGAAGGCTGACTTTAACTTTTGATTTCTAAAGTGAAAATTAACTCACTGGAGACTATTTTTGGTTAAACACAAGAGAATGATCAACACATTGCTCTATGAAAGCAGAGAATATTGTGGAAATGATAAAACTCACTTTCTCTGCACTTGATCTTTTGGCAATTTTAGGTATTATCAGCATAGCAAGGTTACTACATGTACTGCTCTTTTTCTTGGATTCTGTGTTCTTTTTCTTCCCTCTCTGCAACTCCACATTTCTGCCTGTTTTTGTGTCAAGCTTCATGTGTAACTTTTCTTTGACCAAATAAATCTGTGTCTAGCTGTACTCAGATAAATCAAATTTCTCTAAGACAATATTTATTAAGATATTGAGGCTATCAGTGTGCATTTCCATGTTACAGTGTCTTATTTGAAAGATGCTATTGTTCACAAAATTGTGTCCCTAACTGGATTTACTTTCAGATAGAATGACCAAATATGTGTCCTGCTAATTTTCATCAGAATCATGAACAATACATTTGAAGGTCAAGTGACCATAGAATTCATCTTAATGGACTAGTATGAGCGTAGCATTCTGAAAACTGCTTTTGTTTGAAAATTGCTTTCTTTTTGCCTTGGTATGCATGAGTGAGCTTTTAAAAACCATCTTTGTAAATCTGAACACTTATTTTGGAAATCAAATGCCTGATGAAGACAGTTTTTAATATTAGCTAAAAAATAAGAAAAAATGAATAATGCTGGTAGACTATTTTGTCTCAATCAAATCATTTAAATTTCTTTATTCTTAAAACACCTTTATTAATATATAAATGCTATCATTTTTAGCTAGTCCTGCCTGTGGCAATCCTATAATTAAGGTGAAAAGAAGATAAAAATCTTCATTTTGCTGTGTTTACCTTTACCTTTGTGCTAGCAATACTAATGTACCTCACTATGTTTAGGGTGAAAAATTGATTTGAACCTCTCTGCATTTACTGCTGTGCTTTTTTTCTCCTCTTCCTTCCCCTAAGGACTTGTGGAGTTTAATTTGCCATTGATTCTTTAATGATTATGGTAGCTACACTAGAGAAACTAATGTTAATCTTCATCATGCCCTGTGGATAGAATATTATGCTTATTTTTGTACATAGCTGCTTTTCCATCATTTTGATAACATAGTCTATTCAGCAATTGACAACCATCCTCCTCTCTTAATGATTTTATATTTTAATCTTGAATTGCATATATGCATTCTAGGAATGTACTATAATAAAAATATCTAATCTTGAATTCATGCTAGCATTGATTTAAATCACTGATGAGGAGAGGGCTTCAATCAAACATTAAACACTAGTTTAGTGGTCATTAGTTTGATGCTCTTTTGGCTTTTCATAGTTTTTTATTTGAAGATGTCAACCAGTATTTTAACTATTTCCTGTGCAATGTTTGAAGAAACATCTAATGCATCAGATTCTTTTTCTAGAAATAAAATCATTATTTGCCCTTTCTTCATGACAATTTTCCTAAAATTTTAACATAATAAAATCTAAAATATACACAATAGGACAGTGAATTTAATTTTTTTTTATCTCTTTTCATGTTTTTTTTTTCTTATTAAAATGAGTGATCATTGGGGATTTGGTGCTAAAAAATAAAAAAAGAATGACCAATTCCATTTCTACATCCTTTAATCAATGAACTGGAAAAAAAACCCAGAAGTTCAAAATTTTGGAAGTCTTACAAAAGTATAGCAGATCCAAGGTATTAACATTAGCTTTAGTTGACAATATCATTATTATTTATGAGTTTGACATAGGTTGAAAAATAAGATTCTATAATGTGTGTTTGAAATTACTCTTTATCTTCTCTGTAACTGTTAGTTAATGGAAACAATGTCTACACGGGACTTACAGATAGACTATTTTAAATAGACTGGCAGATTATGTAATGAAAGAGGTTTTTGACTGTCTACACTTGATGGTATATTTTAGTACATTATGAACATAGAATGAGAATCTCAACTATTTCATTCTCCACATAATAACTGAGATTTATCACTACTCTGAATTTTCTCATAATGTGTTTTAAATGTTGTGTTTCCTGGAAATATGATAAAATATTTAATTGTTTATGAAATTAATGTAACCATAGTTTGATATAGGGGTCATATTCTGTCCAAATAAAATTGCTGAGTTACTAGTTATGTAACTGAGCTTACATATCTAGAATCTTTAGAAATGTGTGACAAATAACTGAGAAGCCTGCTAAAGCCCTTATTTTTGCTCCCTGATTATCTGTGTAACTTAGTATTTATGGATTATCCTTTGTCTTGTCATCATTACTGTACTTTCTACTCTCAGTATTAATTGCAAATTTTCAAAATAGTACTTTGTTCATAGTTTTATTTCCTCTTTTTTTAAAAACCTCTAAATATATGAATGAAGTCAGAAAGTTAATAATGACATGGTAATTCTAGGATATAATAATTTGGTGCTTAGGATAATTTAGACATTTTCTAAATGTATAACATTTGACTGCTTCTACGAAAAAGAATTCTGTAATTATATGTGGTATTTTTAAGCCAAATGCAATATAAATAAATTACAAGGTAGCTGTTGTTAAATAACAAGAAATAAAATTTTGCAATAAATTTAGTCCTAAAAGTATGCTTTAAGTACTCTGCTTTTCTGCATATGTTACTTTCAGATAATGGACTCCTTACAGGAGATATGACAGTATGCTATTTTTCAGTTAATATACACTTTATAGGGAATGTGACAGTGTACTAACTTAACAGGAGTTTGGTAGCAATTTGTTCAGTTTGCTTTGTTCTTTTGAAAGCATTAAACCTTTACTTGTAAGTATTACACACTTTTAACTTCTTGTTATTTCAATGAGGTGTATGTACAGTTAAA
>NW_004624874.1:4378195-4422121 GCF_000247695.1 Heterocephalus glaber
AAAAAAAAAAAAAAAAAAAACATTCTGGAGGAGGATACACATGTGGTGTGACAGGGGTAAGTGAACAATCTCTGAGACTTCCACTCAGTTAAACTAATGTGTATTTAAAAAAAACCTCTCAGGTATTGAAGTAATATATAATTATTAATGTATAAATAATCCCAGTTTCAATTTCTGATTTGTAGGTGCTACTTTAAAGTTACTTCATTAGACACTTTCTATTACATTCACAAAACTATGTGCAGGTAAATGAAAAAATTGAGTGATTGATTTTCACATGAAAGTATTATGAAAATTTGAAAAAATATGTCTGTTGAATAATATAGCTTGGAGAAGTTCAAATATAAATGTTTATACTTTCTGTTTATTTTCTCATGATTATGTATTTATTTTAAAATAAGAATCTACACGCTTGATAAGGACCCTTATTTTATCGATAGCTGTCTGCAAAAAATGAGCTGAAAAAGTTGGTAATTAACTACAGTTGGAATACAATTAACCACTGATATGAAAAATCTTAATTTTATAAATATGGTATTATCATTTAACAAATTAACCACTCTAAATTTACAGTGAATAAGCAAGTCATAAATAGCCTCAAGCTTCAGATATGAACTTATTTACATCAAGAGATGAAGTAAAAAATGCTTACACACATTTGAGAAATGAGAGCTCCAGCATTTATTCCAAAGCAGGAACTCTGATGCAAAATAATCAAATATGGGAGAGAGGAGATCTGAGAAACTCCTCAGGCAAACAGGAACTGAGAGAGGACACTGTGATATCCTAACCCAGTCAAGTATAAATGTCCAGGATGCAATATACTTACATGTTTTCTCTGGAGGAACTAAACAAATGTATTCACTGAGGAATACTACAAGCAAAAACATTCAGTAGATAACTCTGAAAAGAAGCCTTTGGAAAAACTAACAACTGAGTAATATAGACTGAAGATTAAAACTTTTCATCTAGGTTTGTTCTTATCTGTAAATCAAATCTACTGACACTTAAAACAGATAATGCACAAACATAATGTGGGCATATAATGAAATATCAGGAATGAAACACCAGGATAAATACTATTGGAAGAACATAGGATCCAAGACAAGAAGGCAGATAATAAATATCAAACCACAGTAACAGAAATATTTTTTGAGGCAAAATTCTAGCTCTAATATTAGGTTTTTACAACCTTCTTTAATGAGAAAATAATCCCCAAATATCTCAGAAAGCCCAGTGAATATAGCTGTCTAGCAGTAGGATTAGGTAGCTCTGCTAAAGGAAGACAAGACAAATTAACACTGCAGTTATAAGCAATGGGCTAAGGATAGCTCAGCTCAAGCAGACAAACTGACATTTCTAAGTGCAGATAAAACTATAGAATTAAGTGAGCCATCCTTTTTTGCAAGTTGGCATTCTGAGGGTCACAAAAATGAATGCGAAAACTTCATTTTTTCCTTTGAGACAAATTACTCTTTATTTAGCACTAGATTTATTTACCTAACTCGGGTCAATATTTTATTAAAAGAATAATAAGTCCTTCACTTTTTAAATTTTGAAATTTAATAAATTGCTATCCTGTATACTTGTATAATGTGATGTATCTGACACATCACTTCAGATTTTTCTGCTGTCAATGTCCTTTGTAAGTATTCATTATTAACTTCTGTACTGTTACTAAGGATTCTATGATAATTTCCTCAAAATTAATTTTTCCTTCACATTCCTACCAGAGGTATTTTCTAAATTATTTCAATCATGTTATCTTCCATTAAACTTGACAGTGACTCATCATCACTTGTCTTTTTCTGCCCTATATTATTTTCTCAGTTTTCTATCACATTATGATTTGGAATACTCTATCAACCAGCCAAAAAACAACTTCTCTCACAGTATACTGATTATATCAATAAACCATTAATATATAAAATATATGAGATTATATATAGTATGATTTATATATTATATATATTTAATTAGATTTATATGTATAAAGCATGGAAAACATATAAGCATGTACATGTTGTTTTCTGTCTCAGTATTCATTCTGACTCTTATTTGCTTATTCTCCACTTATCAAATAATTATCTCACATATCAGAATGCCCCTTCTTCAATATAATCAATCAATTCTTCCAGATAAAACTAATCAGTCATCTGTATATTTTGCTTAGTTTTATTCTACTATTTGGTAGAATCACAATCATAGCAAAAGGCTTCATGGGTTCTAAGCTTTGCTCTTTAAAAAAAAGGTAATGTTTCTCTGTTGACTTCACGACTAATACATCGTGTCTTGTTCAGAATATATCATCTATTAAGTTCTTTTTCCATTAGTTTGTGAATTCATGTCATTATAGAGACCTCAAGTTGCTTATGCAGCTGGATGAAAAGACAATACTTTGTTTTGTTTTCTGCTGTATCCCCAAGGTAGTGGAGTCCCTGACTCTTGATAATCCATTTGTAAAACCTGATTTAGAGAAGGTTAAAACATCAAGTTTTCTCTGTTATGACAGCATTCCCACTAAATTGATAGGAAATGAAAATAAAAACATTTTTCTAGTACTCTTTAAAAGGAAGGGAAAATCAAGGAATAGTTTATGATTAATACCTAAGTAAAAATGAATTTTCCAAATTATTCAATATTACACATTTTCAACATGTTCAAAATGTCCAGTAGCACCTCCCCTTATATGTAGAATATACATTCCATGACCCCAATGGATGCCTATAAATACTGACACTATGAAACTTTTCATATATTCTGTTTTCTTTTGATATACATACCAATTATAATGCATAAATCAGGCATGACAAAATATCACTAAACACCAGCAATGTAGGAAAATTAGAAAATGTATTATAGTAAAAGTCAAATGAATCGATGTTTTCCATCAAAATATCCTCTTTTGCTGTATTTCTTTCTTTTTCTTTTTCTTTTTTGTTTTTTGACATGCCCTAAGTTTCCAAGAACAATTAAATGAAACATGGACAACAAAAGAACACATAAGGGATACTAATGTGTATTGTAAACTTAATTCTGTATAAACCATATTTATTTTATTATTTCCGAAAATATCATTTCAAATCCATTTGAACTAGTTTTTCACAAAAAAAAAACCTTTTAATGTCTTTACCTCTACATAGCTAACCAGTGAGAAAAGTAATTTGTATGCTTTTGTTTCCCTAGATAACACAAATCTGTGTCACTGGCTGGGTGTAATGCAAGGAAGGGACAAAGATGAAATGGAAACATCTTCCTTTTTTGGTCATAATATCACTCCTCAGAGTGTCAAACCACAACCTGCTTCTGGCCCAGCTTATTCCAGGTAGGTAGCATGCTCTTGTTTCATCAGGATTTAACCAGTGTTCCTTCCACGCTTTGAGTTCATTTTTATTGTGTATGCTGTAAATCAAATGTGTTCTTTTTGTAGAACTTGTCAATGTGTGTGAGTGGCTTCTCGAGTAAGTGTGCTAATAAATTCCCGGGATCGACTGTTCGTTGTGAATACAGAGTGTTGTATTTCCTCGCAAGAAAAAATGAAAAAATGAGAAAAATTCACCATGACTGATACAGATAACGAGTACTATATTAACTAAATGGATTAGAGTGCTGGGAAAAGAATTACAGTTAGAAGACAACGTATAAAACACACACATAATCACACACATGAAAAATGAAGTCTCAATGCCTGTCAGTATTTAACAAAAAGAACATAGAAAAAGTGAAACATTGAAAGCTGAAATTCTTTTATAGTAGTGACATGTTAATTAACAGGCTAAATGTAATCAGAATAAAAATGCAACATTCTGCTCCATTGCTGCCATAGTTACCATTGTTGTGGGGAAGGAAGTTACAAACCTATTTCCTTAAAGTCATACTTTTATTAATGGTAGCAGAAGAGCATATTCATAAAATACTTTACTTAAAACAGCTTTATAGGGAATTAACTAAAGTCAATGTTATTTTAGGGGAAAATAGAAAAATAAATTGGTGTCTGTTTTTTGCTTAAATTCTTTAATTGGTACATTTTAAGTATACAATACATTTACATTTATCTTTGGGTGCTTGTACCTGTACATGATGTATCTTGGTTCTTATTTTTTCCCCATTACCTGTGCGCCTTTCACCCGCTCCACCCTTCCCTAGTTACATAGACTTTGTTTCCATTTTTCTTTTTCTGATGTCTTCATAAAAATATAATTTCAACATGTTTTAAATCAAACAATGCGAGCAATTGTACTTAATTTGTGTACATCTAAAATGTCATCATAATTTACCTAAGTTATTTTTAAAAGTATGGTATGTGATGTCTTATTAGAACAAAGTATGAAGTTTGTCTTTATTGACTTATTGTATTCAGTATCTATATTATCTTGTTTTGTGTATCCACACACAGGTAAAGGATTTCAAGAAAGCCAGGGGCCTCAGTTATTTGCTGTGCTGGTCAGTTTCTCATGGGAGCACACTCCTGTCACCCCAGCACTTTGGGAGGCTATGGCAGGAGGATTGCGAGTTCAACACCAACTTAGGCAATTTAGAACACTTCTCAAAATATAAATGAATAGGGCTGGGATGTGGCTCAGTGGTGAAAAAAACACAAAGCAGAAATAAACAAAACAAACAAAAAAACTATACTTTGTTCTAGTTTGACCTACTAGTAGCTTTCTAAGGTAATTGCCAACAAAAAAAAGAGAATGTATGTAAAATATTTTCATATGACTGAAGCGTACAAAATACATATGCAGTTGTAACAAATCGGATTTAATGACTTTGTGCTGAATTAATTTAGCAATTGAAATTTCTGCACATTTTTAGTCATAACCTGTTCATACATTCTCTTCTCATGTCTTCTTCCTTTCAATACTGATTAAAATTTACTCATGAGCCAAATATAAAACTTGACAATATAAAAAAATGCATTTTTAAATAGATGAGAAAGAAAATATATGCACAAATTAATTCACTGTTTTACATATCAGAATAAAGAGAATATATATAAGTGTTTTTGAAAACTGAACCAGGGAGATAAAGTGAGACATAACTTAGCTGATATTGTTTTAAACTCTCTGACTAGCTAATACTTTCCATAAGTCAACAAATTTAGTCTGTGATCTAGTTATTGAGAAGATACTAAAAACACAAAATTGTCAATGAGGATTGAATGACCTGTATCTGTCTAGTGAAAAAAAAGAATGGATATATAATATGTATGGTCTGGAGATATAATAAAGTAGTCTTTGGAATCAGATGTTACCTTTTTATTCAAAATGATATTGTACAATTTCTGAAGTAATACCTGGAACATTTAGGTATAATTATTTTCAAGACTGATTACTATCTTACATGAAAATATGTTTCAATCTAAAGAGAGCTTAAAATACACAGACTTGTAGTTGAATGTAAAATGAAGATGTATTACAAAGGTGAAAGGTTGGCTATTCATTAAAACTATCCCACATAGATTTGTTATTCAGGGCCCATTTAGAGCCAACATCTTCTTAAAAAGTAGCAGAGTACCTCCAAATGTGATTCATGGAGTTAGAAAGGCCCATTTTTTTCACTATCATAGAGTTCAAACATGATTTCAAAGTAATTTACCTGTCAAAAGAGATATGCTGTTAGCTTTTCAGAAGGAACACCTGCAGGGTAAAAGTCATTTTCATAACTGCCTCCACCTAGGAGCATGGTTTTTAGGTTGAGGAGGTTAGAAAACCCCACAGAAAATACTCATCATCCTTAAAACGTTGCCTCCTTTTCATTAATCTCTGAGTGAAGTCTCAGTTCTTTTGTCATTGTTCTAGCTTTATTTTTGTTAGAGAATTTGTATTTGGAAGGAATTTGCACAGTTAAGAGGGAACAAATACGAAATTAACTTTTGAAATAAATGTTACTGTCTTTTTTTAAAAGTAGATTCTTATTCTGCTGACTTAGTTCTACTCTTTCCTTTAAGAAAAGAATATTCTCCATCAGAAATTTATTTCACAAGTCAGATAAATGAAAAAGATGTAAAATATTTCTAAATAAATTAGAAGTATATATTCCATAGTACTTGCCTTGATGAGATACCACTTACAAACATTTCTTCTGGAAAAGATGTCTTGGGAAACAAAAAACAAAGAAAATTATTGTCATAATATGAATTACTTTATTATAACAATATTGTAGTTTACTTGGTGAAATTAAATATTAAAATATCATTGATATATAATGTTTGCAGTTGATGGATTCCTGATTCCTTTGGATTTTTTTTTCCTCTCTTGTTTCTCTATATTCTAAATTTTTAAAACTGCTCTTACATTTTACACTATTACTAGTATGTTGGTATGTCAGGAAGGCAAATAGAAATCACATGTACATATAATAAAGAAATACTCCTGGTGAAAAGCAAATCAGTTTTAAAAGAAAAAATTATTAAGAAGTCGAACTCAGAATAATTGGACTTCTCCAATCATTTATGTTGTTTCCTTCATCTGATATGGAGCTCATTAAAATTCAAGTCCTCTTTACTAAAAACAAAGTTGTTCCTCTTGCTAATTTAATTTATCTTTAATTCAGGTATAAAACATATTCTTAAATGACCTTTGCTTATCTCTTGAGGCATGCTGTATCAGGCCTATGCCACATCTTTATTTACACTGTGCTGGAAAGGAGTCTGACAGATACCTATTTCCCATTTTAAACATCCACTTTTAATTGCAACAGATGTCAAGAAGACAATGAGAGACAAATGTTAAATAGTATGTTTTAAAATTACACACTTCACCTATAGTGGGATTGTACTGAAAATTTTTGAAAGAGTGTTTATTTTTTTTTTAAATCTTGAATTCTAAGTTTATATTGCAAGATTTTTACATGGAAATACATGAAAGAAAAGCTTGCAAGGTTATATTTCTACTCGAATAAATCAGACAGTCTATTTCAAAGTTAAGCATGATTTATTTTTTCTTCTTCATTCTCTATATGTGTACCGGTGTTGTCCTTCATTAGTGATGCAGGTGCTGACAGGGTTATTTCCTTTGCCCTGCCGCACTTCAACAAGCCTTGAGTATGAGACTTTCTGAAATGATGTACTGCTTGCCCGCCCCATCTGTCCACCCTCCACAATTTCAGGACCTTGCTATTATACCCAGAGGAAGGTAATTGCAAGAATCTAAGTACTATAAGGGTTTGAATCATACCTTAGATTGCATTTCTTTTAAAGAGTCCTTTATGCAAAATTCTAGAAATAATAACATGCAATTCCCATATATTTCTAATTTTTCTATTTTAGTTTTCATATACTCAATAATTTGGTCGATATACAAAATTATTTTTGACTTTTTAAAAGTAGCCTTTATAAAGTGAAAATATATTGAAAATAACTTACTGAAATCTAAATGTGACAGTACTTTTAACTGTTTCCTTAGGAAAACTTTATTTAATAAATAAACCTTCACTTTTGCTCTCTTACACAGGTTTTTTATCCACAGAAATAGTTTCTCCAGAATTTGTGATTAGTCTCAAGAGCAAAATATCTGTGGATCATAATTATGAAAATGTTTATTAGTCTTCTTATTTAGAATCTAGAGAAATCACTTATTCAAGGTAGTTATTTAATAATTGCACTGACTATTCAGAAATAAAATATTTTTCAAAATAGAGAAGCAATTTTTAATTAGAATATACTATTTAGGTATAAAACTACTTTACCATGTATTTAGTTCTTCAAATTGTGCAGTATTAGAAGTGCTCTAAACAGTCTGCATGACCATAATATTGCTACTGAACATGATTTTCATAAATTATTTTTTCATCAGAAAGCAACTGAATTTATATTTAAAATAAAATTCCCTATGTCCCATTGCAGAATTACTGAAAATAGAACGTAAATTTGAATCTTCAGCTTTACAAGTATCTAAAATTATAAAATTATACATATATATATGTTATCTTAGAAAATTTGAGAACCATTGCACTAGACAAAGTTTGTGTTGATTATGTTGAATATGTTTAAGAAATGTTTATTCTCCAATTTTAGTATATGTGTTGCTGAAGCAAGCACAAGAAATGTTTATTCTCTTAGGAACTTATTTTAAGAAATTTCAAAATTGTCAACAGTAAGTAGTTATATTTATAGGGGTTTTAAATGACACATAGATTTGTTACTCAGGGCCTATTTAGAGCCCTGAGTAATTTATTAGAACCCTGACTAGTTTATTTTTTATTACTAATTTTTTGTTTCGGGAACTGGCATATTCATTATGAGTGCAAAAAATATTCTTGTCAATATATATAGTCATTATAAATGTCTTTCAGATAGTTTAATACTCTGCTTCAGAAAGCATACTCTATAACTTTAAATTGGCATTTCATACATGCTTTCATACATGCATATGGAATTATCAATTTTTAAGATGAGCTTTTATATTTTATACTTGCAATTATTATTTGGCTTGAAATAAGAGTACTCCTATCCATCCTTTGTGTTTCATTTACTATTGATATCTTTAAAATAGTAGTAGATTAATATTACCAATGTCTCTTAATTCATGTTACACTTTTAAGTCAGTATTACAATTACAACTTCATAGGTATTCAAGAAAGTTGCAAGATCTTACCTAATTCTATGTTTTCATATTTACTTTTTTCTTGCCTCATTATTTTCTACTTCCTAATTTGAAAAAAAATTCCCATTTACAAATATATAAACATAGCTTTAATAATCCTCTCTAATATAACTCTTCATTAAATCTCAATTTCATGAAAATCAAAACCATAATTTCCAGTTTATCTGAACAGAATATTCATCCTTAAAGAGGTTTCCTAAAGGAAAAGTGTTGTTGTCCTAGCTAGTTTTATTTTCTTGATATGAACAGAGAAATTAACTGAAACTTGGCAAAGTAACAATCTTAGCTATTAGCTAAAAACTTGACTAATGAAGTAAAAATACTTTGATCATCGTGGGAACATTGTAAGAATGATTGATTTGCGAAAGGTGTTCCTACAGAAAAAACGGAAGTATAAATAAGGATAAAGTTCTACTCTAGATTCTAATAGAATTGACTTCCAAATTACCATTAGAATCCAGAGTAAATAGTTGAGGTAATGGAAGTTTCACCAATTAGATACAAAAGATAAGAAACCAGGGGAAAGTTCACATTTAGGAGGTGCTATTCAGGGCCAGAGTCTGATGGACTCTTTACTTTTAGGAATTTTACAAAGTGGAGAAAAGGTGACTTGAAAAGTTATTTATAGGCTCATACCAAAGGACAGAGATTTGAGTATAAGAAAAGTGTTGGTTTGATTTTGAGGAAAGTTTGGAAATGTTTCTAGACAAAGTCTCGAAGCTGAAATTTTAAGAACATTTTATATGATGATGGGAATCTTAAACTGCAACTCTGCTAAACAGGAATGAGAAAATTTAAACAGAAAAGTAACCTACTTAGATTATATTGATTAGGATAGTAAATTAAGAAGAGAAATGGTGTTTCAAGATGTTTTCATAATTTTTAATTCAACAGATTTTAATTTAGTATTTACTACAGCAAGCTTGTCTTGTATATTTGGGAGGGAAAATATGAATGGGATAGTCCTGATACTTTGTGTTCTGTATCTCTGTGGAGGAAAGTTTAAAAATAAATTACATGTATAATTTTATATTCTCTATAAATTTTCAGTATGATAAAAAGAGGAAAACCTACAGCTATTAAAATATGTTCTTAGAGTCTAAGAGTTAATAGTAGAAATTATTAACTGAATGTCTACTGTTAAATGAATAAATTAATGAAAAGATGACATGGCAGAAAAATATGGAAAGGTCCTATTTTATTTGAATGATTGAGATGAAAGAGGTGAGTTTTTTAAATAATATGATATAAAATCCAAGAAAATGGATGATAATGGAAAGTGAGGAAAAAGAAAAAAGCAATGTCAAGAATGGCCCCAAGATCTCATTCTTGAATTGAAGGATTAGCCAATGATATCTTCAAAAATAAAGCAGATATAGAAAGCTACATTGTGATTGGATTTAATATTCATCATTGGATTATGTATAATGTATACTTGCTAATAAATATCAAATAAAATATATGAGGATATTGATTTATGTGCATTTGATATTAGAATATTTCATTCATGTATTTTGATGAACTTAAATACTTTTTGAGCTGAAAAGCTAATAAATTCACTTTGTATGTTTACATATATTTTATATATGTATATATGCATATATTTATATTTTATATTTACATATGCATATGTTTATGTATGCAAGTATGTATGATTTCTTTGCCCTTGTATAGATGCTAACATTCACACATATTTCTAGACAATTGACTAAGTTAAAAGGAACATTCATAAGATTAACCAAACTATGGAATGAATAACTATGAAAATATGTGCTATGTGCTATATATATGATTATTCTCAGTATTTTTTGTCCCGATTTCCCCTCCATATGTGACAATTTTAACATACACTTTTCTAAATGTTGTTTGATTATTTTGTTGATGCACACATATGTACACAGGCATATGTACATACATAAATATGTATATATGTGTGTTTGTGTGTGTGCATGTTGCAAAAAATTAGAAGTTCTATAAGTAGATGTGTAAAGTCCTGAAAGAAAACAAATACAGAGAATAAACAGTGTGACTTGCTACAGGCTATCACTTGAGTGGAGAGAAGATCTTAATAACTAGGGAAATTGCCAGCTGTACTTTGATTTGTGTCTCTTTGTTAGCCCTAGTTTTCTACTGTGAAGCTTTATTTTAATGGTTTGAGTAGATGGAAGCAAACTAACAGGCACAGTCAGATACGAGGTACTCAATGAAGAGACTTGTATTTGTAATCTAGCTGTAGAGCCCAGGAACATTCTGCCTTGATGATATGGCCTTTGTGATGAACCTCGTTTGAAAGTCCCCATGTGGATCAAGTCCACCTAATTAAGCCATCAGAATGCATTGCAACAGAGTGCCTCATATGGACTGGTACAAGTAATTTTTGTTTCTCTATTGCTTGGTTAATAGAAAGAGGCGCTCTCCTAGATTATGACTGATAGAGTCTATATGGTACAGCTGTTGTAATTGTGCCTGTGGATGGAGAGAGAGCCTTTGGTTAAAAAGCTCTCTATTTGCCTGAGACATTGTCATTACTTCATTCAACTATTTTTCCCTAGATTTCCTAGAGAGCATTCATTTATTTGGTTTTCTCTTATTACTTGACTTTGTCATCTATCCATGTGCAAGTGCTCTTTGTTGTATAAACATAAAAAATATTTCTGCCATGATTTTACATGAGAGAATTGCTCTGAAAATGATTTCCTTTGTTTAATATTTTGTAAATTAATGTGGCTACTTTTTACTACTTAAATATGAAGAATACATTAATAATATAATATGAGAATTTGAATACATGTGGGCCTTGAAAGTAAAAGAAAGTTAGAACTTCTCAAAGGAGTGTTCATTGCAAATTTTGAAAAATATAATAAAGTTTGCCATGGTACATATGTTTGTGTGTATACAAATAAATATTTAAATATATAGTTTTATCTATAAAGTGGTATTTGTGTTTCCATTCTGAATTATTCATAGAAGTAATATACAGGAGCTCTTTAGCTACAAATTTTTATCCCCTCAAAAGAAAGAAAAATTTATCATGTCATATCATCTTTTTCTTCAGTGTTAATCATCATTCTTTAAATTTTTCAGGTACAGCATTGATGTGCCTGTATAAATGACTAACTACTTTGTATATAAACAACTCTGTCGAGATGTACAATGTAGATTCTCATTTTTCTATTTAAATGACCTTTCAACTTTATTTTAATATTTCAACCTTTATAGGTTCATAGCTTGACATCCAATTCAAACACAAGTGATGGCATGCTGTAACTATTACCATAACCTGGAATTGGAGGCTCAGGCATATCCTTTTTTGCTATTCTTGTTTATGAAGTGTCATTCCTCATTTAGCCATAGTTTATTTTTTCATATTACCTTTTGACTCTAATAACTTCTTTCTATCCTTGTTACTTCCTTAAATTTTTATTTTATAACATGAGAAAACTGGTGTTAGTTACTCTCTAAAAGTAAATGCCATTTCTCTTAAACAATTTATGTAGCCCATATTTCTTTAAATAAATTGAATTTCAACAAATCTAAGCAGCAATGATTTCAAGATGAATCATTATATATCACTAGGAAAACTATATCTATCAATTAAATCATGATGCAATGTCTTAAGGAAAGTTCTATGTAATACCTTCGCTTGATCAATCCCTTAATGATTGGAAGGTTTTTTATCCTTTAGCACGGTGTTGATACTCACCTTTAGTTTGGCAGGTAACAATCCCTTCCACATTTCTAAGAAAGGAGATACTTTTTAACAAAGGGTATCCTTTCTTCTTTAGTAACTTAATATCTTCACAATATAGACCCATGGCTATACTTCCAACAATGAATATTTCCTTTCTGAATGTCAAATCTGTGCCTGAAATTTTATTTCTAAGCATTAAATGGTAGTAATGTTTACTGACAGTGCTCAATTATATTGATAGTGTGAAGATATTTTTAAGTAAATAAAAATAAGCTTAGATATTTCTAAAAATGCACATATTTAATAAGAATATAAGAAAAATGATGGCCAACTAATCACATCTCAGTCAACTCCAGCTGCCTCAGAGTTGTGGCCTTGAAGTGATTATAAGATGCTATCAGCTGTAAGAACTAACTTTTAAAATTAGAAAAAGTATGCTTAAATTGTTAAAATATGATCTATGAAGGGAATTGAGGAATTGACATATTCCTCAAGTTTTTCAATGTTCTTTTGTGTAGGACAACAAATTAATAATTTACTTTTGAAGACTCAAATATACACAATGTAAAGAAAATGAAAGAATACTATAATATAAATGTATCCATTTACAGCCCCCTCCCCTTTTTTCCAGAGGCATGATTCTTTCTCAGGCTTAGAAACCTGTTTAATATAAACCAAGAGTGTTTACTGGGGATCTTACTAACTTCATGATAGCTGAAAGTCCAAAGGAAAACACAAAGTACTGAAGTGAGTATCTTTTTTTCTTTACAAAACACCTGCAAAATTATTTTCACAGAAGTTCCTCGGAAGAAAAAAAAACACGCATATCTTAAGTAGATACTGCGAACTTTTCCTACACATTTACTTTCTCAAAATAACGTCAGTCTAATAACAACAACTGCATTATCATTTGCTTCAAGATTATAGTAGTGTCCACCAATTAAATAGTGTAAATAATAAAAATTAGATGCTGATAAGAAAATAACTTCGCTTCTTAATCAACCAACAACTAAATGATTTATTGTCTCTTTTCACTGAATCAGTTTTCCAATAAAGGAAACTCATTCAATCATATTTTGTATCATCTCCTTATACGTAAAATTTTTTCATCAAAAAACAATTTGATAAGATGAAGTTTAGCTTTTAAGACACACCAAATTGTATTTGCCATTTCACATGTTCTCAAGCAGTGGATGATATTTCTTGTTACTCTGTAATCTTGCCAGCATCTTGTGCTGATAGTGTCTTGGATTCTAAACTTTCAGATATGAATATAGTGCCATCTCATTTTTAAAATTTTTTGTTTCCATAAGACTATGAGATAGTGTTATGCTTATTTGTCCTCTTTCTTCTTTGGAGAAGTGTCTGTTCAGATTAATTTGCTACTTTTTAATTGGTTGATATTTTCATATTGTTGATTTTTAGGAACTCTTCCTGCATTTTAAGTATAAATCATTTATCATATAAATATTTTATATTTTCTTCTAGCATATAGCTTGGTTTGTTCTCCTTGCAGTGTTTGCAAAGCAGAAGTTTTTCATTTTAATGAAGTATAAATTATTGTATTTTTCCTTTCCTGGATCATACTACCCAACTCAAGGTCACAGGTCACTAGATATATCCCTTAGGACATTTATGTACATGATATTTCCCCCTTTTCATAAGACATTTTATTTTAAATATGTAGAATAACCATTCATAGTATCATCATTACAAATACATGATATTGGGAAGGATATCTTCATTGATATTAGAATCATGTAAAAATATTCAGTTATTATCATCAGTGTTAACAATAAAGTTGTTAGCTTTTTATCCTACATGCTATGGAGTGATATTCTGTCTAATCAGAAAATGAATTCTTGGCATCTTAAAATATTAAATGTAGCTGAAATAGGACAGATAAAAATAACACTTAAAGGAAAATTAAAGATAATTTATTTATAAAGGAAAGGGATTTAACCTGGATCCCAGAAAGGATAAGGAGACCAATTCAATACGTTCTCTGAGTGGAACAAATTCATGTTGACCAAGTATTTAATGTTCTATAGATACACATAAAAGCAATTCTGTAGGTTACAGAAAGGTCTAGAAGTTAATTGTTAGTGGTCACGGGTAGATGACTTACTAAAATTTCAACCAGATGGTTGGTTTTGAATTAACCTTCCTCTTAACTATTTTTATCTTTCTTACTCTTTTAATACTGAGGTACCTCCTTTCCTCTCTTCATTTTTATAACTTTTTTTCAAGTGTATACCAAAGTAGTGATTTTAACAGAATGCTTTATTTTAAGCAAATTACCTAGCTTTTATTAACCAAAAACATTGACTTATTTTGAGATTTACTTAGATTCCTTATCAACTTTATGAGATGCATGAACTAGAGAAACTTGCATTACAGTGCTTTTTTTCTTTTTTGTTGTTTTGCTGCATTCCTAATGATGATAATGTTTCTTTATGTTATGGTTGTGAAGATTATATAAAGACAGTAAAATTTCCACTACAATGCTATGGGCATAGAAGGTACTCAGTATTGTAATCATTATCATTATTTTCAAAATATGTTGCTAGTGAGATTTTTGGAATTAGAAAAAGGACAGAAAAGCTGTAAATGAGTAAAAGATACATCTGATACTTTGGAGCTGAAGACATCAATGACTAAAACTGAAAACATTTGGAAAATAGAGTTCCTCCAAATTCATTGGGGAGTTAGAAAATAAAACTCCATGGATAATGGGTGGATAATTGTTGTGAGAATACTTAGTTGCTTTATCAGAGTAGTTCATCATACACTGTACCATGAACCTATGAAAGATGTCTTAATATTATTCATTATATAATTCCAGACACCATATTTAAATGAGCAGAAATCATTAACCTCTACAGAAAAGCTGTAATTTGTTATGACAATCAGATAAGACATAACTTCACATCAATCCAAAACAGAGAAAAGCACGCATGTTTAACAGAAAATAGGAGAATTTGCCTTGTAAATATGTAAGAAAGTCAGGTCACAATGTTAGCTCTACTCAGTGACATAATGCTCCAGTGAAAAAAAGGACAATGTGAAAAAAGTTAATGCTGTTTTATGGACACTGTGAAATATTTTTAGGCTGCAATGATGATTTTATTAAAATCATCACTAGATTGTTTAACATAGTGAGTATTTTAATGCTCTCAAATATGCCACCAAAAGCTCTTGGGTTTGAATGCATGCCATGAATCAAATATACCACATAATATTATTTTTTCTTAGACATTTTGGTATGAACAATTTCTTTATTTTTGTACTGTTTTGGTGAGGCACTCTATAGCAAGGTAATTATGTATGATTATTTATTTGTATTACCCTTTTAAAAAACACACAAAGACAAAATCTATGCTGATTTCAGAAAATATTTGAAAAAATGTTGAAATCAGTACTACAATTAGCAAATAGAAAGTTTGGAGTATTATTATTTAGTAATAAGTTAATTTTTACTTTTAAAATTTAAATTTTTTGACCAGGGATTGATCTTAGGACCTTGTATTTGCCAGGCAGGTGCAATGCCACTGAGCTACATCCCCAGGCTAAATTTTAAATATATTTATCAATGCATATCTTTGTACATTTTCTAATTTTTTCACTTTTATGTTTTTCTCAGTGCATGTTTGCAGTACATAATTATTACATTCCTTGTAGGGAGTTGGAGAATTTTCATAGCATATGTTAATTCCTGTTTGTTCAATTTCCCCCTCTCCTCTCTACTGCCATCTCCCTTCTTATTTGAAAAATATCTGTCTCCATGCTTCCTATTATCTATCTTTTATTTTACCCTTTATTTGTATTTCATGTTTTGTATATAAGAGAAACCATGTGATCTGTAAACTTGTGCTTCGGATTTATTGTTTGTTTCATCTATTATAATTCTAAAGTTTACTTACTCAAGTAAAATTTGAGTCATGTTATTAAATATCATAATATAGTTTGATATCCACAGTTGAAAAATTTAGTTTAGCTTGTTAGAAATTATATCTACTTAGTTAAAATTATTAACTGGTAGACTTATGTAGACTAATATTGCTTTGTATTATTTATTTTTTGTTTTTCATTACGTGAGATTGAACTCAGGACCTTGTGCTTGCCAGGCACATAAGGTGCCACTGAGCTACATCCCCAGCCCTAGACTAATTTTACATATAAAATCATAGATCTACAAATGTCAACTAAAGTTATAATGCAAACAAACAAAATCTTTGATTTATGCATGGAATATAATTGATCAAAATAAACAATAAAGCAAACACTGAAGTTCCTTTCAATAATTATTTGATAGGTGGTTTTTGTCACTGCCTTAACTGAATTTCTGTTACTTTGTCAGTTATTAGTTAAGTAACAAATTATTATTATTTTTTTGTTTCAATGACCACTAAATAAAAGGAAGAAACCAGAAATTTAAGGTCAATTATTATTCACTTGAACTATTAAAATTCCTGTAGTCACTTGACTGAAATAAAGGGTAAAAAAAGGGTTTAGTGCACAAAACTCATTATATCCATGAATAGTTTAGTGCACAAAACTCAAAATCAGGAACCTGCACAAGCAAATTATAAATAAATAAACAGACCAATTAGAGAATTAGAACTAAACAAAAAGGGATATATTAAACTGACAAAACACTAATCGTAGAAATGCCTGAAACTGAAATATCATTATTTTGTGTGAATATTTCCCATTTCATGAAATATCAAGATACGGTTGAAAACAACTACTGTATAAAATAGAAGAGCCTTTTTTGCTGTACTATTCTTTAAGTTTGGAAAATCCAAGAACTAAATGGAAACAAGAGACCAAACATCTAGAGTTTACCTGGATCGTCCTATTTCGTGCATAGAGTTCCTATACATATTCAGGGAAGGTTAACAAAACCAAACCAAAACCCTTAACATGATTAGACTTCACGCTGCTTTTTGCATGGTCTTCATCCAGCAAAATTTGCAGTAAGGTTTTTATAAATTATTATATCTTGGATTTTTGACTGATGAAAGCATATATGTTGGCAACTGTTTTTGAGAGATTTAAAGTAACTTAAACGAGAGGATTCTAATAGGTTATTTGAAATGGCTGCAGAAACAAAGAGGTGAAATGTTTTAAATTAGAGTGGAAAGGTAATTCTTCTTCAATGTTATTCATCTGTTATGTTTTTAAAACCACTAATAATTCCACATTTATAATGACATTAATGGACTACTCTGTGGAATTTCCCCAGAAAAACATTTGCATGAATAATCTATCTTCACTCTTGAGTGGTTAGCCATTGATAATTAAAGACAGATTTTATAAGCAGAGTTTGACAAATCAATGCTAAATATAATTAAGGACAGTTATATATCTCATATAGTGTATCTTTATATTCTGGATAATAAAGAATACATTTATGATCAGTGAGTTCCACTCATTAAGCAATCAGCATTTGTTCTACTCTGCACTGATTTTGTGTAACCCTTAGAAAAATCTTTGTGGACAAAGAGTTTGATATACATTTCAATAATTCAGAAAGCCCGGATTTGAACCCACTTTCCTTTGTGACTCCAAAACTGAAGATAATATTGACCATGTCGTGCCACATCATTCTGCCCCGACATGGTAATACAGGATCTTCCTAAGCCTAGTTGATATATCTGAGGGCAGGCAGAGTGGCACATGGTCTTCAATACACATTGTCATTAGAAAAGTTGAAAGACTCATTGGACCAATCTTACCTCTCTACTGTCAACAACAAAAAAACGTGTTTCCGATTTTTAACTGAATTTTTTTGGTACTGCCTTTCTATGTTTTTATTGATTAAAAATCGACTTCCCTGTTTCCTAATTTTTTCTTCTTTTACTGTTTCATCTATAGCTTCATAATTGAGGTTTCCATGTTGGTATGATATGCAATATTTATTTGAGACTTAATATTATATCTTCATTTTAGAATGCCAGACATTTTTCACTGAAGACCTGTTATAACTTATTCTTTTTAGTAGCATAGTTTTAGAAAATATTTTGTAAATGGACGATACAGTTTTCATTATACATTTCACTACATAATCATATTATCTAAGCTTTTAATCTAATAATTAAAAATATTCATCAAAATATATAAAATTTATATAATTATATCCATGAATATGTAGTTTTTATTATTCATAACTATATGTCATCCTAAAATATTTCATCTAATCAGAAAATGTTGTTATATGAATTTGCATAAATATATTGAGAGGAAAAAGATTTTACATTGAATTTTGCATATTTTTCCCTTTTCATCAATCACACTATTTCTAATAATGCTCTTTAATTTTTAAGATATGGTCTTCAACATTTTTTAACGTAATTTTCTCATTTCATCACAAATGACTAAAGTGAGAATAGCATGTTTCATTTTAAGTTTTATTTCTATGTTAACATGTGCTTTTCCAACTCCATTTGCAGTTTTTTTCTCTATTCTACAAACTTGTTTTGTGCCATTTATCTCCAAAAGCAATACATAAAGCCCAGAAAAAGGTGTTAAAATAGGAAATCTCAAACAAATGTACTTTATAATTTTCAGGAATATCCAACGACTTGTCTGTCTGCAGATATTATAATGCTATTGGTAGAAGTAAATTAAATAGACTTTACTTCTGATGGTTCACAATCAAGAATATATCATATGGACATGTGAATTAATTATAATTTACAATTGTCTGTTTTGTAATGAACAAATTTAAATTTAAATTTCCCTTGAATTACAAGATATAGGGAGCATTTATATCAATTTATTTTCCAAAAACTAAAAGGCATTTTTTTGTTTTTTCCAAAGAAGAACAAGGAATGGATTTTTAAAATAATTTTTTCCACTTATTTTTGTATTGTATAAAACTGTTTTTCTTTATAAATTCAGTAGTTCTTTTTGAATCACACTGAATAATACATTTAAAATTGTGATATTACTACACTTGCCTTTGACTTAAAGCTATCATCTTAAAATAAGACAATTAAAATATTATACATTTTAATCTCCCATGTATACTACTACAGAATAGCAATATTTTAACATTATATTTGTATAATAATAACCCCTAAATAGTTTCTTACATGATTTAAGATCAAAGATACATTTTTTCCAACATCTAGCTTTTAGTAACAGGTTTCATCGGGAACCCTAGATACACAGTGATTTTACCCTGGAATTACTTTTGGCCTTTGAAAGGTCACTCGTTTACAAGTTATTGCCCCTCATAAATTGATCTAATCTTCTGAATAATGGCTGTACATGCTGATGATCAATATTTTATTGCTTCTACATCCTAAAACACACCATGAGTTATGGTCAAAATCCCTATAGCCCAGAACTGCAGACATAACAATAATATATGTGTGGTATTACTGCTCAGCTTCTGGCACTGTTTATGAAACAAGACTCTGCTTGAATGATTTTATTTTAGCACTATTATAATCCTCTTTAATTTATCAATAGAAATGCCTCTGATGGTTATCACTCAGGTAATTTTCTTCAAGGGCAGACAAGTAACCCATCATGATTTTAGACTGTAATAATGAAATCTAAACTTTTCTTTTACTTAAATGTTTGTCAAGATAAATTGCTTTATTATGTTTTCAAAGAATAATGGAGATTAAAGATCATTACTAGTGTAATTTTAAAATTAAAGCAATAAATTAATACTAAAATGTATACAAAGGAATGTAATAGAGTACAGTGACCATGATTCTTTTATTTTTATCATGTAATTGTATTTTCTTAATCAAAAATAATCCAGGATGCACACCCTTTGAATTTCTACTTTCATCCTTTCTACTGCCAGACTTCTTAATATTTAACTTAATTTTCTGACATTTTTGTTATTTTTCTTTGGTTTTATATAAAAAACTCTAATCTGTCTTAGTCATATTCTCCTGACCATGCTTCACTTGCCACTCAATTTCAACATTTGCTTTCTTGATGTGTGTTAGGACAATCAATATTTGATGTTATGAGAGTGCTTCTAGTAATCCACACTTTGTCAGGATCACAATTCTGATAGAAAAATGAACACTGTCTCTTGGGAGACTAAGCCCAGATATAAAAATAACTGCAATCACAAAATAGCTTTTGTTCATTATAATCCTAATCCTGATATCAGTGGGTTTCACTCACTTTCACTCCCACGGGTTCACACACATACTTCAGTAATAGTTTCTAGAAGTAATAAGGAATTGCTCTTCTCTCTAAACAATACATCCGGTTTTGCAGTTCATGTGTGTATTTGCCATCATTTTGATACATTGTTAGTTTCAGTTTACCTCAGAGAAATCTGGTCAAGTAAAGCCTCAGAAAGTGTCTATACATATGGTAACATTCCCACAAGTTGCTTTGATCTTCCTAATATTTGCCAGTTCCCTATTGACAACATTGACATGTCATTTTTAAGTGAACTGATTTGTCAATGTGTTCAGCATTGGGGAAAATACCACCTTTGTAAACACTGAGATAAGTACATTCAAATAGCATGAGTTCATACAGTAAATGTGCATTCACTGAGGATAATTGAGAAATATTAATTTTAAATAGAAGGAAAATTTGACTAAAAACTAAACTATAAGTTCAACAGGTATCCTACAGGTGTTTCAGTGCTTTATTGCCTTCATCAGCATTGATCTGAAAGCTATTAATAGCATTTCTACATTTGATAGTTTGAATTTCATCTCTTCTCATTTTATGTTAGTCCTAGTTTTAGTAAAATTGATTCTGTTTGAGCCTTACTTTGAGAGATTATCCCTTTAAAAATGTTCAGCTAAAACGGGGATTTAGCTCAGTGGTTTCGCCACCTGCTGTGCAAGCACAAGCACCTGCGTTAGATCCCCGGTACCAGAAATAAATAAATAAAAACTGTCAGCTAAGATAATCAATATTTTTACAAGTACTTTGCACTTTTATTAAAAATAATACAAATATCTGTGTGTGTTTATGTGTGTATGTGTTTGTGTATCTCATTAGTAAGAAAGAAATGTTTGGATTTCTATGTATGAAGCTGTTGAGGATAATTAGACGCGTAGTACTACATTGTAAAAGAGGTAATAGCCATTTAAGTTGCCTGCCCATTTCTACTTAGTGCGTTATATTTTCCAAACAATAGTTAAATATTTTACACAAAATAACAATATAAACATTATAAATGAAGTGTAAGCTCATTTCGTGATATTGTAACAGGTTCTTTCTGTTTTTAAAATCCAGTCTTTAAAACATTAACATAATATACTATGTTAACCATTTTGCTTAAAATGTAATTACCTCTTTGATATTATTTGGTGTTTACATTTGCACTGAGATATGGCAAGTATATTAGTCAGCTTTGTCTCAGTATAATGAAATACCTAGGCCATTACTCTTAAAAAGAAAAAGTTTACTCAATTCAGTTCTGAAGCTTCTAGTCTAATTTTTAGCAGCTCCATGCTTTGGACTCACAGGGAGCATGACAGCCCACAAGGAAGAGAGGGCATGTTGAAACACACTGTTCACACCAGAACCCCATGATTGCTTTCAAACGTCCTCTCATTGACCTAAGAAATTGCCCATGCATCCCTGTCTCCTGAACAAACTTTTAACAAATGGACCATTAGAGGACACTAACTATATTAAAACCATGGCAGCAAGCAATTTTGATTAAATATAATCATTAAGTGATTCCATTTGAATTCTTGAAACTGTATTTCTTCTCCCCAGAATAACAGATGCCTAGGCATGAACATTCAAAATTTTGCATATAAGCACAGGAAAATGAGAGGCTGCCCTAAAATAGATTCACAGATATGTTTCATATATGCAAACGAATACATGACTGTGTGTGTGTTTGTGTTTGGATCATGATCCCTGGCTTTTAACTCCCTCCCGAAGGTGGATTATAGAAACTCATCTTTCCCTATGTTTAGCTGATGATAAAAAATTCTCTACCTGCTCTTACACTGTACTATGTCATGAAACTCTTATCATTTTAGAAAGCTCCTGCTTCATACTTGGATGAGAGAATGGTACTCAGAGACACCAAGAACAATATGAATCTATAAGCCTTGCTGGGTTGCTCCATGGAATCTGTTACCAAACATCCCTATGCAATAAAGCTTTCATAAAATCCAAAAGGACAGGGTTCAGAGAGCTTCATCTCAGCAGGATGTAGAGATAGATCCACACCTGGGTGGTACCTAGAGAGGTCATCAAAACTCCACACCCCTTTTCCCATATTCTACCCACTTCATTCCTCTTCTTTGTAATAGTCCTTATGAAAAATTTTAACATAAATTAGCATTTTCCTGAATTCTATGAGGCAACTATGCAAATTAACTGAATCTAAAGAAAGATTGTGGCAACTTGGATTTATGCTTGCTCACTCAGAAGCAGGATAAAACTACCTCAGGCTTGAGACTGGGATGTAAAGTGTGGGTGGGGTGCCAGTCCTGGGGACTGAATCTTCACCTTATGCGATTTGACAATACCCCCAGGAAGAGGATGTCAGAGCTGAACTGAATTAGAGAACACTCAGCTGATAGCTTATTTGCTGGTGGTAAAAAATCTTCAAACTTTTTGAGGCCACAGAAATTTTCTGTGCATTGATTTTGCTATGAAAAGAGGAAAAAACGTAATAGTTCATTTTTCTTGACAAAATAGGTTCTGTATCTAGTCAGGATTGAGAGGCAGGGAGAGAAGGAGAGAGAGAGAGATAGAGAGAGAGAGAGAGAGAGAAAGAGAGAGAAACCGAGTCAGCCTGAGAAGAAAAGTGTTCAATCAGTCTGCTTTCTTTTCATGTAGAAATTGGGGGGGTGGGGGGTGGCTTTATAGATTAGTCAAGGCTGAAATTAAAGTTCAGGCCTCAATAATCACCAAATCCAACTTTTTCACTTTCTAATTGTTTGAAGATTTGAACATGGATTGAGAGACAATTTGGTCACGGTACCTTAACATACACAAATCAATTTTCCTCCGCACCCTCCACGTATGTGTACTGTCTAGTTTGTCTCAACCTTGCTGATTGATAAATATTTTTCTTTGCTTTCATTTTTACTGGAGAAAAATGTACAGATCTTTCTTTATTGTTGTTTAACTGTAGATTTTTTGGTTTCCTGTTTAAAATAGTAATAATAACATCTGAGTCTATCGGTCTTTTCAAAATCCAACTATAAACAATTGAAATTGATGATAAGCACATCTGGGAAGCAGCCTTAAAGTCACTGCACCAAAGTTTATACTTGCAAAAGAATATTGTATTTTCATTAGCTAGGAAAGAAGACATGGGCCACTTAATTTTAAAAGTATATCTAAGTAAATGGTATTAATTAATTATTAGTAGTAATTAGTAAGTAATATTTGAATGAAACACAGTTGGAAAAGTGCAACAAATGCTTTTGTTCTAGTTCATTGTAAATTTCTTGTAGATGTCATAGTAATTTGTTTAAGTTCCTCTAGTTCTAGGTTCTCATGAGACTTTTTTTATTACCTAATAACAAATTAACAACTCAGTACCAAAAATACAACTTTAGTTTGTCACTGTATTTCAAAGTGGGTATATTATCAGTTAAAAACCACATTATTCGATGACATCTGTGTTTGCAGAACATATCATACATGTAGAGTGAATTTATTTTAGATATCCAAACCTTCCAAATTAGTGACAAAAAGGATAGTAGGTGACAATATTTATTGAAATATGAAAACCAACAATATTGAAAATTGACACGAACAAGATTAATACTAACAAAGATTACTGATGCATAAAATTAAGTACTACATGTATTTTAGGGCTCCCTAACAAGAAATGGATATACTTGTATTAATTTCTTTTAACAATTTTGCATGAGTGAATTTTTATTACTATCTTTTAAAATGTTCAATGATGTAATGACTATGACATGAATATAACCTTGTATCCCTTTTCTGGTTTATGGCATCTAAATACTTTTTTCCACCAAAATGGAAACATTTGTGTTTTTTGCTTTTGCCACAGAATTCGCTAATCTATTTTATCCATAGGTTTTTTGATTTATTACATTTAACAAAAATAATTCTTGAAACTGTATTCACTAGATTAATTTTATTACTTATGCAATCCTAGTTGAACTTACAAACAAATACAAATTATATTTTTCTGCTTTTCCTTTATCCACTTAAAATATTTCCAAAGCATATGGATAAAGGTCTGCACCATTACACATTAATTTAAATGAGAGTAAATACAATGTTATATGATTCAAGGGAATTAATCTTATCCAGTTGTTCGGGATCATCTTACAAAAAGAAAATTTTTTCTCCAATCTTGTTGTTTAGCTTCTTTCCTTCTTTGAAAGTAAAGAGCCAAAAAGTGCGTCATAGTTATTAATTATCTTTAATATTCAAAGAAAGGCATAACGATTCTTTTTTATGTAAATAGATCAGAAGCCAGGCTCTCTGGTTTAAATAATTTCTCAATTGATAATTAAAACATCGTATTTATGAAAGAAAAAGAATTATATTATCATTATATGTCAAAAACATGAACTAAAATGATAATACCAATACTAATGAGAATGAGGGAAGGGTATCAAGAGACAGAGGGAGAAAAGAGGGTGGGAAGAGGAAAGGGAATAAAAAGAATCAAGATATGTTAAGTACATGTTCCCTAAGATGCTTCCTACATGTTCCCCATTCCCTAAGATGAATGTAAATATCACGTATAGTAAACATGTACTAATAAACACACACAAAAATCAGTTTTTACTCTCCAGAGTACAATTTCATCTCAAAAGTGTCTTTCTTTTTCAGCTGTATTGATTTTATTAATGGGTCTTTGATAAGGAAATACTCTCAACATTTTTTCCTCTAAGAAACTTTTCTGTAAGACATTTTTATTTTCCTAAAGATGCAGATTTCAGCAAATGTGACTTTTCCAGCTTATACTTTGTCTCAAAAAATTTATTTTAGGATCATTATAAGCATAATAGTATGGCTATTATTCATTTCATTTCTTAATATTCATTCCAATAGTAATTTATATACATTATTACTAATTATTATAATTCTGCTATGTAGCAAGTGTTATTATCTTCACTTTGCAACTGAAGAAACTGAGATTCCAACAATGTGTCACTTTTTAAGGAACTAGCCAAATGCAAACAGTACTGTTTGATTAAAGACAATGATTCAATCCATGGAGCACAAGCTCCTCATTCTTGGTGAGAAAGAACCAAATAAAAATGAAATTCTCTTTTCACCAACAATGATTCTAAACCAATATCTTTATAAGCTAGGCTCTAGGATTTAAAATGTGGGTATTTTAGTCACTTCCTGTAATCATATTTTTAGAGATGATAATCAACACTGTGATTAAATAAATTTATATTCACAAGATGTCTCCTTTTGCAATTTGAATGAAATCTGTTTCTTAGCATTTTTCTTGATTATTTCTTTTCACCATTACTAAGAAGTTACTGAAAAACTATGTAAAGTGAATATTTAGTTGATAATCAACTGAATTGTATCTCACAGGCTTTGCTTGTACTCAGAAATATTATCAAGACAGTCTTTCTATATTTAAAAGTAATATAATTTCTTAAGGTCCTTTAAGTCTTAAATTCAAAAAAATAAAATATTTAAATAGTTTATTAAATTTAGATATTAATTTCTAAAACATTTGACAGTATTTTTAGTTTGAGCTATTTTATGCTATAAAGAGCACATTTTTAAGCATTTTTGCAAATTCATATCAATATACTCTCTCTGAAAAACTAAATTTGTAAAACTATAGCAAAAATAATTTGAGGACAGTTTTTGTAGTATAACAATAGAATTAAAGAGCATTAAACATATAAGAGATCACCTTGGTGATATATTATTGTTTGACTTCAGCCTTCCATACTTCACTACATACTTTCTTGAATAAAGGTTTCTGACAAATAGAAATTTATAGTGGAAATGACCTCTCAACTTTATTTATGAAACCAGTAGCACAACACAGCAGTAGATCACAGGATGACATATGATTACTGTTTCCTGAAATAGGTACAGTATCATGCAGTGCAGTCAACCATGCTCAGAGCCAAGAGTCTGCATCCTTTGTGCTGAATCATGGCAGGCTACCCTTTCAGGTGGTAAATGGAGATTTGACAGAACGAGTTTTCCGCAAAAGCTTGGCGTTCCAATAGAAGCATGCTTTCCTTCACATGAAAAGTAAATGTGCAAAATATAGTTCTCTTCAATTTTACTTAATTTCTTAGATATCCTAATTGCATTCAACAACTCTTCACTTTTTTTACTTTGGACTTTGAGCCTTTGATAAACTTGCTGTTTTAGTTACTTTCTCATTGCTGGGACAAAATAGCCAACACCTACAAGTTAAAAGAAGAAAGGCTTATTTTTGCTCAGAGTTTGTGGGGGTTTCAGTCCATAGACTGCTGCCTCGAAGGCAGGGTAGCATGGCAGAGGGGCACAGCAGAGGAGAAACAGTCCATGGCAGGACAAAAGACAATAGCTTTCTTTCTGCTATATCTTTTCATTCCATCCAGGCTACAAGCCTATTGGTTGATGCCACTCACTATCAGGGTTGGTCTTCAATCTTCAGCAAGTCCACCCAGTCACACCCAGAACCGTGCTAAACCAATCAGCAGACTCATCCAGTATCACACACCCATAATCCAGTCACTTGCAAATACCCTACCTGTAAGTGCATGAGGCTTTAGGGGCACATTTAGATATAAACCATAACAGTTACTATATTTTATTGTGATTTTTATCCATTTCCTATTTACTTATAGAGTAGACAGGCTAGAATATAATTATAATTTCCAAATATAAATTTTTAAAATGGCATATTAAATTAAACCTAGTTCCATTATGCATTTTGTAACTAAAATTTCAACTGCATGTATGTGAAGAATAAACAATATTACCGAATCACTTTAAGTCCTAACATTTCTCCTTAAATATAAGCTTAACTCACCTTTTATATTGTCATGAGGTTTTTATCTAAAATTGTCTAAATTTTATAAATTGATGTACTATATTAATTCAAGTCATTTTTATCATGGAAAAGATAATTTTACTTTTTACCATTGATCTCTTCAGTTTTAAAGATACAAATAATCTCTAATCTACAAATAATCCCTTATTCTATATTTTAATAGATTATTAATGACATATATTACTATTTTTCTCCTGCACTCACTAATTTGAACAATATCTCCAAATTGTCTTTCTAAAATATTAGGATAGCAAAAATCCTTGAGTCATAGCATACTTATCACCAAATAGATGTTTAATGCCAAAAGATTAAATTACTCAAAACAGAGATATAACAATTGTATTTGTTTTTCCAACACTGCAACAAATATTCTGACAAAACAGAATTAAAGGGAAAAGAAAGTTTATTTTGACCAAAGCTTCAGAGATTCAGTTCAGTCCATGGTTGGATAGGTCTACTGTTTTGAAATTGAGGTGAGGCAGAACATCATGGTGGCAGAAATGAGTGGCAGAAGATATTAACCTTATGAAGCAAACGAAACACTTCCACTTAGTCTCCCACCTCAAAGTAGGGTCTTCTACCACCTCCTAGTAGGGTCACCAGCTGGGAAAAAGCCTTCAACACATAAGCATTGGGCAATATTTCAGTCCCATACTACAACAAAAATAAACCCTGAAGACAAAGTGAGATAGATAGTAGGCATCAAAGCACAGATTTGGTTTTTGGAGGTATTTCTGAATATAACACACTATTTATACTTGGAGTTTATCTCTTTATGAACCACAGTCTAAGTATCTGTGTTATCTTTATGAAACTTCATTCGTGATCCCAATTTTATTTAACTTTTCAGTCAGTTTTTTGTGTTATATGCAGGAGTCGCATTTAAACAAAACAAGCAATGCCCAAAAGAAAAGCACATAAAATATCCACATACAGTGTTTTTGCTCAGAAATACTCTCACTCTGATGCTTAATATTTCATTCTAGATGTATACACATTCCTAGGAGAAACTTTCTGAAATACTAAATACTACGTATTGATGAAATAATTTGATTACTGGGAATGTAATCTGAAACATTTTTATAACTTATTTTTAAAGAAAATTTCCTCAAATATGTCAGTCTTTTCAGTTATGATCTATCTGCTTCAGATATTTATAGACAATTAATTTATTTGAAATATATTTGGAGGGCAAAATCCACTGAAGGTTTTGTTTCTACTTGATTTAACTTTGAATATGACATTTTATTAGTATAAAATCTTTAATGAAAATGCAGTATGCTATATTAACAAATTACATGGAAAATACAATGAGAAAGGTTTGGCAAGATAAATATAACCAATTTAGTGATATATTAAAACAACATGCTGTTGTTTTTATTACAGGACTGTTTGTTTTGGAAGTATCTAATTACTATTTAGCAAAACTCAATATGCATTGAATATTCTTCAATTTAGAAAAAGCATTTAGTCATAATTTTTTTCTTGGATGTATTTCTATCTAAATCTGACTTGAATATCAGAATAAAATTATCCTTTGATAGATGATCTCACAATGATATAGTCATAGAAATCATAACCAATATTCAAATATCTGTGCTTACAATGCTATTTCTTTTTCTACTGTACTCCTACCTCTTTATTCTCCTTCTTTTTCTTTTTCTTCTGCGTGTGTATGTATATGTGCATTGTTTGTCATATTAAAGACTGAGATGATTCTAAGAAACACAAAGCACCAAAAGTTAGCTTTACTTAATAAGTGACATACTTGCTATAGTCCATATCATAGTTCATAGTCTGCATATAAGTAAAATATTTTAGTCTCTGACATTTGCTGTTGAAGCTCTTGACAAAAACTAGCCATTTGTCAACAGAAAAAGATTAATTGCTAGTTAATCTATGTAAGTCATATGTAGAAAGCTTTAGATTGGGAAGTGAAGAAGTAAAGCCAGTTGTCACCTATGGGTTATTAATTCGAATCATATAGAAGCAACATTTGTCATTATGAGAACAAAAAATAACCATAAGATTGTAGAAATCATCTTTTTGATATCTCTTAGATCTGTTCTTTTTTCTTACCTTAGGCATTTTATGTCTAATAGATAAGTAGAGCTCCTCTTCCCAACAATTAATCTTAACTTTTATTTATTTATTTATTTTTGGTACTGGAGATCGAACTCAGGTCCTTGTGCTTACAAGGCAGGCGGCAGGCGGAGGAACCACTGAGCTAAATCCCTGGCCTTCTCAACAATTAATATTCTGTAGCCATAGAGCAGTCTTTGTCTTGCTGTTGCTGAACATACTGATGGTTGTTTAATTTTTTTTGTCGATGGTGTTATTAATTTGCTTTACTCTCCCATTATTTCTTATTTGAAACATGCAGCAACCTGCCACCCATTTTCTTTAATTTCAGTTCATCCTCCAAACAATGTCACACTTAATCTTCTAAAACTATAAATTTGACCAAGTTACTCTTCCATTTCAAAAGACTTAATGGCCTCTCAGAGCCATAGGAATACAATTTACAATCCATAGCATGGCATATACTGTACTCTGTGATCTGGTCTATAAATCTACATCCTCACCCTTCACACTTAGCACTCAGACTAATCACCACTGCGATACTTTGGTGAGAGCGCTCCAAACCAGTGTCATGTTTCTCAATTTCTAGAGCTTATGTGTGTTAATTGTATGCCCAGAACGCCTTCCCCACTCCTTCAGTGTCACAGCTTTGGCATCATTTGTACTCAGCTTTGACATCGTTTGCTCCAGGAAATCTTACTCCCAGAATTATTCTAATTATTTTTACATGATACCACACATAATTTCCCATTATACTCAGAAATCTGTTTATCTGTTCAAACAACATTTATACTGTTCAAAACATCTTCAGAAAAAGTCATGTTTTATTTTTCAGTGGGATTATCACGTTTAAGCAGAAAATCTCTGTGTGTATTAAAAATCAAGTCAAGAATGAATGGGGAGAACATCATATTACCTCTGTCTTAGAGAATTTCATGAACTCTGACAAAAAGACCTATAGTTGCGATTCAAAAACCTAGAAATTATACAAAACAAGCTTTAAATAGATAAGAAATTATGTTACATTACAAAAGGCTTGTTATTAGTTAAATATCAGATAGAAAGTAAAAACAAATTGAAAGTCATTGCTGAATAATGCTGAAGGCATTTGGGAGCAAATTAGATAATAAGCTAATAATACTTCTGTGCTAGAATGACTATGATATCTAAACACTTTGTTTCTCTTTTGTTTGTATATTTTTGCTTTCCAAAAGACAAATTAAAGACACGAAATATTCCCAGTTGCATTGTTTTTCTGATATTGAGAGTTTAATTGTGATCTTTATGATTCCACACCCTAGCCATGTGAGATCCATGATTTGAAGATGAGATGAGCACTAGATTCAGAATAGTCCCTTTCCTGTCATTACCAAGCTGATATACCTGTGGCAAACATCTCCCAAAACAGATATGAAATTAATTTATTTCTGCTCCAGAAAGTCTATTAATGTGATATGTGTTTATATTAATAAAAAGATGAGAGTTAACTTTATTGCTGAAGAAATCAGTATTATTGTTTAGCATAAACAAATGCACCTATGTGTATTTTAAAGTACATTAATACTAGAGTACACTTGATCTATCAAATAATTGTAGTGAGGTCTCATGTTAAGTCTGTCAGCAAATGTTTTAAATCTTGTGATAACCAAAGAGCGTTCCAGTGAACTGTGTTTACATTGAAGATGTTCCTCTTGATTTTCTCAATTCTGTAATAGAAAGAACAAATATTTCTGCCTCTGAATTACATATCCAAGAAGAAGTACATCAAAGATTAACCTGAGTCTTCTGAATCTTAGTGAATTGTATTTATTTGTTATTCTACTCATTCATTTATTTATTTTTGGTGCTGGAGATTGAGTCCAGAGACACGCACATGCTAAGTAAGCATTCTACCACTAGGAAACATTTCAGTCCTTTGAATATTAGTCCAAAGCCTGTCTTCATCTTTCTTCCTCATTTGGCATGCTGTCACTGGTTATGGGCCTCCAGAAAGAAAGTTTTCCATAGGGAAAAACAATACAGTCTTTTTAATACTAAAGAGAATGCAGATATTTAAAATGCATAATTATGCATGCTAAGATTTCCTCATCACATATTCATATCTGAACAAGAAATTAAAACAACAAGCCAGTAATTATTTTTTCCATTTAGAAAAGACAAAGTACCACACAATAGTGTTAGAAGATATTTAATTAAATAAAGACACTCAACTATCAAGCAGTATATTTCCAAACACCAAAATACTTGATGACTTTTTCCATGAATGTCTAATGTCTGAGATATATGTTTGTGTGGATATGTGTGTGTGTGTGTGTGTGTGTGTGCACGTGGATGTAGAGAAACTGTTACAGATTTTAACATCTTCATTCCCTTCATTTTTCACTTAAGGACATGACCAACTTTGGCATTTCCCCCTACAAAGATTATGAGCTCAGCAAACAAACTGAGACTGGACTAAATAGTGTGAAGGGTTTTCTCCCTACAGCCTAATTTATATTTTTAAAGTCTGTAAAATATTTCAAATAAAATATATTATATAACCTTTGTAACCAGTTACCTCTCTTAAACCGCCCATGAAACTGTATGATTACAAGTCTTTGTAAACACTCAATAGCAGTGATTTTATTTTCTTTTCCTATCATCACAGCAAAGGTTAGGACAATTTTACAGCAACATTGTTTGTTATGCAAAGTCAGTTGTTCAATATATGAAGCCAAATTAGTGATTCAGGGTTTGAACACTCATCTTTTTAAGGAAATGTGTATCTTTCTGTGTGCTGTGGTCAGTGTTAGAATCTCTAAATTATTTTAACAGATACTTCTCCCATGAAATTCTGAGTTAGATATAGGTGTTAGAACAAAATGCTGATATAGCTTTAAATTTTTAAGGTATTTGTTGATATCCACAAAATGATGGATCTTCACATCTTCTGGATCTGTGCCCAGTGCAAACATCCTCCTCAAATCTTTCCATTTTTCAGTTGACTTTACGAACAATTGGAGTCTTTTTACTCTGTCATCACACTTTTCCAGGGTCTTGCCTAATATATTTTTTTCAAATTTATCTTTCTATACATACACAATTATCCAGGTATGTACAGGTATTCTTGGTTCCATGATTTTGCAAATGTCACCTTCATTGCCTGGGACACCTGTCTGTACATTTTCATTTCTTTGTGTATAAATTTTAAACATTTTAATATGTTACTTAAATGTTCATCTTTTCCAATTTCTCTTGTTTTGCAATAACACATAATAAGTAATGTGATTCCCTTTCTGTGATTTAAAAGCATTTGATGTGTACATTGCCTGTGATAGGTGATGTTATATTACTTAGAAATAATTATACTCTTGACATTTATTGTTATAACCCATATAAACATAAGGTCTTAATTCTATTTCCATGTCCTATAAAATCTATCTCAGTTTTATGAAATAGTATAGAACTGATACAAACACATGGGAAACAAGATTTATCTCAGTGGGATATTTTGAACTAATGATATCTTAGACAACATTTAAAAGGAAAGTAGTCTTGTAGTATTTAGGAATAGTGTAGGGCTTAATCAATCTTTCAATCATAGGTGTTTTCCTACTGAAATTTTTTCCATAATGAATCATACTGTTCTTGGATGGTATTGAATATATATCTGATACATATCTGTACAAAATGTGTACAGCATTTGTGACCATAGAGTAAGAAATTCTGTTAGATTGTATTCCATCTCACTGGAAGGAGATATTAAAATTCAATTTTGAATGAAAATTTTATACATTCTTCAGTGGGCAAAACACATACCATTGCCTTTTCAGAGAGAATTTGTAGGAAATGAGGAAAGCATATTCTGTGTTTTTATTTATAATGATATAAGTTCAATATCCAAGTCAGAATAAAATCAGAAATCTCATAAAAGAGTAGAATTATTGAAAGGCAATGTGTTAGAAGTGGAAATTTTGTTATGGCAAGTCAAGACAGGGCTGAAATCATCCTCAGTTCTTATGTGGAATAAGCACAATGAGAGTTTCTTCAAATTTAAAGCCTACTCCTGACAACAAATAAATGGAGGTGTCGTATCTCATTTTGATTATATTCAGTAACAATCTGCAAAGCATGCAAATATGGAATTTAGTCAGTGGGACTCTCGAACAAATCTACGATTTAACTGTGAAATTGCAGTAGCTTGTACCTAAAGGAGAATTTCACACATACTGAACCAGCAGTCTTTTTCTCTCTTTGTAGAAGTCGCAAGAATAATGTACAAGGTTATGTTTCCATTTTCTTACATGAGCCATGTATGTGTTTAGTACTCGTTATTTTATCCAATAAGTAAGCATTGATTGCAGCCATAACAAGTGCCTAAAACCGTAATGAAGTGCAGTGTGAACATTTTTTAAATACATATAGGAATGCTGCTACATTAATTTGTTTGAGATTTAACACATTCCTCCAGGAATTGAAGCCTGACAAATACAAATGATCTGTTTCTTATTCCTTATGAGAACTGTGAAATATCTGCCAATGCCAAGCTAATGACTGGATAGCTTGAATTATTAAATTGGAAAATAATTTTTATTGGTTCATAGAACTTCAGTTGGTAATGAACATTGGTTTCCACATGGTTGTACTTTACATATTAGAAATGCATGCATATTATATTATCTATTAAATTTGTGAACTTACCATTACATAATCTAGTAGATGGTACTCATATAAAACTGATTCATAAAAGCCTTTCTTTTATGTCCACATTTAGGTTTTAAATAAAATGTATAAGAACTGATCTGAGAATAAAATTAATGCTTTTATTTCATAAGATGTAGGAAGAGAAAGAGCATTGCTTTAATTTATGGGAATATTGTATGGCAGGTTATATGTAAAATAGAAAAAATTGAATCACATAATTGTGCATTTTCAGGATGAATATTCAAGTTGTATAGGTTGTGTTATTGTTTATGCACATTTGACAGCAAAGTTCAAGCGAAGATGTGTGTGTGTGTGTGTGTGTGTGTGTGTGAACATACAGAAGAGGGAAAGTGAGACATCATTTTTCTGAAGAATGTATTTTTTTATAAT
Organism: Heterocephalus glaber; assembly: GCF_000247695.1. The sequence goes on from NW_004624874.1 coordinate 4,412,634, forward strand.
TGTGACTTAATAACTTTTGCATTACAGGTAGGTTTTTGAGCTACTCTTATTTGTAAAATGAAAGGATATTTTTCCTCAGTTTTTCAGTTTTGTTTTTCTACGGGAAACCTCAGGACTTTTCTTTTTAGCTGTATAGAGAGATCAAAGGGTATGAGATAAATAAGTTCCCTGTTATATTGCTTGCACTGGGAAATATATGAGTGCAAAAGAGAAAGGGAATGTTTTAATTCCCAAGTGTCCTCACTTTACTCATCTAGTAATGAGGTGATTCTTTTCTACCATATATATATATATATATATATCTGAAGGAAGATGCTTCATAAGATCATTCTTTGAGAAGTCTTCTCCGTTCTAGTTAACATAAAATTCTGTTTGGCATCTAGGTGACATGATATGGTGTTACTCACTCCAGGGATATTATAGTCTCCGTGAACTTGCAGTACTGGCAGTAGTAGATACCAAGCAAATGAGAAAACCTATCTTGAATAGTGAAATATGTTTTATTTGGCTAGGTTAATATTTTCTTTCTTTCTACTTTCTCCTCACCAAATCTTTTCTTGTTTTGACTACCAAAAAGGCCTTCATAGTTGCTTTCTTTAAAAAGTAGGGGTGGGAAAAAAATAAAACTTGGTAGCACATTCTAGTTTTCAAATTTTAAAATAGTTTTAATCCAGAATACTTGCATTTTTTAACTATAAACATATTTTTAAATTTCTGTTAAATGTCTTAGCCCATTTTCTGCTCTTATAACGTGATATTCTAACTGAGTAATTGATGGTGAACAGAAATTTCCTGGTTAATAATTGTGGAAATTCCAAGGCCAAGAGGAAATTACCTAGTGAGAGCATCTCCCTGCTGTATTATGCCATGGAGATACAGCAGGGAGAGAACAAGCGTAGCAAGAGAGGGCTGAACCAGCACATTCATAAGGAATCTGCTCTCGCAATGAAGGCATTAATGTACTTATGGAAGTAAATCTTCTGTAGTCTAATAACTTGTTAATAGCCCTATATATTACACTTGCTTTGGGGCTCAAGTTTCCATTACATGAATTTTGGGAACACACTCAATCCATAGGAAAGTCATCTATGTTTTTTCATACCATTTTTAAATCCTATTTGTACTTGGAAATCATTAGCAAATCATCAGTTCTTTTAGAAATATTTTTCTGTATGTTCCACTCATTCTTATTCTAAGAATCATTGCTTTAAAGTGACTGATATATTCCTAATTCCCAAATATTTCATCTATGTGGGGAATTTATACAAATTTTCTAAGTATTTGTTGATGCATATGCCATCATCTTAGGAAGAAGGTGGTTTATGTTCACTAAGATAAATCTTACTCATGTTACATGGGTTCAAAGTTGGATATTGAATAAATTAGTATGTATCACGTTCAAGTGGCATGATATGACCTTCAAGAGGCTCTTGTCAAAGTGCTTCTCATTCTCTTCAGGCACTGGGAAAGTCAGGTCATCGTTAGAACAGCATTAATGTTAATGGAGAAGGGGTGCTTCTTGTAAAGAAGAGTGAAGAAGAAAGTGGCCTGTGTATCCTTAACTTTGACTTTTAAAGACAGAGAGGAAGGGTTGCTCTCACTTTCTGTGGAGCCGCATGCCAGATTGTCATTGTCTGGATGGATATGTTTCTAGGTGCTCTCATAACATGCTGGGCCTCCATTTATATATTATATGATCCATGCATCATATACATCTGTGTATATACTTATATGTACATATATATGTTTAAATAAGTATATCATATATTATAAGCTCATTAAAGAAAATGTTTTTTCTGTCCTCACTTCTTCCAGGTCTTAATTATAATATCAATAAATGAAATGGAAAAATTAAAAAAAAATAAATGGTACTCAGTAAATACACAATAAAATAATACATATAATTCAAGTAAAATTAATCTGTAAAAATTACTTTGCTGAAATGTCTATTTCTCTTCTTGAAATATTCACTCTGATAGAGCCTAATTGCTTTACAGAAATTGTCCTTCAATGAGAAACCAAAATTCTTTCTAAATTCTTTTTTTGGTTTGGTTTTCATGATTTCTTCCTTTTTTTTTGTTCTTTTCAGTTTTGATGATTTGTTTCTTTATAAAACAATAAAAGCATTTTTATTTTCCACAATTTCATCATCTTTAAATAATCACTTAACATTTTTGTTAAACAGTTGACCATATCCTATTTTCTATGTATGCACACCTCTCTCTCCAAACAGGATCAAAACAAATTATTATTATCATTACTATTGTCCAGCTGAGGTCTCACAATGTTGCTCAGCCTGTTGTCCAACTAACTAGATAAAGTGGTCCTCCCATCTTAGCTTCCTGAATAGCTGGGATGTCAGGCATGTACCACTGTGCCCAATCAAAATAAATTCTTATCATTTTATATTGCTCCATAACTTTAACTGGAAATATTTACTTTTTATCTCAAAATATAATTATGAGTAGAGGAAAAGATTCTACCCAGGGACTTATCTTTGGCTCTGATCTAACCAGCCTCCAGCAAGAAGCTCAACTTCATTAAGTTTTAAATTCCTTAATTGTGAGGAATTTTTTAAAATTTTTATTTTAATACAAGTAGATATTAATTAAGAAAATATAAAACCTGTCCTATGAAAATCATTTTTCATAACAAAAATGATTATAGAATGACAATGGTAAAAGCACTGTGTATCATGATCTAAAAAGAATATATTTTCATTTGCCAATCTCTCAGCTTATTTCCTTATAATATTGTATCTTTTTTGCTTAAAACATTTTAAGTATTTGCAAAGTACCTCACATTCTGTATAACTTTGAACAATTTCTTCCTATTTCACAATATTTTTTTATTTTTTGTTTTTATTTTCACTTTCAGTTTCTCACACCAGAGAGACAATGTGATATTTACATGTGTGCTTAACTTATTTCACTTAATAATACCTTATTAAGGTGAATCTATTTACTTAAAAATGTCTAAAGTTTATCCTTCTTTATGGCTTAATACTACTCCATTATATAAAAAAGATGCATCTTTTTTATCCATTCATCTGTTGATGTGCATTACAAGCTGTGCCACTGTAAACATGGGTGCACATATATCACTGTGACATGATGCTTTTAATTTGGGGGAGATATACCCAGAAGGAGAATAGCTGGGTCAAATGGGACCTCTAATCCTAGTTTTTTGCTGACTGTCCACACTGATTTCCATAGTAGTTGTACCAGTCTACACTCCCGCCAACAGTGGAGAAGGGTTCCTTTCTCTACACAGCCCCTCCAGCATTTGTTGTTGGTTGATTTTTTGATAATAGCCATTTTTTCTGGAATGAAATGGAATCTCAGCATTATTTTAATTTGCATCCCGAGATGTTGAACATTTTTTCGTGTATTTATTTGCTGTTTCTACTTCTTCATCTGAGAAATGTGTTCATCTCAGATGCCCATTTTTAAATTGAGTCTTTAAATTTGGATGGGCTGATTTTTTTAGTTCTTTTTAAAGTCCTTATTCTGAGGAATTGCTGGCTAATTTTTTCCCACTCTGTGAGTTGTCTTTTCATCTGTTGGTGATTTCTTTTGTTGTGCAAAAGGTTTTCAATAAAATGAGGTCTCAGTTTTTGATTTTGTGTAATACTTCCCATGTGGTCTGGGTTTTGTTCATGAAGTGTTTCCTACTCCTATGTTCTCAAACGTTCTACCTATTGTCTCTTCCAGCAGATTTAGTGTTTCTGTTTCAATATTTAGGTCTTTGATCCCCTTTGACTTTAGTTTTGTGCATGGTGAGAGACATGGGTCTAGTTTTAGTCTTCTGTAGAAAGCCAGTTTTTCCATCACCATTTGTTAAAGAGGCTATCTTCCTTCCAGTGAACCTGTTTGTCTCCTTTGTCAAAGATAAGGTGGCTGAGTGTGTTTGAGGTTCTTTCTGTATCTGCTAATCTGTTCAACTGATCTTCAGGTCTGATTTTTTTGCCAGTACCATGCTTTTTTTTTTTTAATCACAGAAGCTCTGTAGTATAATTATTAACAAGTCAGTTACTAGCACTGAATATAAAACCTATCTCTCCCTGTACTTGTCATTTTCTAAGGAGGAAAATGTGCTAAGATCCCTCAGAGACTCTTTCTCCAGCCAGACCTCTTACTGTGCCATTCAGTGCTGCTTCATGATGGATGCAGGCAGTCAGCCAAAACCCTGCTATTTGCAGGAGAGAATGCTGGTATCGGACTCTGGTCACTGAACTCAGAGTAGCAGCCAATCCTCCTTAAGAATGATCACACTGGGATTGAAGGGCAGATTTCATTTTGTAGAACTGAGTGCTGGCTGATCCAATTACATGCCACAGAGTCCTATTTACATCAAAGGACAGTAGACTCTCTTCATAATAAAAGATGTATTAGCATTTCTGCTATTTTATTTTATATAGTGAAATCTATCAATGAGAAAGAAGTTCCTACTTTAATGTGCTATATTTTCTAGATTAGCATGCCAAGAACTGTATAATAAGGAGGGATTTGCTCTAGTCAGATCAGTGTTATGTTCCTCATCATCAAAGTTCACTTTCTAGTGTGATTTCATGTTAGCTGTTCAACATTATGTCACAGTGTTGATGAAATTTTCATACGTGGAACAACTTTTTATAAATTTTTAGCATGAGTATTCATACTTTATAGGGTCTTGGGCATCCATTGCACAATTTTGTGCTTCTCTTTTATAATTTCTCAGTAGCAATTGTCTATGAGGTTTCATGAAAGTAAAGCAGATTTAAAATCATTTAGCGATATACCCGTTGACTGAGTCTCACTCTCAGTGTCATAGGCTAATGGAATTGCTCCAAGGTATGGTCAGGAAAGGAAGAGAGAGGAGAAATCCTTCTCTTTTGGATGAGAGCATATCTTCTGCTATCTCCTAATAAATGCTTTTCTCTAAGATGATTTTTGGCCATTCTGTAGATATTTTGAAATGAATATTTGAAGCCATTTGTCTGCACATCTAAAGTCTGATATGGCAAAATCCACCTCGATAGCTGAAGCATTATGAAATTTCTGTTTTCCCATAAATGTCTCCAAGCCACCAGAAAAGTAGATAAGAATAAAAATGCTATACTACAGAGTTTTTATATTCTTGAGATTTAGTACTGTTTACTGCACTGTACCTCTGTATAGTTTCTGGAGAACAAAAAGCATGCTGTTTTTCTACAAAGCATTAACTAAGGGAAAAGATTAAAGAGTCAAATTCCAATTTTCTTGAATCTTCACCATCCTAAGATTTTTTTTTCTGGAAGTGTTAGCATTTTACAGAGCATTCTCTGAAGCATATAGAAACATTAAGAATAATACTATATCCTTAATCACTAGTATCCTTTCTATTCATAGCTACACAAATATTCCACACATTTACACACCTCAACATCACCTCATGGACTTTTACTAAAATATCACAACATATACCATGACCCTTGCTGTCAGAATAAATTATATACTACATGGAAAATTCCTAAAATTGTGTAATCTCACTTTCATCATCTGCGAGTTGAAATTGAACTACATCAGAATTAAAAGAAAGTAAAGATGGAAACCTGTGGAAGGAACTAGATCTGTATCCAATAAACTTAGATTTCTGTATGTTTACATCAATTCTACAGATTCCTACAATCCCTGTTGAAGTTCCAACAAGTTCCACTTGTTCATAAATCCACCTTGATGTGTACTACAATAAATTACTTGTGGTACTTACTTAAATTCTAAACTCAAAAGCTCTGTTTTGATCATAATCAGTGTAATATTTTCTACTCTGTAATGAAATCTTGCAAAATTACATCTAGCTAAGTTATTTAACTTCAAGAATCAGCACTTTTCCATGTTAATTGGCCTTGATAAGTGTTTCTGAACATAACTGCTGTACACAGAGCATGCCAAGCATAACCTATTCATGATGACTGGAGACCATCGTTAAATAATCACTTAAAGTAAAGTACTGCCCATAGAGTAGGGCATAATGCTGAGTAGACACAGGATTTAGTAATCACCCTGGAATTTGATTTCAAAGGAAAATTCTCATTATCAGCAAGATTTTTAGTCATCTTTCTGTTTCTGATAAAATTGGAGTGTACTTTTTACAGCATCAGGATCTTGATTGTGAAACAATGCAGGCTTTCTAAAAAATTTGCTAGTAAAAAGACTTTAACTCTTACCCATTAGATAAAAGTATTTATTTTGACAGAAATTAAAATGAATTTGTTCTCTACCCCTCTTTTTTTTTCTAGATTACTTCAAAATTATTTTATCACATGCTTAACTCTTAACTCCACCTGGCCACCTATGTAAACTGTTATTCAGGCTTTATCAACAGGTAGCTTTGGTTTTGTGAATTCAGGCCTTTTGTAAAAGCAGAGAGAGAAATATACAAACAACTTCATTTTGATACCAACAGCAACTTTATGATTGCTATTTAAAAATCTGCCATCTCAAGTCCTGCAATGTTGTAGTGCAGGTTTATTTCTCTAACCTTTACCAATGAATTTTCTGAACATTGTTAAAAATAATAATGGCTTATTGAAAACTTCAAAATATTGGTTTAAGTTTCATGAGGAAAGTTCTCCAAGACTAAGTATCCTAAAAAAAAGAAAGAAAAAGAAAAAAGAAAAAGACTAAGTATCCTGTTCATGGCTGAAGACACTGTTCAGGAAGACGGACCCTGAAGTGAAAAAGCGTTAAGTTCTTGAGTTGGGTTTGAAGCCAGTGCCCTCTGATTCTAGAGCCCTTGCTTTCTGTCCTAGATGTTCTGTAGCATCTTCTTTTAATGTGATTGAGAAGATTGGGAGATCTACAGATTGGGATAATCTGTATAAACTTTCCAGGTTTAATGATTTTTCCTTGATGCATGCGTTCCTCCTCATCTACAATTTATTTCAGCTATCATTGGCTTTATTGAGGTGATAGTGAGTTCCTGAGGTGTCCACAAGTAATTTCCTTAAACTCTGCAGTTTATTTCATCTTCTCATCACAAAATGTTCATTAGGCAGCATGTCCATTATCTACATGATTCAACAGAGATGTGACATGACTATGTAAAGTAGAAAATGTTAAATATAAATTGCTAGGAAATCATCATCAGATATTTTAGAGATAAGAAAGTGCATGAATGAATACTATCATTTCACTTCTTTTGGTTTCTTTTTGTTTCACATAATTGTGGTCAGGTAAGTTGGACAGATATACCATTTTGGAGATTAAAAAACTGAGGAAATTTTAAATTAACAATTCAAAGTCCAGGTGTAAGTGGCCATGATTCCTCCCCTGATGTTCATTTCATGTTACTAGAGATGTGTTAGATGCATTTGATTTTATCCAGTAAATTCAATTTTCAATATCTGAGACATATTTTTTGTTCATATTGCAGCAAAGTTGAGTATATATTGGTTTTTACCAGAAAAAAAAAACATAAAACACTGGCTGGGGATTTAGCTCAGTGGTGCAGTCGCCTGTTTCATAAGCGCAAAGTCCTGAGTTCTATCCCCGGTACCAAAAATACAAAACAAAAAAACCCACCCAACCAAACAAACAAATAAGAAAACATAAAATATTTAGAAAATCTATAGTTTATAGTTTCTGCCAGATATAAACAACATATATTATTCCAAAGTTTTTCCATGACAAATTCAAAAGTTTTGTGATTATTTCTATCACTATATCGGTTGTGTTAGCTGCAAGATCATTCCAAAGTATAGTAATTTGTTATTTGAAAGCACTTTATCTAATTGTTTTGTTTTAAATCAATCTAGAAGACAAACTAATGTGTATGCAAAGATTAAAATTCATCTGAATCTCAGTAACTATACCCTATGGTTTGAATATTTAAATAGTTACTAGAAATATTTGTATTTCATGGTGACTAAAATAATCTAATGATTAAAAACATAAAGAGAAAAAATAACATATAAATTAAAACCAGAGCAGGAGACATAAAACATTCTTCCTTAAAAAATGTATGCATCTATTTACGGACCCTAAAAGAGATTCCAATGATAAAAATATTTATGCTTTTTCATTTAAAAACGTTTTTAAGTAGGTTTAAACTATTTTATAGTAATTTTAAAATCATTGTTTTATTTTTTCAAATAGTAATATTGCTTATATTTTAATCTTCAGTTGGTTAAACTTAATCTGCTTGAATACTGTATTGTACCATATTAAAAATCCTTTAAAGTGGTCTGCACCGCATGGTATCACTTTTATAGTGTGAAATTATGGTGCTTTCTGGAATCATTCCTTATGATTTTTTTCTTTCAGTCTGTACATTTTTTCTCATTCCTGCTTGCATCAAGCTTTAGAGAGAGAGAGAGAGAGAGGGAGAATTATGCACAGAGACTGACTAGCTGAAGAAACTCTGAAATACACCATACATTTGCATAAACACGACTATCTTGAATCCTAGAATCTATTTTCTTGAATGTACTTAGAAAATCTTATGGGAGACTCCCAAAGAACAGAATAAAAACTAGATGAGGTCTCTTTTTGAATTGTAAGTTATTTTGATTGAAGGATTTCACAAGTCAGATCTGAACACAGCTAATAAAAGGGCTTGCTTCTGTAGGGGAGAAAATATATATGTATGCTCTTTATGGATTAAGTTTGGATTTATTATTCTGAACTATTCACCCAGCATTAACCATAAATCAATTTACTGACAACATAAAAATATGAAAAAATTTTATATGCAGCCTGGATAATCCATTTAACAGGTCAAATGAATGGTTTTGCTCCATGCTTCCATTCATTTGGGCACTCTAGTGATGCACTTTCTCTTTACAAATTTTATTCTTGTAGGTAATGAAGTGCAGGGGGTATGCCATAGTAACTTTATAACCCTGTGTCATGAAATACAAATCAATTTGAAAGGAATAATATGCATGGTTTAATACTGTAGATTATTCAACACAAGAGGAATGTCCATTTCCAAGACTAAACTTACCACCTTGAAGAAAGTATATGTGTAGAAACTTACTCTTTAATATTCCTTAGATATTGCATACACATTTGTTTCTTTCCCCTAGAAAAATATTACCCAAAGTGGTTCCAAGAATTTTCTGCAGTTTATAATTAATTGATAAAATGATAGTGAATGAAAAGCTTCTCTCCCTCCTGCATTTGTGATGAATAAATGCCTTTCCAGAGAAGTCGGATATATTAGTCAGTCCACTGCACATAGGTACACATAGTGGTTAGTATTTTAATAAAATAAATTCAGAACACTTTTACTCAGCTTTCTTTTTTTCATTAAGTTTATTGGTACCTTTTAGGTATACAATACAGTTACATTCATCATTGGCAACTTGTACCTTTACATGATGTATCTTGGTTCTTATTTTTCCCCATTTCCCTGCCCTCCCTTCAACCCCTCCACCCTTCCTTATTTGCAAAGACTTTGTTTCCATTTTTTCCTTTTCTCATATTTTTTCCTCTCCCTTCTTTCCTTTCCCCTGCCCCTACAAC
>NW_004624874.1:4441800-4471359 GCF_000247695.1 Heterocephalus glaber
CTAGATTTATTAATCATGTCTTGCACTAGGGGCACAATTTCTCCTGTTATCTGAGAGATTATTTCTGATTTCATGTTTTCCAGATCCCCTTTTGTTGCCAGTTCAGTGAGTCCAGGTGGTTGAGTATCAGAGTGTTCCATCTCATTTCCATTTGGGGTTGCTGTAGGTTATCTGGAAGTCTGGTTTTGGGACTTATTTATGTGTTTTCTTATTTCGACTGGGGCAGGGGGCTGTTAGCACCTGCACGGATTACCTCCTCTGAGCTGGGTGAGGTGGGACAGTGGCCAGGAGCAGCGATAGGGATGGTGACCCGAAAACCCTTTCCTGTGGGCTGGGAGCAGCGAGAGGGATGGTGGCCGGGAAGCCCCTTCCTCTGGACCAGGAGCAGTGGGATGGCAGCTCAGAAGCCCCTCCCTCCATGGCAGGAGCGATGGGAGGGATGGTCGCCTGGAAGCCCCTTCCTCTGGGCCAGGAGCAACAGGACAGAAGGTGTCCCAAAAGCCCTTTCCTCTGGGCTGGGAGCAGCAGGAGGAATGGTGACCGGGAAGCCCCTTCCTCTGGATCAGGAGCAGTGGGACGAAGGCTCAGAAGCCCCTACCTCTGGGCCAGGAACAGAGGGACTTAGTAGCTTGGTCTGGTGTTCTGGTGTCCTCTGCATCTTTGTAGTGTGGAACCAGGTGGCTGCCTGTCTGCAGCGGGGTGATTCGTTGTCTTCCACTCAACTCAGGACCTCGGTAGGGCGTGCACAGACCTTCCTGTGTGCAGTGGGCTGATTCGGTGTATTCCGCGAGACTGGGGACCTCAGTAGGGCGTGGGCAAACATGCCTGTCTGCAACGGGGTGATTCAGCGTCTTCCACGTGACTCACGACCTCGGTAGGGTGTGCTCAAAGAGCCTTGACTTTCTAGACTGGAGAGCTCAATCACTCTGTGTGGTCACTTGATGATGCCTTTGATGCTATCAAAAGATGCAGTAAACCCAAAATGAATGAGGCTGCTGCTGGAGTAACATGGCTGTTGTTGTACAGGAAACTATTTTAAATCTTTTCTTTTAAAGTAGTAATTAGCTATGTTTATTGAAGATCATGGGGAAGGCAGCCATAGCAATGGGAAAGAGGGGAGGAGCTGAAGGAAACATTCCTAATTTTTGAATACCATTCAAGTCTGGGAAACATAAATATTGATCAAATCAATAAAATATACTTAAAATGAGAGTACATTTTTCTATTTATTTTCTCTAGTTCTTTCATACTTTTGAAATGACTTAAACAAATTTTTTCTTAACTTAAAAAAAGAGGAAAATTTCTATTTGAAAACACAGGTTTATAGAATACAATGTAAAAAATTTTCACTTTTTAAAATTTAAACTTATGAAGAGAGGTGTAGTGGTACACTCCTATAATCCCAGCACTATGGAGGCTGAGGCAGAAAGATTGCTCTGAGTTCAAGGTGAGCCTGGACTATACAGTGAGCGCAAGGCCAGCATGAAGTACACAGCAAGACCCTGTCTCAAAAAAATTTAGACATGAACACACATATACAACTATTTAGATTTTCCATTTTTTACAGCAGTATTTATATATTTCAAACTCAAACTATCAACTATATTTCTTTCTTATACACTTAACTATGTCTTACTGAAAATTTTTTAAAAAATCATGTAAAATGAATTAAAAGTTTATAAAGTGTTAAATTTTATGAATAAATTATGCTTTCTAAATGGAATTTTTAAATTCTATTTAAGAAATTTACAGCTCATACTCAATAAATTCATTTTCATCTATTGCAGAAATGAGCTTTGCATGACAGTACACAGAATCACACACATACACACTCACCCATCAAATGGAAGAGAATAAGTGAGAGATTTTTGAGCCTACTCTCATGAATACTCTATACTGATTCCAATCTCCTTTCCCTTATCATCAATAATTTTTTCAGACAAGTAATTGGTGCTGTTGATGTTTTTATACTTTGCCAAAGAGTTCAATCTCCCCAGGATCTAAAGAAACAAAGCATATATCTGCAAATATAGCAAAAAAAGAGAGAAAATCACCATGTTCCTGGGAAGTGAGTCAATCTCAATAGTTCTAAAGTAATATTGAAAAATGTTCTATTTGCATAAAATCATTGCCCTACATTTTCTTTATACGCATCTCCTGAATGAATTTTACAGGAAAAAAGCAAGGTTCATTTTTACTGTTATTTCAGTATGAATTCTGTTTTGGCTTCTTTATTTATCTAATACATTGAGAATTCTCTCACTGTATATTAACTTATATGGAGACATACATGGTAGTAAAGTTTGATATGCTTTTAGAAAACTTGTTACAACGATCAAGTACATTAGTAAAGATGAGCTGATTTGTTTTACAGTCAGATAAGATCTTAATCCATCAGTAAAATGTAAAATGTCATCTATTTTATTGTGAAGTACACTGGACACAGAATCATTAACATTTTATGCATTTAATAAATGTTTTCTCTATTTCAATGATTAAAGGAATACCTAAGCTTTATATTTAAGAATAATAGTTCCCAAGTTATGTTACTTAAATTCCAACTTTACTATATTGGATCATTTTATCTGTATAAATTCCCAGAGAATGAATTTTATCAGTTTGAATTCCCAGAGTTGACAGCTGATGACTTCATAGTTTGTGCCTTACAGTTGAAACCAAATTTGAAAATTGTTCACAATTAATAGAAAAATAAATCAGCAGAAAGTAAACTCTAAAATCATGTTAATATTTCAATGTAAATGTCATCTTCAAATAGAAATGATGATGTAGAAATGCGTTAACATATGGACTTAATGAATTAATGGGTGACACCACCTCCTTTATTCCATCTGAAAAGGTTTTTTGAGTGTCCCTTTTATTTAAATCATCCTTCTAGGCATTAGAAACACAAAGATAACAAAATGAAATTTTCCTACTTGTGTAGATATAAGTGCAAAATAGCAAATAGAATCATATGATCAAGGTAATAAAAAGAATAATTACACTAAAATTTGAGAAATATGACTATTTCAGCATTTTTGGTAGAATTGAAAGAGATTTCCAAGAGACAATTGGAGAGTCACTTCTTGAAAAGAAGCTTGCCACCTTCAGGAAGAGAGAAAGGCAGGATATTTCAGAAAGATGTAACAGTATTGGCAAAGACAGAAGTGATAAAAGCCATGGTATGTTTAGATAAACATAGGAGACTTTTGTAGAAGAACAATAGATAAACTGCTTGAAAGCCTTCTAAAGAAGTTTGTATTATGTTCTAATGGTAAAATTAACTACAAGTTATTAAAATACAGAAGTCATCATTTGTGGCCAGTTGTGCTGGTGAACGCCTGTAATCCTAGCATGCAGGAGGCTGTGGCAGGAGGATCACTGTGAGTTCAAGGCCAGCCTGGGCTATACAGTGAGACCCTTTCTTAAAATAGTTCAGAAAAAAAAGCATTGATGATAACAAAACAATTATTTGATGGTGATTTGTTCAGAGTAGCATGGCCTCCCATCAACTAATTGATAATGTTAACAGATAACATCTTGATTCTGCTTTATTTCATTTTTGTTAATCTTATATATTTGGCCATATTGATGGTTATGATGCAGCAAGTTTATTGTCTATATGTGGAGAACAATATTAATTCCTTTGGAACTGAGTTCAGAGATAGGTGTTTATAGTGTGCAACTCTAGTGGGTCCACAAATCATGTCATGATTCAGCATGAAAAATAATCACTTTTGTCTCCTGGGAACAACATTCAGGTAACACCCCTTGGTGGCATCTCTCCAGGTACAGTGTTTCCCCTCATAGAGCACAGACAGGAATGGAAGTCTGACTTCTCAAGGTAAGTGGTGTAGCTCAAATGGTGTGGAAGGGCTGAGGTGTGTGTGTGTGTGTGTGTGTGTGTGTGTGTAGGGGGAACAAATATGATAGTAACTTTTTTTAATAGGAAGTGTTTATTTAAAATAAATTCAAATGTTCACTAAAAGTCAACAAGGGAATACATTTTGGGTAGGGTTTGAGAGTAGGAAATAATGTTTAGTCATCTGCTTCTCAGTAATGCTACTTATGTGTCACTTATGTTATACATGCATGTAGCTCATAAAAGGCATGTAGTACAGTTATCCTGGAATTTTTCACCCACTCTAGTTTTTGATAAAACTAGAGGCAGGAAACAAGTTGACTGATTTGAAAGGGTATGTGGAGTTCCTAGCTTCGTCTGCCACCTTGTGGTTAAAACACCATTTTCCATCACACCAACTATATAACAAATAACGTACTATTTTCTTCAAGGAAATGTTTTCCAAAGTTTTACAGGACTCTCTACTGACTCTGGAGTACTATATCAATTTTTGTCCTAAATGTGCAGATACTTAGGGCAATAGGGTGTTTGCAGTAAACTTTTTGACTTTTGTTACAAAGAAATGACAAAAAAATGTTAATGATTTTGTCCTGGGACATCATTGAAATATTAAAACTGAGAATAATTAAAAACTGAGAACTGCAGTAAAAAATAAGCGACAAAAGGAAGATGAAGCGATGGCTTTTCAAGGGCTTTTCACCCCCTTTAGGCTTGTTCTTTGTATGTGGAAAAATATTGGTCCATTATTTCTTTCTATGAAATAGCTAATGTCTATTGGGTACTTGGAATTCATGTTTTCTCTTTAACATCATGACTTTGGCCTAGCAAATTTCATTAAATAACTGTTGGTCTATTCTCTGTATCAAGTATGTTTGTCCTGCACCTTAAAGGAAAAATGATTTTAATCTCACATGTGAATGTTTTTCATAAATGGGACTACTTTAAGGATTCCGGATTGCTTTCGGGTTTGTACTTTAAAACTATTCTTGAATAAATCAATAGTAGATTCTCTGACCCATAGAAATATAAACTGATTCTAATTCATTTGTCTGCTAATTGTTTTTCCCTCAAATAGTACTTTGCCACTATTCTACTCTTTATAATGTTATAGATCATCCATATAATTCTATTATATTTTCAATTCCTTTTAAAAAGGCTGATGCCATAGTATTTGGATTTCTCTGTCTTGATTTTTAATTTATCTTATCCATTAATTATTTCAATCTTTCAGGGAATACACCTGAATAAAAATAAATATTCTGTTACATATTAAATATTTGTAACTGCTGAACTAACAAAAGCAGATCCTCTCTTTTCCCTTGACCTCTCTCTTCTCACCAATACCTTGATATTCAGATATGTGGCTTAATTTTTTAGACCAGTGAAATAATGCCTCTGATGCTTCTTTTTCTTACCGTTGCTCACCTTCTGGAATGAAAAGTATCATTTAAAGTAAACTGCTTAGTTCCTTCTCCTTGTCTTACTAGTGTTCTAAGGTTTGCATCTAACTTGATGCAGCTAATCCAATCCTTCCTCCTGCCTATTGCCCTTGCTTCTTTCCACATGTGGACACTCATCCTCCTGTGTATGCCAACTCTCTTACCTGAAGTTCATGAGGGATTCAATTATTTTTTTCAGTTATCTGTCTCTTTTTCTTGCATGGGAAGTATTAGAAGGTGACATTTTATTCCAGGTTGCCAGATTAACCCCAGGTTACAGCTATTAGAACTCTTCACCTTATCCTGTTTGAGACAAAGTATTATGTTACTATATGTATAGATAGAGAGAGAGATAAATGTTATTGTGTGCATGTGTGTGTGTGTATCTCCATGTCTCAGTGCCATGTTTTAGATTAAACCAATTATTATTATTATTATTATTTTTGGTACCAGAAACCTTCCGCTTGGGAGGCAGGTTTCAGCACCATTGAGCTAAATCCCTGCCCAGTGCCATGTTTTAGAGTGAAAGCTGATTCTGTCTCATTGGTTTTCAGTCTTGGCTACATGAAAGGAGGTGTCCCCTGAAATACAAAGGAAAGAGCCAATGGTGGCTGTGAGTACAAACTTAGAGCCACTGAGAGTTTCTGCAGGCTCTCTTGAGCTGCTCCTCTAGCACAGGTAGCATAGTATGTCTCTCACTGGGGCTGTTCCTTTAGGCTCTGGAGGGGGACCCAAATCCTGCAGGAATAAAGCAGAGACAAATAATCCTCTGAAATGTACTGACTCACTGTAATTTCAAGGAAAATTCTAAAATCATTTCTGGGATGTAACAAAAAGCTACATACTTCAGACATTAGTCATTATGAGATGCCTTAGAGGGTACTAAGAGGACCAAAGAAATGACAGGAGGGCTGAGGCTGGTGGCAGTGTCTTCATGTGACATTATAGCTCCATTTCTGTCTCCCAGATTCAATAAGCTCAGCCTTTATTTTTCTTTTATTTGTTTCTTTCATCTGTATTTTCTGTTTCCTCCTTCATGTCTTCCTATTTATTTTTAAATAATTCCTTCTAAATCTGATTATCCACTCTAGGTTAATAAATTAAGCAACCTCACAGGAAAATAAATATATTTCCCAGGAATGTATATCCAAAAATAAATAGGTTATGTCAGTAGGCCTTATGAGCCAAGTCCTAAGAATTTTGACTTTAATTGGTCTCAGTAGAGGGGCAGGCCAGTCTTTTGGTATGATTTTACACCACAGCAAACTACATTTCCTCATGTATTTCTTCCCCTCTGTTACCACCAGATGGCTCTCCAAGCTAACCTGGTCAATGAACCTTAAAACCACATTAAATTTCATTATATTTATAAAGGATGAAATTTTCCTGGAATACCAAATACTGATTTGTGTATTTTTTTCTCATTAGTCCTAAACAACTGGAGGCTTGAATTGGGTTCTATTACAGTTTATTTCATAGAATATTAATAAAATGTCTACAACTATTACTTAAGCCCCTACCATACGGCAAGCACTCAATAGGTGGTACCGATTAATAATAATAATTTTTTCATACCATGTCAATATCTGAAAATCCTAATGTAATATTTTTCAATAAACTTTCCCTCTATTTATATTACATAAATATTCAGAGCAGGATATAAACTGATCCAAAGGTGATCCGGGATGGAGATTAAAAATTTGAGGAGGATTTATGCTGTGAAACTAAGAATTGAGAGCCATGTGTGCAAGGAGATTGACTTGGAATTATTTAAAGTAAAAAAAGACACCAAGGATGTTTGCTGGGACCACTGATATTTTAAGGTCAAAAGCCTGAAATGGCACTTATAAGACAGATTGATACAGAGCAACCAAAGAGTTTCTTGAAAACTCAGAAAAGAGAATTTTGCTTTGTTTTGCTTTTCAGAAACTCGTACAAAGATTTCAGCAGAAAGAGAGCAATGGTCAGAGTGAACTAGTTCAAGAAGATCCAAAGAGAATGGAACAGAAAGAGCTTGTTGGAAACTAGAAGGTTATTGGTACACTTCACAAGGGCAAATGGTGGAGTAATATGGTTTGGTTACTAGTTATATCAAAATGCACTAGAGAGAGACTCAGTATGAGAAATTTGGAGAAGATAAGAAAGTGACAACCAGAGGAGCAAATGGGGTTAAGAAAAGATTTTGTTTTGTTTAAAGTGAAGAAAGACAGCGCATTTTAGAATATGGGAAGGAATTCAAGAAAGAGACAGAGGATCTTGTGACGTAGTAGAAAGAGAGAATGTGCTGCAATGCAATATTTTACTCACTGGGTTGATAAAATTTTAAGTTTGGTCACATAGTCCATCAATCAAACTGTGGAAAACAACTATACTCATATATTGTTCATGGGAGGGTAAACTGGTATAGCCTAGAGTGAAAGGAACAGTGCAATACCTTTCTCATAAAGAGTACACATAAACTTTTATTGAACATACTCATTTCTAGATATCAATCCTATAGAAACTTACACAGATGTAAATTGATGTATATTCAATATTATTTGTTTATACCAGAACACAGCTGAAATATCTATCAACTGGAAATCATTTAATTAAGGATAGATATAGATATATAGATATATAGATATATAGATATATAGATATATATAGAGAGAGAGAAAGAATAGAATGTCAAGTAGCTTTCTGCCAAGTAGAATGTAACTTTAAGAAAGAAGTAATTAAGCTGGCTACTAATATGGAGAGATCTCCATAACATTAAATTTTAAAATACTTTACAGATTTCTATTCAAGCTCCATCATATAAAATAAAAAGTAAACAGGCTACATATTCACGTTTATATATTAAAAAAGATACTATGGACAGATTAAAAATTATGATGACTTGTGTATGCATATGGTGGTAGGGAGGAATATCTGAAAATTAGGATAGAAGGGAAAGTAGGTGGATGGAAGACTTCCTATAGAATAACTTTAAATATTTTTAAAATTGCATACATTTTGATTACAAAAATAAATTTAAAATGTATTTGTTAAGAACAAATACAAGTAAGGTGAGAGGTACAATAGAGGAACTAAGAATGGGATTATTCATATAAAATATATTCAATCTGTAAAAAGAATACTAACCTTTCTGCCAAGTAGCATGAATGCTGCATTCATTGAAAGTTGTTTTGAAGTCTATAGTTTTGATATAGAAAACCTACTTATCAGCATAATTACTAATTGCCAGGATTTAACACTGGTTATATAGAAAAAGTAAAGATGTACCCTCTTGTTGTGTATTATTTTTACATTCATTAGCTATTGGTAGAAGGAAAGCCAAATATTTGCTAATTCTGGGGAAAGAAAGTAGGTAATTGAGTGTTAAATGTGGGACAGAAATTTTTTTCTTTGTAAAAAAAAAAGACTGTATATTCACAGTGTAACTGACCCATCAAAAAATAGCATACTGATGGGAACAAAATTAGAAAACAGCACATCAACCAAATAACTTTTTTAAATGGTTACATAACCCTTTAACTAGAATGATGCATGGACATTTGGTAATTCTTTTCATAGAATACTGTCCAAGTAAAATATTGGTTCAGTCAGTTCAATCCAAATCACTATATTCATTTTCTCTAACTTAGGCTTGAATCTGATGAACATTGAATACAGTAAAACCTTGTATATGTTATTTTGAATATACAAATGCAAAACTGAAGCTATTGTATGAAAAACTTGTAAACCTATGTCCGTGGATAATTCTGAGCATCTATTAAATTATCTCAAAATGGAGTTGAAAGTACTCCATTTTATTAAAAAACCACATTTTCTTTATCCAGTCTCCAGTTTATGGGCATTTGGGCTGTTTCCAAGTTTTAGCTATTACAAACTGTGCTGCTATGAACATGGGTGCACATACATCACTGTGGTATGATTCTTTTAATTCTTTGGGGAAGACCCTCAGCACTGGAATAGCGGGGTCAAATGGGACTTCCAGTCCTAGTTCTTTGAGGTATCTCCATACTGATTTCCACAGTAGTTACACCAGTCTACACTCCCACCAGCAGTGGAGCAGGGTTCCTCTTTCCCCACACCCCCGCCAGCATTTGTTATTGGTTGATTTCATGATAGCAGTCATTCTTTCTGGAGTGAAGTGGAATCTCAGCTTTGTTTTCATTTGCATCTCTCCAATGACCAGTGATGTTGAACAGTTTTTCATGTATTTATTTGCTATTTCTACTTCTTTGTGTGAGAAATGTCTGTTCATTTCAGATGCCCATTTTTGGATTGGGTCTTTAAATTTGGGAGGCCTGAGATTTTTAAATTCTTTATAGATTCAAGATAGTAGACCTTTGTCTGAGGAAGAGCAGGTGAAGTTTTTTCCCACATTGTGGGTTGTCTCTTCACACTGCTGGTGGTTTCTCTTGCTGTGCAGAAGCCTTTTAATAAGAAGAGATCCCACTTGTTGATTGTTTGTGCTAGTTCATGGGCAACTGAGGTTTTGTTCATAAAATCTTTTCCTACACCTATGTCTTCAAGGGTTCTACCTAACCTCTGTTCCAACTGGTTCATAGTTTCTATTTTAATATTTAGATCTTTAATCCATTTTGATTTTATTTGAGTGCATGGTGAGAGATACAGGTCCAGTTTTAATCTTCGGCAAGTTGAAGCCCAATATTTCCAGCAGCATTTATTAAAGAGGCTATCTTTCCTCCAGTGAGGCTGTTTGGCTCCTTTATCAAAGATGAGATGGCTGAGTGTGTCTGGTGTTGTTTCTGCATCTTCTAATCTGTTCCACTGGTCCTCAGGTCTGTTTCTTTGCCAGTACTATGCTGTTTATATCACAGTAGCTTTGTAGTAGAGTTGCAGGTTGGGGATTGTGATACCCCCTGCCATGTCTCTGTTACCTAGAATTGCTTTTGTATAAAATTGCTTTTTTATAAAATGGAGTGCTACTCAGCCATAAAAAATGAGAAATTAGAGACATTTATAGCTAAGTGGATGCACATCGAGGCGATACTCTTAAGTGAAATAAATAGGACACATATGAATAAATACCGAATAGTTTCTCTGGTGTGAGAAACTGAAAGTGTAAATAAGGACTAAATGTATAATAGGTAATGTGAAATAGGAAGAAAAGGGGCAAAGGGGAAGGAAGTGGGAGGGCTAGGGGAAAGGATAGAAGGGAATGGGATTAATATGAGAAAATGGAAAAATAGGAACAAAATCTTTGTAAATAGGGAGGAATGGAGGGGTTGAAGGGAGGGCTGAGCAAGGGTGAAAAATAAGAACCAAGAGAGATTATGTAAAGGTGCAAATCTCCAATGATGAATGTCATTATATTGTATACCTAAAATGTACCAATGATTAGAATGAATAATCGATAATGCAAAATAGGAAGAAAAGGTCAAAAGGGGTAGGAGTAGTGGGAGAGGCAGGGGAAAGGAAAGAAGGGAAAGGAGAAATTCTGAGAAATGGAAAAAATGGAAATAAAGTCTTTGTAAATAGGGAAGGGTGGAGGGGGTGAAGGGAGGGCTAGGAATGGGGAAAAAAAAAGAACCAAGATGCATTATGTAAAGGTACAGTTCCCAATGAGAAATGAAATTGTGTTGTATACCTACAATGTACCAATAAAAGAATTTAATTAAAAAAATGGAATTGAAAAATATTGAAAACTAAGACACCGAGGACACAAATTGTTAGCAGTTACCGGAATGTCTGCCGAACAGCCACAGACAACTTTGCTGGTTGAGAGGAAATTTGCATCTTCATAATAAGTTTTATATGAAAAGCAGAGCCCTTTTCACATGCCAGCTCAGCTATTGAAGCTATTCTTATCTTCTATCTGGAATACTGCCTAGTAAGAATAGGAAATTCTTCATTCATTTTACCAATTATATCTGCCATGTGCAGGCAAGGCGGAGCATTGGCGAACATTCAGAAAGCCTGAGGATTGAATTCGTTGGTGGAGGACAGTCAGCTTTGTTTAGCAGTGCAGAAAGCCTTGCTGGTTTTAATAATACATGAGGACTGGTTTGAGCTTTTCTTCTGCCTCTTGTGTTGACTATGCATGTTGCCATGAGCCATGAAGTCTCACCTCTTCAGGCAGTCTCCAGAAGGGAAAATCAGAAAACAAGCCTTGCAAAATTTTACATCTGGTACAGTGAATCTCATCTATAATCAAAAATTTTTAGTAAATAATAGTAAAATTGTGACCAATCATTGAATTATACAAAAATATGTCTCTACAGTGGTAAAATGGGAAAATACAGTAAAATTTGTAGTGATATACCTTTGAGACTTTGCTAAATATTGAAATTCTTCTGATATACAGAGAAAGCACAATAAGAAAGAAGCAGGTTACTTTAAAGTTCATAAAAACTCAATGAGTAGTGCATAATTATTTAAATATATGTATTGAAACAAAGTTTTGTCATATAATTCAGGCTGGTCTTTAACTGACTACGTAGCCCAGGCTGGCCTGGGAATTGCTACTATCCTCCTGCTTCAGCCTATTCTATATTTTAAATGTGTTCATTTTAATCTTTTTTTTTTTTTTTTGCTAAATACACTGATAAAGTCAAAGTGTTTATTTTTCATTTTTATTGCTGAGTATCATGTATGTTTAGGGACAAAACATGACAAATATTACATAGAAATAACTCCAGGTCTATAAACACACACGCACGCACTCACACATAAATAAGTTAAAAGATTTTCTGGTGATAATAATGCTTGAGACACTAATACCCTCTAAACAATGGAGTTCATCTACAATGGTCTGAAAAGGTGTTAAAACCTTATGGGTGAAGTGCTTTTCAAGAGGACAGTTCAGACAACAGGGAGTTTGTGGGCCTTTGCTAAGCCAGAAACTGTATCTCCCCATATCTTATTAAATTTAAAAACAAAAAAAGGAAAACAAAATATTGACTGCATGAAACTTTCAACAGATTTATTACATTCACTAATTTTCTCTAACAGCTGTATCATTCTGCTTTTCTAAATTTTTCAAGAATTGCCTTGAGAGCAATGAACTATAAACTACACCATAAGAATATCAGAAGAACTCATTCAATACTTCAGCAAAACACTCCATGTGCATCTGTTCATAAAATTTACTTTTAGGAACTGAGGCCACAAATAAAATATTCAGCTCTGTCCTCTTCCTGTACTCTCCAAACAAGCAGAGTTGTGAATGCATTCCTCAGCTTCATTTACGGAAGTCCTATTTCCACCCTATAAAAACCCCAACTTTTTATCGCTGTCTTTCCTACACCCTCCCTCTCCACTTTCCTAATGGCCACACTGACTCCCCAAAACAAGAAGCAAAAATCATGAAACAAAAATCATGAAGAAAAATGACAATGGTTTGAGAATAAAAGTTTTTGAATAGTGATTTTCATCATGAAAACAATGAAAAGAAGTTCTGAGTGAGTCTTATAACTAAAGTAATCCTATACCAGAATTATTTTGCCCTAAAGCTTTAGAGGTGAAAATGTTAATAAAAATTCACTTCTTTGGGATATTTTAGCAATATTATTTTATCAGAGAGATATACTTTAAGTTTAACAAAGATTTTTAAATAAGTTATCTTTAAAATCTCTAGCATATTGAAGTTGGCAAATCAGTAACACAACAATAGACAATCTATGGGCCCAAAGAATAGGATTTCTCTTCCTTACTATGGCTAATTTAAGTTATTTTTATTAAATTTCCGTCCATTTAAATGCTGTCTCTGACAAGTCAACATTCTCCTTGCCTTATGTAGGTCAATAAATGGCTTAATAGCTCTATAAAGATGTCATTATAAATTGAATTACTTCTCAGTTATGCAGTGAGTCTTGTGAATTTACTAGACAGTGGGGGATGGAGGTCTTGCAAGAAACAGTTATTTAATTACTTTTCCTGTAACTGAAGACATAGCTTGAGTTCATAGTAATGATAATCATATTAGAATAATGTTTTTTTCTAGTCATGTTCCTTGAAACTAAAATATTAATTTAAAAAAAATATGACTTAGCATTATCATTTTCTTCTTAAGAAAATATACTAAAACATTTGCATTTGTATATAGATATAGTATTTCACATTTTAATTTAAGTAATGCAGTAGGTTTTATGGATATATATAAACTTTTGTTACATTACCTAAGGTTTTCTTATAAAAATGACACAGTTCCAAGTATCAGTCAGTACACTTGAAAATACCTCCTTGCACTTCATTAACTACACTGTCGGTTTGTTTGCTGATAGTTCCTTTTAGTTATTTGTTATCTTCCATGAGATTTTCTAATGTCTCCTAGAATTTCACAGATTAGTAATCTGAAATGAAATTTTGGTGTTCAAAGCGCAAATCCTCTGCTAGACATTAAATATTCCATGTGAAGGTCGGGTTAGGGTTGATTCACAATGCTTGATACAAATAGCAAACAGCTTTCAATCCCTTTAAATCAGGAATTTTTTTTTCTTTCTTTTTCTCTTTTTCTACATAGTGATTATTTTAACTTAGAAGATCTGCCTTTTCCATTATTGAAGAAATAAACGTCATAATTTTCTAAAGAAAAGTTGAAAAGCTTGAATTAAAATTCTGCCTGTTATATTTTCTTTCAATGTTATTATTTACATTTAAAGTTCTTTATCTCCGTAGGTCTGACAACACATTTTTCCCGAATGTTCTCAATCTTTTATAGGTTTCTCTTTCTTCAGTGTGATGCCACTTCTTTCTTTCTAATAAATTATTCTACTGTGATGACAGTAATTAAATTCTGTGTGATAAAATAGTTCCTGTCTACAGAAAGTAAATTATTCATAGCAGTTGTTTGGTTTCTTCCCTTTTCTAGAGTCAATGAATGGCAATAACTCAAATGTATTAAACAGTAGAGAAATATAGCATAAAGAATTACAGCACAAGAAGCCTTGCTTGCCATTTACATTACCAAAGACAATCAAATCACAAGGTTTTTAACACTTCTTATCTTTTAGTAAGAGACCACAGAGTGTAACTACTTCACAAGTTTGAAGTAATCAAAATTCAGTAACATATATATCTTTAAAAAGTCAAACTGAAATAAATATATCTCTTTTTAGAAGTTAAGGTGAAAATGACAAAAATAGATACATTCTATAAGCATAAGAATCACAATTTTTTAAATACAATTTAATATCTTTTTATTCCTAGTTCATAAAATCAGAGTGGAAACTCAGTTCATGTTAGCTATATTCACATAGAAAGTAGAAACATGTTGAATCACATTTTTGTAATAAATTAAAGTCTGCCCACTTGTTCAAAATGTAAAGAGAGCAAGAGATAGAGGTGGGAGGAATAAGGAGGGGTAATGAGATTTAAAGAAAAAGAAGAATTGAAGGAAAATGGAAATAGAGGTTTTGTAAATGGGGAGGGGAAAGAAGGGTTGGATTGAGATGAGCAGAAAGGGACAAAAAATGATTAAGATTTTTTAAACACATGTACCAATCCCCCGTGGTGAATATGATCATTATTTAATGCAAACATGTCCTAAGAAAAATAAATTTAAATTAAAGTCTACCCACGTATTTATGTGACACAAACATTTACTTAATTTCTCTGGGCCTCAATAATTCTGAAAAGATGTACTAATTGATAAGCATTACTAGTGGACTTTTTTTTTTTCTAATTCTGTCAATTCTCAGATCTTGAATCTGCCAGTTGTATGCAACCACTACTGAGCTTTAGAAAAATTGTCTCTCCTGTTAATTGGCATCCTGTTAATTGGAATATCCTATTTAAATCTAAATGCTAAGTAGATGAATGGGGGGGTGGTAAATGATACAAATTTCGGGGAAGCTGAAAGAGACATCCAGTCCTCAGCAACTGGCCTCTTAGAGTAGTAGGAAGTGAGAAGAGCAATTTACTAATATATTCATCCAAAAAGGGGGCGTTCTTTCCTTTCACTCAGTCAATAGATTATCTCATTTAATCTGAAAATAATGATGGATAGTATTTAAAATTATGTCCTTTTTACAATGAAGATAACAAAAGTCAGTTTCTGAGACAATGATTTAACTGCCCTGTATCCTCAGAGAGAATTTAAAAAAGCTGAAATTCTAACAAAGGTTTTTGTGAGTTCAGGAAAAAATCAAACTGTAAATTGTATTCATTTCTGTGTTCTCCACTATTCTCTGCTTCTGCCCCTGGCCCCCAGTGCAAAAGCTCTAGCAGAGCTTGTGTGCCATGTGGATGCTATCCTGAGTGCTTGATGTGAAGAGTTTCTGACATCTACGTAGTTGGCACAGAAACATATTTGGGCAATTAGAAAATATCTAGGCTTTATAAATGGTTTGCACAGGAAAGCACACATTCCAAATGTGATTGTGAGACACTGAGATACTTTAATATCTCAAGGAGACCATAAAAACTTCTAAGAATTATTTAATCTTATTTCTCCAGAAGCCCAATATAAATACATGATATCATTTTCTAGGAAATGTTGGAATGATGATCTTGAAATTCAACAATGTCAGAATGCAGTATCACCCAAATCTTGGAATCTTTATATTGAGCCAACAGTAACTTGCATAATTTTTACTTTCTTTTCTGTCACTTCTCTTGTTGCACAAACATCTCAGACCTTACAAAGATTTTATTTTCTCTCTACTCAGTAGAGATATTATTTTTCCTAGAATAGAATGACCTAATCACTGCAATTTTCTATCCAGTGGCCAGAAGCATAATGGAGCTTATGATAACTTCCAATCTGACCCTTATGAACAAAAAAAAGAATAAAGAACGATATGCAAAATAACCACATATTCAGATATGAAAATCTTGTTACTTACCATGATTGCAGAAATGTGAGTACAGTTAATAACCTATTACTCCCATTTCCTAGATCCATAATATTAAGGACAACCTATTCATACTAAGTGTCAGTATTTTTTTCTTTTTATTTGTTTATTTGATTGGTTGATTAGTGACTGTAATACCTCATGTCTCAGAACTATTTTGTGATGGTTCTTGCTTTACCCAGTGCCTGATATGGAGCAAATATTCAAAGAATGAGAAGAGTACTATTGTTCTAGAGTGTATATCTTACAATAGAAATCAGAGGATTCATGATTAATAATAAGCACAGTCACCAAAATATTATTTTCTATATAAATAAATTTTTCACAAAATCATATTAATAAGTTTCAAAAAAAAACTGAGACCAAGGGAGTGTTTATTTAATATTAGTCATTAGACGGTAGTGCTTTGCAGGAATCAACAAGCATTGAGTTTTTGTTATGTGTCTAGCTTGTGCTAAGTGTTGGGTAATATTTTGCAAACACTTCTAGGGTCTGGTATTATTTAAAATAGAAATAATATTAAACAACCATATACATAAATGTACAATTATAAAGTGTCAATGTCAAGAAGTAATATTTAATTCCAATCACAAAATCGGTAAGCCTTGAAATTTAGCTTTAGAGAAAAAAAAAAAGGAATCAGGCACAATCATAAAATATATTGGCCTAGACTTTTCAGGAGAAAAAATACAAGTCTTGGTGACAACGTCAGGTTCATGATAGTTTTGAGTCTATGCTAGAAATAGATGCACCCTCCTTTCCAAATAGCACTTTATCTTTTGGTAATAAATTAGCTATGTGTCCCTGCACTGTATAGATTATTTTTGTAAGAAAATATTAATGTATACTAAAATATACTTGTGCTTATCCTTTATCTTAGAGAAAAATATTTCACTTTTTTGACATATGTAATATTCTTTTATAACATTTGCAGGTTATTTTCTTCCTTAAATAAAATACTTGGATTTTAATAAAACTAAATCAAACAATTATATGCCAATAAGTCACATTTATAATGAACTTTTAAATAGACTAAGAAAATGATTTGTAATTCATTTGGCCAACTTCTACCAAAAGTCATGTTAGGCTGGGAATTTATCTCGGTGGTTCTGTCGCCTGCCTTGCAACTGCAAGATCCTGAGTTTGATCCCTGGTACTAAAAAAGAAAAGTCATGCTAAATATAAGCTCATTCATTATGATGACTAGAGTCTAATTTTTTTCCTTTTTTAAAAGTGTTTTTATTAGGGATAATGAGAAAACTAATGGTAGATACTTCACTTTATTTTGTGATCCTAATACAAATTTTAACATAATGTAATTTCTAAAAATTATATTTTCAGACAATAGAAAATCAAAACTTTTGATGAAAATTGTTTTTGTTTAAACAATTTTAAAATGTTCATCTTATTTTTTTGACCAATAGCATTTCAAATATCATGTCTTCATTAACAGGTGTATTAGATTTTTTTTGGCTACCATAACAAAATACCACAAATTAAGTGGTCTGAAGTTTAGACACTCAACAAAATTAATTTGTTCTCTGGTGAATCTTGGGACAAGAAATTCAGTACAATGTTGACACGATTATTCTTAGATCTTTCTTGGCCTGTAGATCCCCATCATCTTCACATGTTTTTACATGACCTTTCCTTTGTGTCTACACTTTAATCTTTTCTTGCAATGACACTAGTTCATATCCCATTAGGGCCCTTTCTAGTGATGTTATTTTAACGTAACCACCAATTTAAGTAACTGGTCTACAATTAGTCATGTTATGAGGCACTAGGTATTGGGATTTCAGCATATAAATTTTGAGAAGAGAGCTGGGCCCACAACATTGTGGATTTGGGCAAAATGTCTTCACAGGTATTACACTGTAGAAAAAATTCAAGGCTGACATTACTAGCTTACACCAAAGAAATACACCTATGTTATTTCTAAGTAAATTGTGGATATATATAGATATTTGTACGAGTAGAAAATTGAGACCATTTTTCTCTATGACTAATGATAAAATAAACAGAAAGAAGGATTAAAATGACCACAAATACCTGTTCTCCACTTCTAATTTCCAAAAGATATGGTATATATATATATATTTGGAGGGATTGCTGAAGAATTTGCCTGTAAATTTATATTCCATTAGTCTGATCTTTTATTGTAGAATGTTGCAGTATTGCTACTCAGCCATTGGAAGAAAGAGAAAATTTACCACACACCCCAGCCCTTACCTGTGGGTTCTTACAACTCTTCCCAGAGTTTCTACAGACTAGTAAGCATCTCTACTTGGGCTATATCTTAATCAAAGAACATATTTTTTAGCCATTCTATTAGATCTATTCTATTAAAAGATGTTGTTCTAGTTTTATACATCATTACGTTTCCCAATCTCCTGTTATTTTTTCTAAAATCTGTATAATGTAATACTAGCTTTGCTATAAGCTTACTATGGTCATGGTTAACAAACAACTTTTATCCCATTATGCAAAACAGTAAAACAGTGCCAGGTCTCAAGAGAAACTCTATTAAATATTTTCATTGACTGGAAAACAGACTCCTAGAGTCTGGGTGATGATGCTGTACTGGAAATTTCCAATGTGTATTCACCTGTCACAGATTTGCCTTCTATAAGTCTTCTATGAACCCTAAATTTTCAGAGATGGGACATGGTTTTTGGTTCGTGGCTAACAAAATCACACTCTTTCTTAAAAATTCAGTCCTTTCACTTACCTACAAAATACGAGCTGGATGTATGATTCCATGACAGTTGAAACATGATCAAAAATAATAACTTTCTTTGAAAATTTTCTTTTTATCATTATTTTCCTATATCTTTTCTTAAACAACTCCTATTGGCATCTCATGAGTTGCATTTGGCCCATTTTTCCTTGTACCATCTTCCAACTCATTAAAAAGTTCTAATTTTCCTATAATTTCAGTACATCTTTCTTTTGTTCCACACTTATTCTCAGACTACAGTGCTGGCTAGGAGTCTATTTATCATCCATTCTTGTAATTTCTGCTGACAGTCACTGTCTCCATTCCCTTTCTATATCTATTAAATCTATTCTTTCACATACACATCTATGTGATATGTAATGGTAAAAATAGACATAGTAATACTTACTAGGAATACTTTAAAATAACATCTGTGACTTCTCTTTTTCATGTTAATAAAATGTAGACTTATTTCAAAACAAAATAATCTTTATTTCTTTTTGTATTGGCATATGTTTGTAACACATAATAGTCACATTCTTCTTGGGGAATTGGTAGACATACATATTGGATCCTCTCCCTGCTCTCCACAGAGTCTAGCTCCATTTCCTACAATCTTTCTTTGATTTTGCTCTTTAAATTGTTTATATTTAGACTCTCATATTAGAGAAACCATGTGATATATAAACTTCTGGATCTGATTTATTGCATTTAGTATTATGGTCTCAAGACTCACCCATTTTTCAACAAATGAAACAAATTTATCCTCTTCTAAAGACAGAGTAATATCTTATTGTGCATATATAGATATAGATATGGATACAGGTATAGACATAGTTATAGATACATGAGTACCATTGATTTGATGAGCATATAGGCTGCTTTCATTATTGAGCTCTTTATGCAGTCAAACAAGACAAGCTTAAAGCTCCTCCCTAAGGATAGTTTCAGGATTAATGCTTACTTCTTAATATACTTTATATTTTGATCTCCTTTGTATCCATTGCTATGCCCTAAATATTCATGAAATGATCATTTACTATACTGATAACTTGGAATTTCTTCTCTTGCTCATACCTACCAATTGTTCTTTAAAGAATGTCACAATGCTAAATTTCCTGTAATTGCATTGTTGTGCAACCTACCAGTTTATGGATTACTTTTAACATTGTTATCTTGTGTTATCATCATTTATCTACCCATAGTATCTACTATACTTGACAGTAAATCCAAATAAGGCAAAAATCTATGTCCCTTCTTCATCTTTATTACCTTTCTTATGCCTGTTGTCTTGTAGAGAAACCAAAGTCAGTGACCAAGGTACTGTAGAGTATTCTAAGCTAGTGATGATTTGGGGGAGTCATGTCATCTTTCTGTCCAAATAATCAGGTTTTGACTACTAAGATCAAGTTTCACCTTTTTTTTCTCTCTACATAGGGTCCTTAGGTCAGTCAAATAGCAAACACTACCTTCTGGACTTTGGAAAAATTCATACTTTGCTTTTTTGAACCTTCACAGTGTGATTATATACCTCTACTTTGATTAAAGTAATATCTTCCTGAGATCATTGCCCATAATTTGACAATTGGAATGAATAAAATATGTGTCTGTTTCTTTTTCATCTCTCTTTCATTCTCTATCTTTCCGCCTTCATTTCCTTCTCTTATTCCTCTGCTTCCAATTCTTCTTTGCTAAAATAATAGGAAAGATCTGAACAGACCCCAATAGTAAAATTAAATTAAATTAAAATGTATACAGAATGAGTTTAAGAAGTTAAAATGTCTCTATTTAGTGATGAATTATTTAATTAATGGTCAATCTTTATGCATCAAATTCATACTAATGCTACCCCAATGATTATACGAGAGTTCCCTTTAACATACATAAGAACATAAATACTAAGGGATTGAATATTCAAAAAATATTTCAAGGAGGTATTCTTAGCACATGTATAGTATTTTAAGTGCTACAAAATGGGGCTTGCCTTCTATTAAAGTCACAGAATAATTTCTCTTACTGAATACAGAAAGTTATCGAACAATTTAATATGTTCTACTAAGTATCTATTGAGCACATCATGCATAAAGACATAGAGATAAACACAAATACACACACACAAAGATGGATACACACTCACAAAACTACTGTTACTTCTTATTTAACATATGGTATTGATTGTAAAACTTTTTTATTTGTGAATATCTTTCTAAAAGTCAGAATTCTGAAAGAAAGCATGAAATGTAAAATTTGAAATATCTCTTTTAGAATTCTGAGAGCAGGAAATGTAAAATTTGTAATATCTATTTTAACATACTGAAACAATTAAGGACAAGTATTTGTTCAACCTATGAGTCTTTAAATTTCTACCTAAAACAGTACTGAATATAATTACTTAATAAATAATTCTCAAAAATCATGTCACTACAAATCTTCATTGGATTATGCAGCTATTTCTGCATGTTTTTTTAAATTTTCAAGTTTTGAAAAAGAAGCCTTCAAATTTCTTCCTTATGATCTCTTTTGCATTATATCCTAAAATAGATTCTATATAGGAAAAATGAAAAACAAGATAGGTCTTTTATTTTTAGCGGTTTATAATAAAAATTATATTTCTACCAAACTTCTGAGTGTATGTTTGGATATTTTTACAATCTAGACATTTACTAACATTTTCTCATGCTAAAAATACTTATTAAACTAAAAATATTTTTGTGAACTTACTTTTTGCCATAAGATAATAAAATTTATCTTCCAAACTAGGGAACAAGGATAAACTATATACAATGAAGGTTATTTTCAGATATACTACACATTAAATTAACAGATTCAATGTTATTGTGTTACATTGAAATTTAACTAATGGATTTTCAAATATGATCTTTATAATTTGTGTGTGAGTTTATATGTGTCTCACTGAGTAACACCTCTTGCTCTTTTTATTTTTCATTTTGAGACAGTGTTTCACCAAGTTTCCCAGTTGGGACTTGAATTTACCATTTACATGCTTCAGTCCCTTGAGTTGCTAGAATTACAGGTGTATTGTCATGCCTTATTGGTATAATTGTTTTAGCTCTATTATATTAAAAATGTGTCATAGGATCAGAATTTTGAGATTACTAGCACATATTGCTTTAGAAAATACATAAGTCTTGGAGGACCTCAGGGAGCCAGATCTCAAGGATTCTATAAATTGGGAGCAAAACCTTCTATGCCTTGTAAAGCAAAATGTGTAAATTTAAATGGTAAGAGAATAAAATTTCCCTCCTAGGGGTTGAAGGGAGGGCTGGGCAAGGGTGAAAAATAAGAACCAAGAGAGACTATGTAAAGGTGCAAATTTCCAATGATGAATGTCATTATATTGTGTACCTAAAATGTACCAATGATTAGAATGAATAATCGATAATGTAAAATAGGAAGAAAAGGTCCAAAGGGGTAGGGGTAGTGGGAGGGGCAGAGGAAAGGAAAGAAGAGAAAGGAAAAATGCTGAGAAATGGAAAAAATGGAAATAAAGTCTTTGTAAATAGGGAAGGGTGGAGGGGGTGAAGGGAGGGCTAGGGATAGGGAAAAAAATAAGAACCAAGATGCATTATGTAAAGGTACAATTCCCAATGAGAAATGTGATTGTGTTGTATACCTAAAATGTACCAATAAAGAACTTAATAAAGAAAAGAAAAAAAAACTTCCCTCCTAGTCCATGAAATGGTCATTCTAAATGTGTATCTACTTAAATTAGATGTTATAAAAGACATGCAGCAATAGTGCTCTAGTGGGAATCAACAAGTGATATAACATGGTGAATTTTTTTTTTTTTTTGTACCGGGGATTGGACATGGGACCTTGGGCTGGCGAGGCAAGTGCCGGAACCACTGAGCTAAATCCCAGGCCCAACATGGTGAATTTTTGATAATATAAATTTAAGTAACTATTGTAAATATAATCTGTTTTGTATAATATCATATATTTGCTTTTTTTTAATAGTGTCTAAATTAGGAAAATGGATCTATATCAAAATGTATTGAAGTTATAAATTAAAAATTCAATAGAAATAGAGAACAAAATATTTAATTTGAAAAAACATTGAAAAGTAATCAAAATTTCTGAAAATTGTTCCTTTTATATTTTTCTGAGTATTCATTATTATTTTTTAAGAGTGGGAAAAATTTATTGGGAAAAAGCTTCTGCCTGAGAGACAGAAGGGGGACTGGCAAGTGTGTTGCCCACCCACCCCACATTTCAGAGATGTTTTATACAGCAAAGCCAGGGGGTGAGGTGGGTACAAAGTGGGAAAAAACTATAAGACCCAATGGAAATTTACAAGGTGGGCAGGAGGTGGGACAAAACCATGACCAACCAATAAGATTACAAGTACAGTCAGGCTGGTAATATTGATTAAATGGGTGTCAAATGGGGGAGCAGGTCACATAGCAAGCATACAAGGATTTTCAGTAAGGGTGGGTGAGGGATATTTCCTGGAAAGACTGAGTTAAGACCTTGGCCCCCCCACCCAGGTGATTGATACCTGTTTAGAATATCAATCACTGCTGTTCATCCTACATGGGTGTGCTAATTTCTTGCCTTTTACAATGCTGGCCTTCAGTGAATGTGTCTTCACTCTCCTCCATGTTGGCTCCTGGAGGGCTGGTCCTAACTGCCTACAAGATGTCTAATTAACTTACCTATCTGCAATATTCCCCGCTCTGAAGAAGTACCCCTAACTACTGTGAGGAGGCAAAGGGTGAAGACCATTCTGGCTACTCCCAGCTGAAGAGGGTCATCATCAGCAGTCAGAGTTACTCTACAGAGAGTCTATCTAAAGGCCCTCAATAGATGCCAGGCATTGTATACCTTTGACTCTGGAGGAGACAAAGCCAAAGAAACAGTTAATACATGGATCAAATTATAAGGTCAGCAGGACTGCTATGAATATACCCAACAAGGGTTCCACTTGGAGGAACTAGTAACAGCCTCCCACAGAGGATAAGGAGAAGGTCCAGAGGACTTCAGAATCCAACATAGAAGTCATATTGCATAGTTTAGCAGTTATGAGTTGTTTACAAGGTCAATCTGGTGGGTTAAGTCTTATTTGCTGCTCTGAACAGTATTTCAAATTATTGTTCTACACTAAGACAATAAAATATAGTTTTTATCACCTAAATTGTAAAGAGATGAGTTTTTAATGATCGTTTTATTAAGTGAACTTGAGCAGAATATCTTGACGAAGATCCAGCAAAAAATGAAATTATATTCCTGAGTTCTTTATTTATATATATTTTTCTTTTATATGAATAATACTTTCTTGATTTTCAGTGGCAATGAGAGACATTTTTTATTTACATTTCTAGGTTAAAAGAAATACCACCTCCTATTAACTATAATATATTCATGAAAAAATGTTCCTACATTGCAAAATATTTAAAGGAAAATGATAATTCATTTTAAAAATATTTGTCATAATAAATTTGTATCACACATGTTGAGAAGGTACAAAAGTGTAGTTCACCTGCCTCTTCTTAAAATTCCACTAGAGGGCAACCTCTACCAAGATTTTTGTCCCTTTTCAATTTCACGGAGGGGAAAAAAATCCAGTTTTATCCCTTTTCATGAATAAATGTAATTTCTTTAATATTTAGAGTTATTCAGTATTGTTATCTTTATGATGCACATGTGGTTCGGTATGAATATCATCTCACTTATAAAAGACACTATGATGAGCATTATTCCATCTGAGTTTAATTAGTTATAGTCAATCCTTGTTTTTCAGTTACTATAATTACCAGTAGACAACACCAAATAAGAAATCCATTATTTTGAATGAAATAAATCCACCAGGTGAGATAGTCAACGCCATATGTGCTTTAAATTAGAAATATGTATATAGTTCTATGTTACCAAAAATAAATAAAAACATAACAGATATTGGTAGTAAATATAAAATTTAATTTCAGAGAAATAAAAGCATTTTATCATTACACATCCTAAAAAGCCATTTTAACCGTGAGTTAGGAAGACGACTGGTTGAATAGTGTGTTTCAGAATAATACTTATTCCTTGCTGAAAGGAAGAATGTATATAAAGCCTGCAATATCATCCTTTTTCTTGTCTTCCCTAGCATCACTGTGTCTACAGCTTGTACTTTCTCATCTTGCAATTCTCCATCTGTATGTTAATATTTTACTGAAGAAAAACATTCTGAGTAGTTGTCCCGAAGACACTGACATTAGGAAGAGCATAATGTTGTTTCCAAATTCAATTTTCTGTAGAGTTCAAAGCAACTTTGAAGGGTGGGGATATACAATTGACTTTGAAAAATGATTAAGTAGGAGTTAATGGAATCATATTTAGAAACAAGACCAGTAAAAACAAAACAATTTGCACAATAGAGTTTTTTAAATTTTTATGACAAATATTATCCAGCATATTATCCATTGCAATTAAAAGGTTAATTGTCCCATATTTTTGTTTAGCTATTAATATTATATTTCAAGTCCATTTTCTATGTATGCATTAAAAACAAGTGTCCATAATATTAAATTAAGTAGTACAGATTTGTTTTGACCATATTCAAATCAACATCCTTTGCACCCATTTGGATAAATTGTAAGGGCTTTCTATGTAACCATTTTAACACTCATATTCCCTCATGTACTAAGTTCTATTATTTATTCAAATTTCTTAAATAAAAATATTAAGACATTGATATTAGCAAAATAGATAATTAGAAGAATAAATGCACTGACTTAAGTATATATAAACAAG
This sequence comes from Heterocephalus glaber, assembly GCF_000247695.1. The sequence continues at coordinate 4,467,385 of NW_004624874.1, forward strand.
AGAGGGGTAAGGAAATAAACATTAGCTCTGAATAACACTTCTAAAATTGAGAAACAAGAGTATGAAAAATTTTTTAAATTGTCATTTTAACCGTATGTGTAAAATTTAGAGATCATTAACTTTCAAAAATACATGAGAGAATTCAGCATGTTTGAACTATACCTTCCTCCTCTGCATTTCAATTATCATTAATTTTAATGATAGTGTCATATTTTTAAAATTTATCAGTCCCAATTTAGTTCCAAAACCATAATTCTCAAAGTTGAATAGGTTTATATCTGTTTTAAAAATATCACACCTATTCTTCATCAGGATTTTAGTTGTGAAATGTTCATTCTAATTTCTTGAGTTTCTAGACATTTCCAAAAATAAAATTGCCAAGAAGTAAGCATAGATTTCCTAGCAGTCTTATGAATTCCTGTCTATTATCTTTGTACCTCAAAACCAAATGTCTGAGTACCTTTTGAATAAATATTTCTCTGTTCTACTAACTTAAATCTAACATAATTCATGAATTTCTTGGCAGTACAAGGTTAGTACTTCTTTGGCTCTAATTTATTATGTTTTATAGTATTCCTATAGTAAATGTATTTCATATATATAGTGTCTAATCATGTGTGTATTCTTTATATTTGATACATTTACTATGTTTATAGAAAAGTAACTCAGAAATGATTCATCCAATTTTAACTATAACATTCCCGATAGCTCTTTTCTGGTGCAAACATATACTCTAATTCAACACCAGCTTCTCCCATATACCCTATCTTTGGCAAAAACCTCAAACAAATGTGAATGACAGCCAAAAAATAACGACTGGCCTAGAGTGTTTATGATGGAATTCAATGGCCTTTCATTCAGACTGCTGCTGTAGATATTGGCAGAAGCCTTGTAAAAGGATCCATTCACCTGTTCACACGAACAGCCATTTTCAAGCTGCAAACCAGGGTCAAAAGATGACCCTGGGAGATGTGCTGGAGAGACACCAAATGGTTCACTTAGAGTTCAGATCACTATTATTTCCTCCCTTTTCCACACGGGAGCCTGGTTACTGTTCTTCTTAGGCTCCCAAAATATAAAATATCAGATTCAACCATTTTTCAAGAAAATGCAACTATTGTATTCTTCTTCTATTGTACTACTTCCTTTCTCCCATGAAAGACAAGTATCATTGGAAATCAGAGTGGCTCTTCAGTTGAATAAATCTTAGTATGACATCTCTTTTCTTGGAGAAGACAAAAAAAAAAAAAAAAAGCAATTTAATCATGTTATCTTTATCCCTCAACTATCTTCTTCAAAGTTTTTATATAGATGCTGAGGACTCTAGCATTCAGGAATTTAACAATTCTATTACTGACAATAGTGATTAATGACAGACAGAATTAGGGCACTACTGTGTATTGGCCAGATTTCTCATTGCTGGGGGAAAAAATGTCTGACACTCATCACTTAAATGAGGAGAGGTTTATTTGTCCCACAATTTCAGTCCACGGTAGGCTGGTTCCAAAGCAGAAACCTCAAGGAGAAAGGACCTGGAGGAGGAAAATTGCTCACCCACGGCAGCCAGAAAGTAGAGAAAACAAAGGTGGCAGCAACAAGAATATACACTCCCAGGTCACATACCCAGTGACCATCTCCTCTAACCAAGACCATCTCCTAAAGACATATTCAGCTTTGAACCCACTCATGGATTAGTTCCCTTGTCCAGATAAGGCCTCCATAAGTCAGTCACTTCTCAAAAGTTCCACCTCTAAACAAATGAGAGCTTTGGAAGATATTATAGACCTAAATAATGATGGGTAGTTCTTCACAGTGAGTTCTATTTCTGCTCTTCTATGGGCAATCACCTACCTGCAAGTGCTAAAGAAGTTCTCTGGAGCCAACTCCTCTTTTAGCATCCTACTGTCAGCAGCTCAGGTAACCTCAAGGGAGTTTAGCTTCCAGGTGTTGGAGTACTAGGTTAATGCAAAACATTAAAAATGACAGGTCAATCCATAGTCAAATATTTAATCCCTTACTGTGGTAGTATAAACAACAAGCCGGAATCTGAAACAAGTGCCACTCCCTTTCTACTTCTCCAAACATATATACTCCCATATAGCTGGGGACCCCGTGGATTAACATTGATGCAGGATCATCTCATTGTTGCAAAGCCCCACACAAAAGGCTCTCCAGACCAGCAAGTGGGAAAAGGAAGAGGGAAGGAAAGTAAAAAATATGTCTTCAAGGATTCCCTCTTATTCCTTCTCCCAAAAGCATCACAGATAAAGAGGTCTCTGAATGAAGAGCACAGAGCTAGGAATCCAATTGCAATTCAAGCTGGCCAGAGTGGCCTGAGTCCTTGACAGCAACTTCCTTCAGAGACTTCAGTGTATTGGCTGTGCCCCAAGTCTGGTTTCTGGGAGGAATTTTCTTATGAGGCCTACCCAGTGAAACTTCATAACTGCCCATGATCAGTCAAAAAAAGAAAAAAAAGTCACATGGCAGGTTTTTTAAGTGTAGTCTCTCCATTCATATTTTCTTTTACTCTAGCCTTTCTGTTTCTTCATTTATTTTTAGTCCTGTGTCTGTTATCATGGCTCTTCCTTTTCTTTTCAATTTTTTGTTTTTTATTAGTGCATGTTTCACATTCCTTGTGGGGAGTTGTACATCTACCAAATACATCTTCATTCTTTTCCCATCCCTTCTCCTCTCTCACTGTCTCTTGGTCCCTTCCCATTTGTAAAAGATCTAACTCCCTATATCCTATTATCTATCTTTTATTTTACTCTGTATTTGTATTTTGGGTTTTTCATGTAAGAGAAAGCATGTGCTATTTGTATATTTGATTTCTTTCACTTAATGTTATGGCTGTATATTTTTAAATATATTGACTTGAGAGTGATCAAAATAACTCATAAAGCTCAGGGAAGATTTAAAGACAGAAGGTGAAAAGAATTTCTTATATAAAAATGAGGAGGCATCCACCTCATTGTGGCTAGAGGGCAGCAGTGGATTCCAGAGAATACAATACACAAAAACTCAGAATGAGGAGTAGATAATGGCTTAGGTTAACTGGACTTCTGACTATCAGCCCAAAACAGGCAATGGTATCCTGAGGAGGCTGAAATATGAAGAACCATGCGTGCCATGTATAAATCTTCAATTTTTTTCTAGTGAAACATAGTGAATAATAAGATCACATATATTTTAAGAAAACATCTGAATCAAGTAAAGACAGGAACTAGGAAGTAATAGGAAATCAATGAGGCAGCTAATTTTTAGATAATATTCAAAGTTTGTTTGGATTGATGCAAACTGATTATTTGACCTTCTCTCTAAGGGAGATCACTTCAATGATCAGGGAATGTGGCCTTAGAAGATTTGCCAAGCTCTTGTTTAGCAAGTGAATTATTCTATTGAAATATATATTATGTGAAACTCCATATGTAGAAGCCAAAGATGAATATTGTGTTTCAGCCCTACACACTGGGAACAGTGATGTGGAAATGGTGGTTGAGGAGTCTCTGTAAATAGGAGGGGTGGAGGGGTGGAAGGGAGGGCAGGGGAATGGGGAAAAATAAGAACCAAGATATACCATTTAAAGGTACGAATCTCCAATGATGAATGTCATCATATTGTATACCTAAAATGTGCCAAAAAACTTAATGAATTAATAAAAGTCTGTACAATATCCATGTCTAGGTAACCTCTAAATTTTTAGAGTAGAAACTTATCTTTTTCTAAAACAGAAAAGTAGTATCTATTTTCCTAACAGGCAACTTCTGTATGGTCAAATTTATGTTAAGAAATAGGTAAATACATTTTTTTAAAAAGTTCCAATACTGTAATTACAAATATTTTCCTCCTGGATTTTTTATGCTGACAGCTATAAAAATAATGAACCATATTCTCAACTATACAAATATATGTTAGTGCTTACATACATGTATGCATTTCTGGCTTTAATTTTTACTCACTTATATTTGAACTCAT
>NW_004624874.1:4471529-4500972 GCF_000247695.1 Heterocephalus glaber
TATTCACATACATGTCTTGGGCTAAGCTGAGAAAAGTTATTTTTCTTAAGTGCATGGCTATAAGACTTAGAACTTGCTTTTTTCTAATTTATAGCATATATCTATTAGCTTCACTGTCTCTTGTGTTTTATTGGGCATCTGTAAAACAATCTAAAATTATCAATTCAACACAGTGTTTACAAATCAAAGTGGATTTTTATTTCTCCAAAAAGTTGGAAAATTCTCTATGAAGCAATTTTAAGATATAAGTTCACAATTATGTATTGCTAATTATGTGTATATATATATATATATATACACTCACAGAAATTTTACTTTTTAAAAATTCCTATTCCTTTTATTTTAGCAATCATGTTTGTTTTATGAAAAAGTAGAAACATAAAGCATGATTTTTTACCTATTCACCCAAAAGACATTCAAAATCTCTAGCTTAATGGAACCTATACTTTTACTTATTTATTTATTTTGGTACCGGAAATTGAACTCAGGACCTTGTGCTTGCAAGGCAGGCAGCAGAACCCCTGAGCTAAATCCCCGGCCCAGAACTTATACTTTTGCATAGTGTGGACCCAGAGTAGCATGAGCAACAATCAGCCCAATGTGCTATGACTTGTTAAGTGCTCTGTAAGTATTCCAGTGATGAGATAGTTTTTTCAGAAAAAAATATTTCCTCTATTTGTGAGGCAATGAAACAAGATATAGAATATTAGATATTTCTTTCGTGTTAATTAAGATTATCGGGAAAGTAAGTTTATTGTCAATATATCACTTAAAATTTCACTATTTTAGCCTCATTAATTTAGATTCATTCTCAATTTTTTTAACCTTGTATTAAAATGTTTTTATTTGCATATGTCATTTAGTCTAAAATAAAGCATTATTTTATTCACTAACAGCTACCAGAATCTAAGTGTAAATTTTCCTATTCAATAGAATTTAATAATACCCATTAACATTTTTCATTTTAACTCCCAACTGGCACAGGCTTTCAGTGATTAACTAAATATCTTCCTAATATTTTCAGAAATTTTAAATTGCACTGCCTTTATAACAAATGGAGAGTTCTTTTCTGTCTAAGGAAAATAAATATGATGATTGTTTCAAATCAGTGACAGTCTTAATTACTAAATCTTGAGAAACAAATCATTATGTGTTAAAATAAAATGTTCTATTTTTACCACATATAATAATTCAATAAAATAATAGCAAGTTCTTATATTTACTTTTTGGATTGGAAAAGCTATTAAGCCTTTAGGGGCAGTGACACCAGAAGGGTAAAGTGAAAGCTTAAAGTTGTTTTAATAACTATGAAACTAAACATGGTATTTAGAAAATGGAGATTAAAATATCAACTCAAAACTGAGCAATATTTTGATCTTTCTTTACATTTGAAAAAAATAGATAAAGGGGCTTTAGAGAAGTCTTAGCAACAGTACTGTAGTTTTCATCTCTATTCCATTCAAAGAAAAATTTTGCATATACTAGTACAGAGGCTGAAAATAATCTTTCTCCGACTTCTCTAAGTTCTTACATGTGATTCATAGAGGTAAAGAATCACAAATTAATGGGAGAGAAACAAGGCTTTATTACCAATCATATAAGTGTGGAAGACCCTCAGAAGCTGAGTAATTCTCTGAGAAGCTAGTTTAGCATTGTCAACAAACAAAACAAAATTTTAGAAAAGATAATAGGAAAAAGGAAAAGGATCTTCAGACTCAAGGAGTGGTAAATTGTGAAAAGTCAAATAAATGGAGATCTAGTAGTAGGTAGAGACTAATAAGTTTCATTATGTAGATTCTTCTAGTCCTGCATGAATTTACAGTTGTTTTATGGTTGTGCTTTCTTGTGAAGAGGCAAAAACAGAAAACTTTATAAATTTATAGCCAGCTTTTGGGTAACCAAGGGAGAGAAAAAAACTTTTCTGGTATCTACTGTTGCTCCATTCACTTCAGCACAAACTAAACATTATTTCAGAGTTAGCTTTTGAGTGGGACATTGTGCTATATCCTTCACTGGTAAAAACATAATCGTGAGCTTCTCATTAATATACATATGCCTTTGAACTCAACTGCATTTAGCACTTAATTATGAAAGTGACATGTAAAGAATAAAGAAATATTCTGCTTTTTTGGTTTCATTTAACCTACTTCCTCATTAAGAAGCATATTAGAAAAGTAAACATGTTCCTGGGAGCAGACAGATGAACAGAGTTCACAGTCAGACAGAAATAAGCAAATAATTATACATATCATGATAGATACTTTAATAGAGGTATTTATTCTGTAAAGGTCAAGAGGTAAGATGTCAAACATCTCTGGACTGGCCAAGAAAAATTTTGCACATAAAATAAAAGTTTGCCAGACAACAAAAGCACTATATTTGAAGGTAGTTCCTTATGCTTATCTTTACATTACAGAAGAGATGTATCTAATATTTAATGGTCAGAATTGTTTACATATGAAAGAGAGCTGTTAAACTGTTAAAATAAAATTTAAAAAGTACCCAGTAGTTTGTGAAATCTTTACAATATGCTATGCACTTTTCTGAAAGCTTTCATTGAATTTTCATCATAAGCCACCTCCCACACACACCCCATTTTAATTCTAGCAATTTAACACAAGCCCTTTGCACTGAGCTCCATCCACAGCTCTTTTTTTATTGCTTATTTTGAGACAGGGTTTTACCAAGTTGCTAAGTTGCATAGGCTTGACTTGAACTTGTGATCCTCCTTTCTCCACTCCCAAAGTGCAATGATTACTGTCTTGCACCACCAAATCAAGCACTATAAGTCTTTGTGTTGAAACTGTCAACCCTGTTTGATAGATGAGGTAACAGAGACCTTGAGAGAATAACATTTTTCTGAAGATACGCGGCTATTAAGCACCACAACTAGAACAGAAGCTCGCCCGACTGTTTCCAGTATCTATTGAAAATACAGTAGGAAAAATTTTTGCTTAGGAGTTTACTCACTGCTCTGTAAGTTACGGGAAACCATTGAAGTCAGGTAACCAACTGGATATGAGAAACAGACATTGCAAATGATGTCCAAGTTCATGCCTTTGATGACTGAATTGAAATTAGGACTTACTAAGATAGATTAAAGAACAGTAAAGTTGAGTGTTAGAGAGAAGAATATACAGTATACTAAGCCTGGGACATGTTAATTACCAAGTATTTGCACATTGCAGTCAATAGTGGCAGTTTGACCCTGAGTAGAATACCAGGCCTTCCTGACTCTTTTCTGACAACTGTAACATTGCATGGAATTGTTATGATCATTAAACTAGTTTTTTTTTAAGTAAGCAACAGCATAACTTGCTCATAGTACACATTATTTGTGTTCAAAAATGTGTGTTAAAACAGGAAGTCACAGATAGAAACTTTAAACTGATTCTAAGCAGAAAAAGTGAATATAAAATTATTTTCTGTAAGATCAACTTCAAACTTTAAATGAAAATAGTTTTTTTAGCCTTTATTAGTGTAGAAATTATGTAGTTTTCATTTTATCTTGTAATGGTAAAATTTCATATGCTTTTCAATATATAGGTAGATTATTAAAGTATAATACATATCACTAGTACAATGATTAGAGAAAATTTGTATAGAGTTATACATTATTAAGCAGTTAATATCTTTTGAACTGAAGTGTATATTCTAATCCCAACAGTATTAAAAAAGTAATATAGTAAGTCATTTTATCCAAAGCATGCAATTGCACATTTATCCTTTTTTATTTAACAAATACTTATTAATGTTTTCTATATATAGCAATTATCTATCTCAATGCAAAAGATATTATGATTATTAATAAGATGGAGTTTTCTCCCTGGGAAAATGTAGAATTTTGTGTAAGAGTAAGGGTAATCAGTACAGTAAGTACACAGTAACCACGTGTTTTACCACAATACACTCAACCATATCAATCAGTTGGTCCTTATCCATAGCAGAGCATAGGATAAATTCTTACCATGTATTACTGCTTTTCAAATTCTTGGCAGACAGCACACTGAATTATCACCTTTTAGTTATAAAAGCATTAATCTTTTAAAAACCTAGCCAATTGTTCTAAGAATTGATATTATATCATATATTATATATACATGAACCTGAAATTCTTGTTTGTGTCACTTTTAAGTAAATATTACAGTGAGCGTTTAGCCAGCAGAATGGGTAAATCTACAAGAATAAATAACATCTTTCCAAAACACTTAAGTTGTAACAATGGCAGAATCAAAAGTTGTGATTTTACTTCTACTTGATACTTCTCAGGGATCAGCCTTCACAGGGGCACTGAGAGTGGAAAGTTTTCTTGCACAGTGGCTAACTTTGCCTACACTTATCAGGCAGAGAAGAAAGAAATAAGCAGTTCATAATTTCCTTATCACTTTGAACACGTCTTACTCTGTGCTACACATCAGGACAGTGAGGCCTAAAAACCCCAGTGCCCCCATCCACCCTTATGATTTTCTAGGCAAAGTGAACTTTCAAGTCATTTGATCAATATGGGTGCTATTCCTGCCATCACAATGCTGTCTGTCTCCTTCCACACAGTGACACTGGAGAAATATGAGATGATAAATGTGTAACCCTAATTGTTGGTTTTATCTTTGAAAGCAGTTTGATCTTTTGATTCATAAATGCCTTGTCCCTAAAGGCTGAATCATTAACCAATCTGTACTTTTAATTTCCACTCTGGCTGGGAGGACATTCTTTCTCCAGGTTGACACTATTCTACTTGAGCAAATCCCATTTCTGGAATTTTCAGCCTGTCTTTCTCTTGACTTTCCGTCCTAGATCTATGGTTTCTGTGGGGTCTTTTGTCTCACAGTAAACTCTTTGTTTCATAGACAACATACTACAAACTAGACAGCATTTGTCCCCTCAGTTAAGCCCTGCTGAAGTTTCCTTCCTCCCACCCCCGCAATGGAATGGGATTGTGATTATTAGATCCTTGCACTTTTCTTTTTTTTTCTCTTGCTGTTTTTCAAAAATGAATTCTGAATCTTCTACTTTTTCATTGCAGCTCAATTATATTCCCATTGCTGTATTGTCTCTGGATGAGGTCTTTATCATTTATTCCGAGAGTTAAAGAGTACAAAACGAAACTACTGTGACATAAAAAGCAAGTACACTGATCACAGAAAATAGAAGCATATTGTATTCTACATGAAGCAGCTTAGGTCAGTGGTCAGAACATGGTAGAAAGGCAGCTCTGTTCCACACAAGTTTTCCATATAATCCCTTTCCCTGGCCTCATCGTGCCCTGGAATGCTATAGAGTGATTGAAACATTCTTGACTCAGTCATGTTGCATCCTAGCATGTGGAATGCATGGAGAGGAAGTATGGAGGAGTGAAGTAAGAATTTGGAAGTGGCACACATGCCTTTTCTTCATACATATTCCTATAGCAACACCATAGTCATCTAGCCCATCAGCTTCAAGCTAGGAAGTCTCCAGCTGGCAACCACTGGCAGAGCCAAAATAAGTATCATGTAGAAAGAAATAGATATGAAGATACAATTAATAGTGTGTGCTTTTTGTCAAACTTAGTTGTCCACATATTCCATAAACACTATTTTCCATGTTTATTCTGTGGTTTCAAGATCATATCCATTTCCTCTTAGTTTGCTGGTTTAATGGCCCTTGCTGGCTCTGCTTTGTAACTCTTGATTTTCCATTCATTTTGTATTTACTTCATATTTTCTTAGCCTCCATAAGGCCCTTTGTCAACTATTCTTATTATTATTTATATGTATTTTCAAATTTTTTTGTTTCAGCAAAGAATACATCTTACAGTTCTTTGCATGGGCAGAGCCTTTCACTGTATTCAAAATAAGTAAAAAAATTGTACATGACAGCTTAGTTTTTCATATAATACAGACAGAATTAACACTTTTAAAAAATTCTTTTATTGGTACATTTTAGGTATACAATACATTTGCAATTTATCATTGGGTACTTGTACCGGTACATGATGTATCTTGGTTCTTATTTTTTTTCCCCATTACCTGCACACCTTTCAACGCTCCACCCTTCCCTATTTACATAGATTTTGTTTTCATTTTTTTTCTTTCCTCATAATTTTTTCCTTTCCGTTTGTCAGTGTCCTTACAAGGTACTATGTACGGGAGTGGAAAACCAAGTAATCTCCTCCTGCCCATTATAATAGCTCGTGGATGACAGCCCTATGCCAAAAGGCAGGTTTAGGAGAATAAAAGTGTAATAAATTAATTTGATTATACTTTTACAGGACAAGAATCTTTAGATTGAGGATTCAAAAACCCAGAGTGAACTACCAGTTTTCATGCTTGGGTTATTATGAAAGAGAAGCTAAATGCATAGAAATGTAATTGGACTAAGGAGTAGCCTTCTTAGCCTTATCCTTCTGGTCTCATCAGTTGAGATTTTACTTGTCCCCTAGTTGAAAAATTTCTCCCTCCCAAGTATGGGCCAGGTCACTTTCTGAAATGGGTGTCTTTAGGAACTAAATCAACAAGGAAGGCCAGAGAATTTCTTCTGACAGTTTTTACACAAAAAGGAAGGAAAAACTTAGATTAGGGTAATACTTTTAGGTTTTTATGGCTGGCTTTTGGGAAAAGGGTTTCTGGTTTCTAAGAGAATTCTTCTTAAACTGGAAGAATTCAAATTTCCACTGCATATATTGAGGAGGAAAGAGAAAGAGAGATACAAGGGCAAGAGAAGATCAGAGAGAAACTAGGCTTCTAAAGCTGCTTCTGGGAATTTCAATTTGGAGTTTCATTTCCTGAGTCCCAGTGGTATATAAGAAGTAAATGTAATATATTTGAATTAATAAATACATTCATGATTGGATAAGTATAAACTTGATCCAACACTTCTCCAAAATGTTCATAAATTGAGATTTCAATGAATCTATTTAACAAATATCTGATTGTTTGAGGCAGTGACAGAAAGAACATGGGATATATGTTTTCTATTTAAAAGTTAAATCAAGAACCAGAATTGTTGATATATCTACTATTAGTATGAACTTGATTTCCCATAAGATTTTCAACATTTGGAAAAAGTAAAAGAAACCATTAAGATTGTCATAATATGAAGAAAAGGCATAACAGCATGTCTGTTTTAAATATGATAGGAAAAATATCAAAATTTCCTAAGCTATGTCCAGCTTGTCTACTGAAAGCAAGATACTAGTGGAAAGGAGGGATGATATTTAACAGAAAGGAATAACCAGGGAGTGGAATAATAATGTAATATTAATAAAAGTTATAGTTGGAACTAAAAGTTGTTTTTAAACTTTTCTTAAATTCCAGTAGCTCATAGTGACCAAGTTAAGAAAGTTTTGATCAAAAGATTGGGCAAAAATTGGTTAATAATACTTATTCCTATATTAGAATATGTATTCCCACTGAGAGACTTGGGAAATGAATGCATGAATGGGCTAATTCAAACTATAGAAATGGGTCTGTGTTTCAATAATGTGAATAATAACCACCTCAGTGTACCTAAGTCTTTCACAGAATCCTCTCTATAGATGACTCCATTAATAAAATGTTTAGTTCTTCCTGGTTTTCATTGTATTTTTCCTCTCTTAAATACCTGGGTGTAAAAATTAAAGACCTAGCTAATATAATCAAGACAGAAGTCACATAGGTTACAGATAATAGATAAAATTGTATTAGGCAAAATTCAGCTGAGCTCCATTTTAACAATGTCTGTTTTTCTTTTGCAGAATAAAAGAAATGAGTTCACTTTAAGTGTAAATCTCTAAGTCTTTTAGAATTTCTGTTCATATTCCACCTGCCATTTTCATTGAGAGACAGTCAATTTCTTTCTATAGATGGATTTCATTATTCAGACTCCACCATCAGTAGAATACATTATAAATTATGCAGAATGTGATAATTAGGAACAAGCACGAATATAAATAAAATTGTATAACCAATAAAAGGCTATAAAACCTGGCAAGTAAAATTAGTTACTGTGTGTTAAGATAGGAAATGTTTGAAGGAAAAAAAAATGATCTCTCATGTCTCCTTTGTGCCACAGAGAAATTGCAGTATTACACATAGCTCTGGAATCACACATGTATAGCCTGGTAGAAATAAAATAAAGTTTTATGTAATGTAATGGTTCAGAATGGTCTAAGAACAAAAGAACTATAATCCCATGAAGGTAACATCCTTCCCCTACACACTAAACTAAGCTGCAATTTTTGAAATGTGCATTGCTTTCCACATTTGACTTTTGCAGTATCAGACTTTGAAAATTACATTGAAGAATCTTAATATGTTTGTTAAGCAAACAACATGTGCAAAAGCATTCACAAACCAGTTTATTTCCTGTAAATTTCTAGTTATTGAAATGGCCATTTCAGCAGTGCTAAACAAAATTCAATCCCAGTGTATACAATGAGATGTAAACTGAGATGAAAAAATTTACTTACCCACCCTGGAGAGTTTAACACAACCAGGGAAAAATTGCATATGAAGTGTAACCTTCTAGAAAGGTAATGTTTTTTGGATCTATATTGATCTCAATGAATCTCCTACAGATATACTTGAGAAATTGTAATGTAAAGGTTAAAGCAAGGGTAGAATTCATTTGAGTAATAAATTCTGACACATGCTATGAACCTCAGGTCACTGCATCAAATAATTAAAGTGTGTACATAAGGTATACCAATCACATCAAAAATGTCAAGATACAATGAAAGGGATGTCTTTCAAATAACTGTGATGTTTCTTTGATTAAAAAGTATTTGGCAACCTAAAAATAAAATCACCTTCGAATTTTTCTGAAAACTTTGCAGTTAAATTCAGGTTGTAATGACAATGGAAACCAATTGGACTTTATGCTTATAAAGCCTTTGGGTACCTTGTATTGCATGTAATTTTCAATTATTTTTTTACATTATGGTTTCCTTTGATTTTAATGTCAAAGAAGTCAAAATGTCTAATATAAATGCAAATTTCCTATTTGGTTTTTAAAAGGAAAAGTAGGGAATGTGGGCTTTAGTATTTAGGTAATCTGAGTTAGTAAAAGCATATTGAACTAAAAATAACACAATAACATTATGAAATGTCTTCTACTACTTATCCTGAGAATCAAAAATTAACCATAAAATGCTTGGTGAAAGGCATAATTCCAGAGAATTACCAACTCACTTGTCATAATTATTTGTACTAGGGATGATAAAAAGGAACAATGATACTTTTAACTGAAAGTTAATCAGTGAGTTACTTAGAGTTTCACTAAAAATTGAAGTTATTTTCATATGGTGTATTTCCTGTATTTGTTATTCGTCAAAGAGAGAAAACTGTCTAAGAAGTGATATTTAAATTCTGTAAGACTTAACATCTACCAGCTTTGGCCCATTCTTCTTTGTGTGTTTTCTACTTTGGGTCATAGAACATTTACAGAGTCTGATTTGTATTCCATCATCATTTATTTCTTGACTTGAGCAATAACATATTTAAATTGCACTTACAGGTAAGGCTAGAAAGTATCAATAAAGAGGTAAGTTTTACAATACAGTATCACTCTGTCTATGATCCTCCTTTGAGACGCCTTTTGGGTCCTCCGCATTTTCTATAAATTTTAGCAGCTAAACTTAGTACCCAAGCTTAGTAGTTAGCTATTCATCCATAGCTCATTCCAGATTTAGATTCATTAACAGTACAATCAAGTCTGACTGGTTTCTCCATCATATTTGTGATTATAGAATCTCAAATACGTCTGATGGGAACAGAGTCCACAGACTGTACTAGAGCACTAAATAAAACTTCCTACAAGCACTGAAAAGGGGCTCACCAATTCTACTGGTAGGTAGGGAAAGGTGATTTAAAAAAGACTTCATAATGACAAGTAACCTTTGAAATATTTTTAGAGGTTGTATGAGAGTAGAAAAAGCAAAAAAGAATAAAGTAAAAGGATAAAACTGTACATACACATTATATGATAAGAATACTAAATAATCCCCCCCTCCAACTCAAGGTCTAGGAATCAAAAAGCACAAGGGATTTGAAAGGCAGCTCCTGACAATTGATAGATGAGGAATCAGATGAGGGTAAATCAAGCTACACATTTTGAAATATCGCAGGCACATTGTCTTAAGTCAATGTTTATAATGACAAGCTTACAAAAATGAGTTTGGTCTGTGGTGACTCAGTGCCAGGTTGGCTGATCTCTTTCCTGAGGCTTTCATCTTTGAGGCTATGCATTTTCTTCCTAGAACTAAGTTCAACTTTATCAGAATTTGGTCCCATAAAAGTACGATTGTCTTTCCTAAGGGTCCAAGTTAATCAGTCAATAATTTGGCCTTCTTAAAAATTTATTGTCAGGTCTCTACTCCCGTTTTTCCCATAGATCCTAAAGTTCTTGGGGCCATATTTGGTAGCAATACATGGTTTCACTTCCTGACTACAGTGGCACAGATTACAAGCATAATTAACATAAATGTTCTTTGTAACATAAGGAGTAAGATTATAATACATCGAAGGAAAAGTAACACAACACATTAATATCTTTACAATGCAGATTTAAAGTAGGATGTTTGTACACTGATAATTCATTAATATGTAGGGACTCATTAGTTTATATTAAAATGACACCTAAGAAATATCATGTACAGGTACAAATTCCCTATGATGAATGTGATCATGATGTATACCTAAAATGTACCAATAAACTTAATGAATTAAAAAGAGAAATATGTCAAATAATACTGCTTCAGTAAGAAACCTGAATCCAATAATCTAAAACTGCTATTTATGTGTTTTAGTCATTTTCTTCATTGCTGAAACACAACACCGAACATTCAATTTAAATGAGGAGAGGTTTATTTGACTCATAGCTTCAGGATATGGTTTGGTTCTGCTTTGTTTTGTTATATTTTGTTTTGTTTTGTTGAGACAGAGTCTCATTATATAGTTCAGGCTGGCCTTGAACTCACTATGTAAGCCAGGCTGGCCTTGAAATTATGGCCATCCTCCTGCCTCAGCTTCCCAAATGCTGGGGTTACAGGCATGTGCCACCACCCCCTTCTTGGGCTCAAAGTTTCAGAAGTCCCAGTCCTTGCAAGATTTCCTGGTTGCCAAGCAGGAATGCATGATAGAAGGGCCTGGGCAGAGAAGTGCTCCTCCTGTCATGGTGGCCAGGAAGTAGTGACAGAAGCAATGACCCCAGGAGGGAGATATACCTATGCAGATCAGGCCCCCTTGTCCTACCAGCAAATCAGCTGTGAGTTCTCATAGCCCAGTCACCTACATTAGCCCCCCCCAGAAAAGGATGTGGCTTTGGGGCATTTCAGATCCAAACCACAACACTAGGCAATAAGGAACCCTGTCTATTAATGAAACAAATCACCTAACCTTGATATTCTAAGAAATGTGTGTTTTAAGGGCCCAACTATGTATTTAACCTATCTATAAAAATCTCATATTCAAAATTAAAACACTGCACTGAACCATATGGTGAAATCAGCTTAAAACATCTTTTCTTCTAACACGCACCACTTTCAGAGAGTATCGCCTGTTCATCCTTTGCCCTTTCCCTCTTGAGAAGTTCTCTAGTACTTTAGGGAAGTTTTGTAAAAGCTTATTCTTGTATATGATAAACCATTTCCCATCTGTAACTAATAATGAAGAAAGCCTAATGCTCCCAAATTCACTTAGCACTCATACCTCCCCATTGTATCTACTACACAATGAAAGATTTACAAGCTTTTTGGTGGGAATTTCCTGCGTTTAAAAGCAGATTTTGTGGTTGAGATAGGAAGTTTAGATGCTTTTAAGTCAACTGTAAGGCTCTCATGGTGTATTTATCTTGAACCCACTGATCTCTAAAAATATCCTAAATGAAATTATAATATTTGTGAAGTTGAATATGTGCAAGAATAAACCTTTATTTCCACCTCACCTTATAAAATGTAGCAATTTCTAATAATGAATATAAGAAAAAAACTGCAATTGTATTCATAGTACCAGTGACTGCCACCAGTAAAATCACTGATTATTTTTATTACATTGTCATTTTTTTTTTGGTACCAGGGATCAAACTCGGGCCCTTGTGCTTGCAAGGCAGGCAGCAAAACCACTGAGCTAAATCCCCAGCCCATACATTGTCATTTTTATGGAAGTTTCAAACTTCCATGAAATGCATACTGCTCAGTACCTCAAAACTTATAGTAATTTGATGTTCTTCCAAATCTACTAGAACATTTTATTTAATATGTTAGTTAAAGAACTTTGATTACCATATCACACATTTAAAATTACTTTCATTAATTTCAATCTTACTTTAATCATACGTATCTTTGTAATTCAATAAAATAACATTCTGAAAAGGTGACCCATAGGCTTTACTGGTCTACCACAGATGTTTGGGTTCAAAAGACATATAAGAACATTTTTACTAAAAGCAAGCCTTCTAGTAAGCTCTACTATGAGGTTTTTAACACCTTACCAATGACAACCTACTCTTCTGCTTCACATGAATGTTTATAAAGTATTCATGTACATATTTTGTATTCACCTCAGGAAAAGGCAATTAGAAAGACATTTTCTATTTTTCCTTTTTTTAATTATTTTTTATTAGCCTAATGATTTTTCTCGTTTTCATCTCATTTTTTTTTATTGGTGCATGTTTGTAGTACATTATGAAAAGTGTTGGTGTATGTACGTGATATTTCCCTATTCTTGTTTTTAAATCCTCTCCTCACTCCGATATATTACATGTTTATGGTACATGATGTTCTCATTCCTCATGGTGGGGATTTGGTGCATATAATAAGCACTTCACATTGCCCCCTTTTTATTAATCCCCTTTCCCTCCCCTTCCTTATCCCCTTTCTGACTTTCAGCTCCCTTCCCATAGGCCAAAAATCTATCTCACTATTTCCTGCTGTCTATTCTTTATTTTTCAATTTCTTTATACATTGGGGTGCTCATAGAAGAGAAGCTATAAAATATTCAGGATGTGTGTCTGATTCACTTAACACAGTGTCTCAGGGTGCAGCCATTTTCCTACAAATGACTCAAATTTATCATTCTTTATGGCAGAATATTACTCCATTGTGTAAAAATGCCAGAATTTATTTTTACATTCATCTGTTGATGGACATTTAGACTGTTTCCAGGATATAGATATTATGAGTTGTGCTGCTATAAACATGGGTATACATGTATCACTGTGATATGATACTTTTAGCTCTTTTGGGAAGAAACCTAGAAGGGGATGAGCTGGCTCAGATGAAATTCTATTTTTAGTTACTTGAGGAATCTCCACACTCATTTGCAAAGTGGTTGCACCAGTTTACACTCCCACTAACAATGAAGAAGGTTTAATTTTTTTCCCCACAGCCTCTCCAGCATTTGTTATTATTTGATTTATTGATGATAGGCATTCTTATTGAAGTGAGATGGAATCTCAAGTTACTTTAACTTTCTCAAATGGTCAGTGTTGATGAACATTTTTTCATGTATTTATTGGCCATTTGTACTTCTTCATCTGAGAAATGTCTATGTATGTCCAAAGTTCATTTTTTAAATTGGGTCTCTAATTGTAGGGATTCTAATATTTTTTAATTCTCTACATATCTGGCAAAATTTTTTCCCATTCTGTGGATTGTCACTTTGCTCTATTGTTTGTTTCCTTTGCCATGCAGAAGCTTTTTGACTTGATGTGATCTCATGTATCTGTCAGTGCTTACTAGATAAACAGATTTAATGCAAGATATACAAATATATGAATTTACAACTTTGGCTACAATGGCTGCCCACAGAGTCAGGTGTGGAAGAGTGCAAAAGGTCTGTCTGTGGCTAGAAATACAAATGATCCTGCTGAAGGCCTGGAGCTCACTGTAGTGTCCCATGGGAGTTCATATCAGGAGCCCAAAGGGGCTGCAATGGAAGGCAGGAGGGTTTGTGCTGGAGACTGAAGACTGAAGACTCTGCCCTGGAAGCCAGGAGATAATGTCCAAGGTGAAGTTGAAGAGGAGCTCCTCTGAAGAAACTGCCTTCCTTCTTCCATTCCCTTTTCTACCATTCAGGCAGCAAACCCATTGGTTGCTGTCACTCATTCCCAGCAAATCTTCAGTAAATCCCCTTAGCCACACCCAGAACTATGCTGATCTAATGTAGTTGGGTGTCTCTTACTCAGTTTGACACAATCAATTAACTATCACATCCCATTTGTTGATTCTTGGTATTATTTCTTGTGCAACTAAAGTTCTGCTCAGAAAAAAATTGCCTATACTTGTGACTTTGAGAGTTTTATTTGTTTTCTAAAAAGAGTGTTTTCTTTAGAGCATTTGAGAACTATAATAAAACAGTCTTAAAACAGTCTGCTTTCTATTATAACCATACCTTTAGAACTTGAGACAAAATAATAATAAAATACTCCAAGATACTCTCTCCTAGAAAAATTGTTTTCTACATTCTAGGCAATATATCTTATTATAATTGTTTCTGTTATTGTTACACTTGTTTAGTGCAAGTTATGGAGATACATCAAGTGTTAATAATATATTTTGAAGCTAAAAATTAGTCATTTTTATTTGTTATTCTTTAATAAACAGGGTACCTAGGAAATTAATACAAAAAAACAGCTGTTATAGAATCAGGGTCCCAATATGCCAGAATCAACACCATGCAGACTAAGCTACATGTGCTCATTTCAAAGATAAGCTATGAAAAGTTTAGAAATGTCCCAGTCCACTTAGGCTGGAGTTCATGATTCTAACCCTTCTTATCTTTCAATTCCTGTATTCAGAAGTTGACTTGATATTTTACAATGGCCTCAGTGAGAATAAAATTTTTGAAAGAAAAATTGTGGTGCTTCAGTTCTGTTATTCTTTGGGAATATTTATTTATATCATGGTTATTGTTGAAAATAATTACATAAGAGGGATTATCCAAAATGACCTACTTTTAGTGTCACATATACAATGTACTGCACTGACACAGGAAACCTCAGCAGGGCTCATCTCCCTCAATTTTTCTGAATAGTAAGAAATGCTTCAAAATCACAGGGTAATTAAAAAGTAGAATTTCACAAAAAATAAGTTTTCTGATTTGCTGCGCTAGTTTTTTTACTCAAGATGCTAATTTGTCTTTTAGAAAAAAGAATTTTGTAGTCAAATGAGTTTAGAAGATGCCAAATTAAACAAACTTCTTCAGTGTAGAACTTAAGAAATCCCTAAAATCATTATGCATTCCAAAGCTCCAAGGAGTGGATAGTGCTTGACAAACTTACTTGAACTACAAATTATTTCAGTTTTCAAGAAACATTCCCTAAAGCTAGTTTAGCACCATACATTAAAGAAACAAACAAACAAAAGATTTTTTTAAAACTCCATGGGCTTGTTTAAGGTAAAATTCAGGATAAGGCTTACTGGATAAGACCACCTAATGTTTGAGCACTTACCATGTAATGCTATAAGAACTTTGTATTTTTATTTCTTCTGCTAACTACCTGAGATTGACATTTTTATTTTCTAAAAATGAGGGGATTAAGAAATATTAAAGTGAAACTGTCGAATATCAGAGAAAAATAAGAGTGAAAACATACTTGGGACTCTGAGAGCCACCATCCTTCATAGATCTTCAATTTTTAGTTCTACCTTTATGACATACAATTCATTGCTATGAAACTTTTTCTTGTGGCATGAAGCCCTTTAGAATTAAATTTAGTAGATGAGTGATTTTGGTATTATCATTGGGTTTGTACATCTAAGTGGGATCTAGTATAAAGATGGAAATACCATGGGTTCATCTCTTTCTAGTGTCTAAGGTCTGACACTGGAAAACTTTGAGCATACCATTCTCATCATCTGTAAGGTGGAGCAATTCATACTGGTCTCATTCATATTAATAAATGTGAGATAAAGATGCTTATAACTGTTAGTTACTTCATACATATGAGCTATCATTCATTCATTTATTAATTTATCAGTTTCAGAATGAACTTGCATATGTCTCTCAAGCATGCAAATTGTTGCATTATTGATAATAGGAATATAATATTTAATAGAAATCATTAATACAGTCCTTAATATTAAATGTGAGTGTCCTTTTGTTGTGACAACTATGATCTTCTTAAGCTATTTCATATTTTGTTTCTAAAATAGAGTATATTGGTATTCTAGAGCTGCTTTATTAAACTACACAAACGTTTTGGCTTAATACAACTGAAAATTATTATCTCAGAGTTCTGAAGGGCAGAAGTCTAAAATGAAAGTGTAGGTGGAGTGAGTCTCAGGGAGAGAACCTGTTGCACACCTCTCCCCCAACTCCTGCTGGCTGCAGGCTAGAAGTGACACATTTTGCTATTGGCTGCATAATTTCAGTCTCTGCCTCAGTCCTCCCATGACTCTTGTCTATATCTCTACTGAATGTGTATATGTCAAATCTCCTACTTTGTCTTATAATATAAGTCACTAAATTTAGGACTAAATCTAAATATAAGATATCTCCAACTTAGTTACATCTGTAGAACACATTTCCAAATAATTGACCATATACAGGTACCAGAGGTTAAGACTTGGACTTGGACTTTGTACAAGAATCAAATCTACCCACTACACAAATAAAATTTGTAATTAATAATAATTTGTCAACTTAAGCTTGGAACACTCCACCACTTTTATTTTCAGTCATTAACATCTGTTCATCTGGCTAAACCTAGTTTTTCTTTTAATATGTTTAAAAGTCTTTGTTTCAAGTACTTCTTTAAAATCTACGTTAGACTAGGTAACTGACCAGCATATGTTCTAAGCCATCAAATCCAGACTATTATGATTACTTGTTTAATGAATGCTTTCCCTAGGAAGACTATGGGTTTTGTCTACATAGGAGCTATCTAATACCTATATTACTTGTGATAACTTAGAGTCAAGCACCAAATACAGGCTCTCCCAATCATAACGAAATAGAACTGGGATAATTACCATTGGTTCAAAATGTTGTGAGTGTTTTAAATATGCTTCTATTTGAAAAGTAGATTAGCCCAAAATATAATATGTATTACCAAAATTTATTAATTGCTAGTTATCTTAAAGAGCATGCAAGATTATTTCAGTTGTTTCCTCCCAAAAATCATTTGAAATACTTTTGCTCAGTTAATGTTAACAACATTTAAAATACTAAAGAGGGATGCCAAGTCAAAACCAGTTGTACAGCAAACTTAAAATGCAAAGTTGCTTGCTATTTTTCGCTCCATACTTAAAGGCACAGTCTCACAGTTCCGGTATTTCCTCTGCACCTTGGAAGTGTGTGATTTCATTCAATAATTAAAGAAAATCCTTAAAAATCCTCCATCTTGACTTTTGGTTTTGCTTGGTTCTGCTTTTTGACTGTATAGTGACATCATCCTGCCCTTCTATCAATTGACTAAGCCTCATCACTAATTACTCTAGATTTCTGCAGTATCTTTTAAATATTTTTCATTATTACAAGTAATTCAAAATTAAATTTATTGTCTATTACTGATACATTTTAGTGTACCTTTTCAACTTCTTCAGCCACTTAATTTTACTATTCTATGATTCCCAATAATGTTCCTTGAATATATCCAGCAGGGTTATATACTCACTCTTTAAAGTTTTCTAAATTCTTTGGACATTTTTTCTTTCTCCACTAAACACATGCCATGTTGTTTTTCAACATCATCCCACTGGTAAAAACTACACTAATTAAGGCTCTGGTCTGTCCACATTCACTGTGCTCTGTTTTATCTCACCATTTTATCTTATAAATAATTTAAAGTAGATTTTAATTTCTTACTGAGAAACCAATACCTTTTTAGGAAATGCACATGCATAATTTCATGTAATATTCATACCTCTCTTATGAAACAGAGGAAAAGGTCAAAACAATTAACAATTATTCTACTTCTATACTTCGTTGATTATTTGTTTTAAACTTCAGAATGAACCAAACAGAAATCCCAAATATCAAAAGATTTTGCCAGCAACATCAGTGAAAAACAAGATGGGTTTAATTAATGTCTGATCAAATTTAATTCTAGATTCTTCCCATATCAGACTTCCTGCTTAGGGCCAGGAAGTGGTCATTCTCACCTTTTCCCAGTATTTGCTTATTTTAGATGCTAGATAAATAATGAGCACGGTTTTGCTTCACGTTCTTTCATCGCTGGCTTTACTTTGCCTGTTTAACTTTTCCTTTGGCTTCAAATTCTATTTCCTTCATCAAACTTGTAATTTGTTAACCTAAATAGCAGAATGAAATTGTAAAAACTTTCTTCTGAAATAGAATTGCAAGAGGAACAGGTATACACAGTAAACTATGAGTGTGTTCAAGGAAAATGAGGCAACAGGAAGTCTCTGATGGCAAAATGAGGGAATTCTGTAAGTTATTTGAAAATAATAAACCTTGAAAATTAGAATCAGTGAGAAGGAAGACATCAGTCCAAAACAGGCCAGGTGTATGGGCAGATGACCTTGCAGAAATATTTTCTTTGCCAGGCTGTGGTGACCCGTGTGCAACAATTGCTTCTTGCAGTGATTTTGTGATAGTTCTTGTTGTCAGGCATATATGCATGAGAACCCTTTCCTCGTGATCCCCCAGCTTTATTGATTATTCCTTTGGTAGACTTTGACATGAGTAACTTATTTTGATTCTGAAACTTTCAGAGCTGAAATAAAGATATTTTCTTCTTGATTACAGAGTATACACCTCTGTTAATTATCACTTTTAACTACTATGAATTAAAGGGCAGAATGGGTATCCTTTAAACGATGTCCTCAGAAACATTGTGTTTTTTTGTTTGGTTGGTTTGTTGGTTGATTGGTTGGTTTGGTTTGGTTTGGTTTTCTGAGACAGGGTCTCACTATGTGGTTCAGGCTGGCCTAAAACTCACTATGTAGCCTGGGATGGCTTCACAATCATGACAATCCTCCTGCCTCAGCCTCCCAAATGCTGGGATTACAGGCATCTGCCACCATAACTGGCTAACAAATTGTTTACATTTTGTGCTATGTGACCTGTAACAGTTACTTCTTTGCGTCTCAGGATACACATATTTAAATTATGATAATAATAATAATACATGCTTCATAAGATGACTAATACAATTAAGTGAGCAGTTATGATTTTTAATATGCTTGGAACAAGGTCTGACACATTATATCGATTGGTAAAATAAATAAAGGATATACTCAGCATCAGGCACTGGAATTTCTAAGGTTATCATGTGAATAATGTCAGTTGAGTTCTTGTTTTCATGGAACTTTTGACCTAATACTTATGTTACTGGCTTGTGTCACTATATATTTGTTTTTAGAAGTTCTAGGTTTGTCTTTTTTCAATGTTTTAAGTTTCTAAAAATAGCAAAATTGTGGTTGGGGGTATATCTCAGTGGTATAACACTCTCCTAGCAAATAAAAGGCCCTGTATTCAATCCCCAGTATAAAATAGAAGAAAAACAACAATAACAAAAAAGAAAAACAAAGTGGTCCAGATTCTGCTCCCATGTGTGCTTAACAAAATGGGAACCATACAATAGGAATTCAGCAAATCTTTTCTTTTACGCTGGTGCCATTGCAAAATGTGAAGATTTAATAGAAGTTCTCAAATACAGTGAAAAAGACCTCCTTGCCTTCTACCTGATTGGGTACTTTTAGGGACTGTGCTATTACATAAATGAACCTTCTGTTTTCCAGCTGTTCTATCTTCTTCAGAAAGAACAGATAATTGCATGTTTCCATTTAGTCCATATGTCCCTTCTATGAACAATGCCTTTAAATTTTGGGCTTGTTTTATTAGCATTTTATTTGTGTTCTCTTTCAGACCAAATTACTCTAATCCTTTGGCCTTTCTTTGTATCTTTCTAGTCCTTTTAAACCCTTTCCCTGAGGGTCTATACAATCAGTTCCTGAGATAATACTATCTTAAAGAATTAAAATTGTACTATTTCTGATGGATTTCCAATGCCTTTATCCTTTGATAGATATTGATACCTAAGTAATATAAATAGTATTAATTTATTTCTGAATCAATCAATAAATCATATTTTAAGTAAACTAACATTTTCCTGCCAAACACTTACATACATACTACATAATCACTCATTAGGCCACCTTCCCCTTACATACCTCATGTCTGTCTGCTTCTTTATCACAGCGTCTAACTTATTAAAAACATACATATAATCCACTTGACTCCACTAATTATGTGGAAACATTGGACTACTTGCCCACAGATATAATGTATTACCAAAATAGGGCTCCTCTTGTAATTTCACAATAATTATTGAGCTTTATCATACTCTTAAATAAAGCTAGCTCATTTAATTTGTGAAATGAGCTATATTGATCTCTTTGTCATTAGAATTTAAAGGACCAGTCCAATTTTATTAGACATATTAGGTGCTATTTGTCTTTTAAGAAACCAAACAATAATTGTAATTTGAATACAGAGAAAAGAATTACATCACACAAATAAAAATGACATAAGTTTTTGAACTAAGATGCATAGGCCATTGGATAGTCATATTGGAAACTATGTTTCTTTAAAGAGAGGCATAGATTCTTTAAAATGTCATTTATGATAATGTGGATTATTATTATTTTTTTTTTTGGTACCAGGGATTGAACTCAGGTCCTTGTGCTTGCGCAGCAGGCTGCGAAACCACTGAGCCAAATCCCTGGCCCATGTGGAATATTTTTTAAAGTTATGTTAATATAAAACACCTGCGTGTTTTAAATATTCCAAATATTCATAGCCTTCAGCATAAAGACAACCATTTACTCACAGAGAAAAGAATTAAAAGGAAATGTCAGAGAAGATTGGTGGTGGATCCCAGCTTTTCAATTTTAGACACAAACCTAGTTTCTTTCAAAGTAGGTGGACAAAACTCAAAAGTATGATCCAAAATATGAAGAATGTTTAGATTTTGTATACTTATCACAGTAAAAGACACATTAGCATTAGTCCCCTCAAAATATCCCTTTTTCCTTCAGTTTTTCTATCATTCTGCAGTTATGGAAGTACTCTTTCATGTGTGTTTTTATTTGCACTGCCCTGGCTCCCTGGATGTTCTGAACTGATCCAAAGCATGTATCTTCAATGCTTATTTTAACTTTTGGGAGGAGCCAGAAAGTTCTTGGTGGCAGATCCACTGAACAAGGTAAACCTAGTCTTATTGTAATGTTTTTATTTGATGGGAATTTTTGTAACAGAGACAGTGTGTGACACAGAGTGCTGTCTTGATGCAGGAGAAAACTGCACACTTCTCAGGCTGTTTTGTACATGCACACATTGTATCATAAACTATTAACCTCTTGTAATATTCAGAATTCACTTTAACATTCTGGTTACTAACTCAGCTCACTCGATTCCATTAAGGTCCAAAATCATAATCAATGTTGCCTTGATATTGGATTTTTAATTGACACACTGAGTGATTTCTATTGAGAACTCTTAACCTTAGTCTCAGGATCATAAGCTACAGAACACGTTTTGTATCCTGTGATGAAATTTCTTAAAAAGCTGGTAACTGAAGTGGCACTATCACACAGTTCCAATGAAATATGTTGTTTTTGATCCATGATTTGTGGCATACTTCTTTCAACTTTAGCTTACAACTGACTAACTCCAAAAAAGAAAGACTTAATATTTGTCACACGTTGTTAGTAAGTTTCCATGCCTGATCCCTGAATAGATGTAGTGTATACCAGGAAAAGTAGTATTTAATTTGATATAAAAGTAATACAGTATTTTAGAATTCAAAAAGTTATTGACTTTGAGTTTGAAACAGAGCACTATTATGTCTCTTAACAATGGGTTACTATTGACAAAATCACAAAACCATTAAATAAGAGCATGGCTACTTAGAAAATGAGATGAGAAGTAAATGAATATATTTAAAAAGGTTTTATTTCGGATAATTTAGAGTAGAGTTAAAGGATTCATCTGGCATTTCAGAAGACCTATTGTTAAATCAGAATATTAATAACCATCTGTATTAGTCACTTTTCTGTTGCCAGAACAAAACATCTAATGCCCACATTGTAAAAGGAGACATTTATTTTGGTTTATGGTTTTAGTATTTCTATCCATTGTTGGCTGACTTTAGGTCAGAAATGGCACAGTGAGAGAGTACTGCAGAGGGAAGCTGCTCAACCCACAGCAGCCAGGATGTTGAGAGAAAGAACCAGAGCCAAGGACAAGAATATACCCTTCAAGCTTATGTCCCAGGTAACCCACCTCCAATCAGTCCCCCTACTGTTTAATGACATATTCAACTATGAGCTCATCAATGGATTAATTCTCCCATGAGTATAGCAACCCCATGACCCAACCACCTTTCAAAAACCCATCTCTTAAAACATGAAATTTTGCACAAATATTTTTTTTGGTACCAGAGATCAAACTCAGGACCTTGTGCTTGTGAGGCAGGCAGCAGCACCACTGAGCTAAATCCCCAGCCCTTGCACCAATATTTTAGATCTAAGCCTGAATATCATTTTGCATAATTATCCCTGATATATAGAGAGATATGTTCATAATAATGTAGTAACAGTGTTTTATAAACAGTATTGTATAAATGGTGAACAGTTTGGCAACTTAATATACACCATGCACAATCCATGTATCAATTGTTAAAATATAACTCAAATTCACCTGGAGTGCCTTTGAGGTTCTACTTTCTAAACTTCTAGAAACACGTCACACATATGTTGACGATTGTGAATCTTGTCCCCTCCTTGCTTTGTAATCCTATAGAAGCATCATCACTCTACAGTTGCCTGAAGTCTCTGACATGTGGAAAAGCAAGAAGAGATGCTGAGGGCTTAGTCATGTATAGAGAACTGAATGTATGGATTGAATTCATGGTTTCTTGCAACACATATTTTCAACCAAAGCATTGGTCATTGCCCTTTGTTCAAAAATCATAGCACAGAATAATAAAGGAATTCATTGGAAGTCATCAGAATATAAAAAAAATTATGTTACAAAGAAAGTAAAAAGACAATACACAATGAAAACGAATATTTGCCAATTTGATGAGTTGTACCAAATGATATAGAGAATACTTATAATTCAGTGATACAAGCCAACTCCATATAAAAATGAGCAAAGGATTGTAGAGTCATTTATCTTTAGAAGTTATAAAAAATTTCTAAATCATAGTTACTGTATTTATTTGTACTATATGCCATATATGCAAATTATAACATTAATTTATCTTTCAGTGATACAACAGTATGCCACAGATTTTATTTACCCACTCATTCATTCATTCTTAGAACTCCAGGTGCTACCTACATGATAGGATTCAGCAGGTGTAGCGTACACCTCTGCCCAATATTAACAAGCTATAGGTAGCACTAGCAGCTTGCTCCCCCATAATTTAGTGATACTACATTAGAAGTAGCAGGGCCTTGCTGAGTTCACTTCCAGCCAAGGTCAACTGACTCCAACTAAATTCTTCCCCTCTGAATTAACCATTTCTTCTCTTCTGCAGAAGACATGCTAGTGCCCCTGCTTGGGATACTTGCTATCAACAGGTGTCCCAAGGTGTGCTCAGCTCCCCCCTTTCCACACTGGTAATGAATAAACACTGGACGTCCTTGGGGTCTGTGTCTTTGCTGCCCAGAACAGCTTAGATCAGCCCAAGATCCAGCTTCTCTCAAGTTTTTGTCTCTGTATCTTTTATTTTCTCTCTTTCTTATCTCATGGACTTTGAACTGTCTCATAGAAGACTCAGATCCACAACTGGAGCTTACAGTAATGTCTTATAGGCAAGTACAAAAAATACAAGATGATTAATTTGCAGATTAGGTTTTCCAACTGTCAGGCAGATTTCAAAACATTGTCAGGTTTCTTAGTTACATTGAAGAGTATTTACATCTGAAGACTTATATATTCCTTAACTCATTTCATAGGTAGCTTTATTTTCTTCACAACTGTGCTTAATTATCTGGTATTTCTACAAAGCTATTTGAAACTATTTGCCACTTAAAAGGTTATGTGTATAGATCATATTCTAAGTTGGAATTTCAAGCAATGATTTTTTTCATTTTATTAACTTTCAGATGCATGTATATGGGATATGGTATCATATTCAGCATACGCATATATTGTGTAATGATCACATTAGGACAATTAGCATATCAACCACTCCCAACACTTAAGGTTTCATTGGGGAGAATATTCAATGTCCTTTCTTTTACCTACTTTGAAACACTTCATGAATTTTTACTCACTGCAGTCACCTTACTGTGCAATAGGACACCAGAACTTATTCCTCCCATAAAACAATAACTTTTTACCTATTAACCATCTTCTCCCCATCACTCTACATTCCTATCCTCCCTAGAATCTAACAACTATTTTACTCTTTAATTCTATGACATAAAGTTTGTCTTAGTTTCCACATATGACTAAGTTCTTCCAGCACTTAACCAATCTTAGCTTGGCTTATTTTATTGTTGCAAGAGACAGAATTTCATTCTTTTTATCACTGAGTATTATCCCACTATGTATTATCCACGCATCTGTTGATAACTTGTAAGTTGATTCTATATCTTTGTTCTTACATAGGCACATAGATATCAGTGAAACCTGATTGCTGTGTTTTATGGTTGTTCTATTTTTAATTTTGTCCATAATATGGTCCTTAATAGTTCTGTAGCTTTCTTGACATCCTCATCCAGACATATTATATTTATATCATTTTGCTTATAACCATTCTAAATGAGCTAAATGAGCAATATCAAAGTCTTCATTTGCATTTCTCTAGTGATATCAAGAATCTTTTGCATATACCTGGGATGTTTGTCCTCATTTGAGAAATGTCTATTCAAATCTTTTGAAAATTTTTAATGAAAGTATTTGGTTTTTGCAATTGAGTTTGAGTTTCTTGTATATTCTTATTAATTCCTTGTTGCAGGTATAATTTGCAAATCTTTCTAACATTTTGTGATTATCTATTATTGAACATTTTCTCTAATGTGCAGAAACTTTAAGATTAATAAAAGCGTATTTGTCTATTTTTTTTGCCTTTTGTTGCCTCTGCTTTTGAGGTTTTACCCAAAATTCCTTGTATATTTCAATGTCATAAAGTATTTTCTTTTTTCATTTATTTTTTTAGTATTTTCTTTTTATTTATTTCTCATAGTTTCTGGGCTTATATTTGAGTCTTCATTCCATTTATGCTGATTTTCATATATGGTGAGAGACAAGACTCTAGCTTCATTCTTTTGCATGTAGAGATCTAATTTTTCCAGCACCATTTATTAAAGAGAATATCCTTTGCCTAATAAGTGCTACTGATGTCTTTGTCAAAATTACTTGGTGTAAATGGGTGTGTTTATGTCTGTTCTGTTGCTCTATGCATCTGTTTTTATGCCAGTAACATGCTGTTACTATTAGTCTGTAGTACATTTTGATGTCAGGCAGTGGGATGTCTCCAGTTTTATTCTTTTTGCTCACAATTGTTTTGGGTATTCCATGCTTGAGGTTTTGTATTAATTTTAATTTCTTTCTATTCTTATCAGTGTCATTGCTATTTTAATAGTGATAGCATTGAATCTGTAGATTGCCTTGAGTATAAAGGACATTTTAACAATAATAATTTTTCCAGTCTGTGAATATATTATATCTATTTATTTTTGTCTACTTTCATTTAACGTTTTATAGTTTTCATTACAGTTATATTTCATATTCTTGGTTAAATTTATTTCTACATTTTTGGGAGGGGTTTTAGGCATTATAGGTATTGTAGGTATATTAATCTCTTTTTGGAACAATTTGTTATTCATTTATAGAAATACTACTGATTTTGTAGTTTTTGTATCATGAAACTACAGAAGTCGTTTATTCTAATAGCTTTTTCTGGTATTTTTAGGTTCTTCTATATATAAAATCATGTCATCAGTATACAAATATTATTTTATATCCTCCTTTCCTGTTTGGATGCATTTTATGTTTTTTTCTGTTCTCTAATTGCTCTGGTTAGGTCTTCCAGTATTATGTTGAGCAGAAGTGGAAAAAGTAGGCACCCTTAGGTTGTTTCAGATTTCAGAAAAAATTTCTCAATTCCCCATGTAGTATAATGTCAATTTAAAGAATGTCCTATATGGCCTGTATTAATTTAAGATATATTCCTTTATATGTGATCTGCTGAGAATTTTTATTATGGAATCATGTTTTATTTTTCAAGTATATTTTATGTATCTATTGAGAGATCATAATTTTTATCTTTATTTTTGTTAATATGATGCAGTTTTTATTGATTTTCATATAATGAAACATTCTTACAGCCTGAGGTGAGTTTTATTCCATCGTGGTTAATGATCTTTTTTAATGTGCTGTTGGATTCAGGGAAGCCATGACTTTTTAAAATCTACTTTGTGACACAAGCAATATAACAATATATAAATTTAAAAATTATTCAGAATTATTTTATTTTATTTTCATTTTTCCATGTTGTCTTTTAGTGGTATTATATATACAGTATTATATAGTTATAGATATATAAAATTATATATCAATAACATTACACAACTAGCAATGCAATGAATAAATACAATGTAATATTCAAATTTTCCATTTAAGAAATATGTATACATTTTATATGACTCAATAATGTTTAATGTTATTTTTAATACTTTATGCTCTTCTAATTCATATAACATTTAATTTTACCCTTATTTTTCATTTTTATATTTCCCAAATTTCACTTAACATTTAAGTTCAATATGAAAATATTCTTATATATGGTATGATTACCTAAGTTTTACTTACTTTATTGTCACTGAGATACAATGCTTTGTATGTCTGATTAACTCAGTTAAAATTGTATCAATTCTGTATTGATTTCATTATAGCTAGGCCAAGCAGACATGCAATTAGTATGTTTTAATCATCCAATTTAAATATGCTATAGCAACCAAAGCAAGCAAGATTGTATGTTAGTCATTTAGGAATTTTTCCCGTTAAGATGATATAAAGCTACATTTAAATGGTCTAGTTGGCTCAGAAGACTAGGTACAATTTTAAGTACTTTCCCTGCTACTGTATCCTGATTTGTCTCTCAGATCTATAAATATTCTTAATTCATGGGCCATTAGACTTCCATACAAAAGCATCTGCTTTGGCTCTCATTGTGGCTATTTTATTTGCATGAGCAATTGTTTTATTGTTGTAAATCTATTCCAGAATCACAGCAGAATACTACTTAAAATACATTTAACTTATGGACAGTTATTCATTCAATTTGGAGAAACTGTATTAGATGTGCAGATTTTCTAAACTGGGCCACATGATATATAGTAAATTTTTTTAAAAAGCATTTGGTGTTTGCCATCAGCATTACTACAGAATCACCATGTACTAATGGCAAAAGCGCTAAGCAAATGTTAAGTGTCCATTAATTTATCAGTTTATTGTAAATTAACAACACTCCTCTCTCTTTCTAGACTGGCCACTTTTAACAGTGAATAACAGCTAGCCAAATGAGTGGTTGCATTGTGCCATGAAGTAAGTCTGAATTTACAAGATGAACTGAGATCATGATTATGATCTGAGGTTTCTGAACCAAAATGGATACTTTTTTTCTTTTTGGTACGGAGATTGAACTCAGGACCTTGCACTTGCAAGGCAGGCAGTGGAACCACTGAGCTAAATCCCGGCCTTTATTTTTTTCTTTTATAAATTCTATGCCATAGTTGTAATTTATTAAGTGTAAAAAAACCCAATAAAAACCTAGCTTTTGTGGGTTTCCTAAGCTTACTATTTCAGCTTTATTCAATTTCAAATATTTGTATTTTTCTGTTCAAAAGCAGAATTATGGATAAAAAAAATTCACCAACATTTGCTGTTTTCCTGGTTTTCAGGTTCTGGTTCATGTTGTTTATTGTTTTATTCTTATTAGCAACTTGAGAAATATATTGTAAATAAGTTAAATAAGTAACAAATGCCATATATTTCTAAATGTAGATCATTTTATTCTAGATTTATTATGAAAATTTACCTTTTCCTTGTCTGAAAAGACATCTTAGAAAATGTAGAGTTCAATTCAGCAGTTCTTTTTTTCTGATTTGATTTTCTTTAGTTTATTTTAGTTTAATGAGACAGGGTCTCACTACGTGGTTCGGGTTAACCTTGAACTCACTATGTACCCCAGGCTGGCCTCAGACTCATGTCAATCTTCCTGCTTCAGCCTCAGGAATGCTGGGATTACAGGCATGCACCAACACACTAAATTCCTAATGTTTATTTTTAAATAATAGCATTTTCAGAGAAGAAAAATACTTGGAGGAAAGTTAATAAACATTGAAATTTAAAAATGTGGTAAATCTCTGTGGATATCCATATAATCCTTGTCCTTTTCATCCATGAGTTATTAGAACTTTTAACTTGTTGACAACATATGAAATAATTTACATTAATATGCAGAGGAACTTCTATGTCACTCAGTGTTTCTTAAATTTTAATAACAGTATAATTTTATTTTCTGTAGATTATATTTTCAATGTTTCTTGTATGTCCATAAATTTCATTTCACAATAGCTAAAACTTGATAGATTATTTTTATAAGGTAGCCATGTTTACAGCCATTAAATAACTACACAAAGAGTCAAGCAGAAGAAAGGGATTTTTAGGGTGTGATTGATCATAAGAACATGTTGATATTTAATGAAATATATACTTTTTCTAATTATTGAAGTATAAATTGATATGTGATAATATTACACCTCAAGGAATTAATGATACAAATAATCTTGAGAAGAGTTCAACTTCATCATTTGAAAACGTTCAATAAGTTAGCGTGAAGTTGTATATGATTGTGTAAGGCTATGAGAGTAAAATTTTCAGGTTTTAGATATTTTCAGTTTGAACTTATCATTAGTTATCTAGTAAACAACATAAAATGTTTGTTTTATTTGGATTTTAATTTTACATTTTTTTCTGTTC
This sequence comes from Heterocephalus glaber, assembly GCF_000247695.1. The sequence continues at coordinate 4,500,455 of NW_004624874.1, forward strand.
TAAGTATTATTCTTCTGGTAAATTCAATATGTATCCTTTCTTCATTGGGGTTATTTTATTTGCATTGATTTGCTATTGAAATAGATATTGCTTTCTTATTAAAGACTATGCCTACTTCAGTATTTTGGAGATTCTTTCCCCCAACTCAGATTTCAACATGAAAAACTACATTATGGTTTGCATTAATACTTTTACATTTTTGGTCATGTTTATAAGATCCACCCCATTTACATATTTTATCCTTTTTTACCCTTAGACCCACATTTTGGCATCTTTTGTGTCTTTTCTTTGGTTTCTTTTAAACCAAAAAAATGTTGAGCTTTTGGATCTTATTTTTGAAGAGCTACATCTTTCCAGTCCTAAGAATATTGATACTGTCATATGAAAGATACTTTTGGATATACAAACTTAAAATGCTCCTACACATTCATACATCATTTTTCAAGCAAGCTTTTACAGGAGATAATTCTTCCAAATTATTGGAACTCATTAATGGAGAGTAAGATGTGCTGGGGAGA
>NW_004624874.1:4513067-4525755 GCF_000247695.1 Heterocephalus glaber
AAAATAAACAAATAGTATAGAAGCTAAATGCTCATTAGTGGAGATGTTGTTGTCTATTTCAAGTATGGACATTTGTTTTGATAGATCATCTGTGCTATCGCTGCACTTATGGCAGAACCACTGACAGCAAGTGCAGCACTTGGGGACTCATTGTGCAACATTGTAATCTGTCTCTCATGTCCTCTCATCTCTTGTCTCCACCACACAGTCTCAGTTCCTTCAATGCACATCACATAAACTCACGTGTTACTTTTAATCTTACTACTTTTTTATTTTGAAAGAATTCATGTTTTTCAGTGTTAATATTAAACTCTAAATTTCAATTCCTTGCTAGATTGAATTGAAGAGGTAATTTATTTAATTCACTAATTACATTAAGATTAGTAGTTCATCTTTACTTTGTACTTTATGTTTAGCCTATATTTGTTAGCGAAGGTAATTTGTCAGGCTTACCTTCTAAATATTTTCCCAGGGGCTAAATCCATGTGTATTTAGCCTCTCCTAGAATTGAACAACTCATACATTTAACTCATTAACTAGATTTTACATTTTCTTTGAACATTTCCCTTTTTCTTTTACGTGCTGCCTTGGTGAGCTGCTAAGTAGGTCGAGGTACCAAACATGAACATCGGTTCCAGTCATCCTTACTATAGAGTAGTGTTAGATTTTCATAAAAGAATTTTGAATTGGAATTATATTGTCGAGGAACTGTTATTTTTCTGTTGATTTTAAGTTTATAGGTTTCCTTTTTTAGAAAAAATATTCAGTAGATTTAAAAGATGTCAGATTTTAATTCTTAAAATAAGAAAAAAAATGAAGAGAGAACATAAGCTTCATGTAACTTAACTATACTAATCTTAATCTTAAATATACTAATACGATTTAAATATACTCTCATACCCCTAATTGATCTTATATATATTCAATGCGATGTATTGTAATAATATTATTAACATGCACATCTAGAGGAAGTTATATACCATGTAAATAAATAAACAAATATCTTGCAAATAAATAAATTTGTAAATAAACAGTTGTTCAAAAACAATGTGGAAATTAAGTGAGAGAAAGTCTTCCATGTATCATATTTTAATATACCTTTTTATATATCTGCTATAAGCAACACTAATTGCCTTGTGATCTTTTTTCAAAACACTATAAATTACCTATAATGCATATGATGTCAAGTTCAATTGGCTGTTCAAATAATGTACTGAAATATCATTATATAGGACATGGTAGGAAAGATGATTTGCAATTATGACACTTACATTCAATTTATGGTAAATGAAACATTTGAAGACTCAAGGGATTTGAAAATTTGCTTTTGATCTTATCCACCAGAAATAAAAATTTGATTGTTTGGTTTATATTAAGATCATGATACATATAATTCTACTCATGAAATTTTAGTAATAAATATAATTATTTGTGTTAGATTTTTGTAATCATAAGCAATTTAATTTTATCAAAATTTTAAATGATCACTTTGGGGATAAATGAGGCAGAATATGTTAGTACACAGTGGCTATATTATCTATATATACAGAGATATATTTATCAATGCGAATATGACATATACAAATATGTATGGTTTTATACTTATTTCAAAATAATGAGTAGAAATCAGAAACTGAAATAACTAGGTAAGATTAATATTTTTGTGTATGGGGGTAACTGGAGTAAGGCAGAAGGATATGATAGGATTGACAATAGCAAAATGGACAATAATGTTTGTCAACAACTGAGGTTAAAAAGTAAGTCATAATGAGTAGGTTAGGATTCACAATGTGCCCACAGTCTTTTTGGGTAACATATTACTTATCTCCTACTATTCTAATTTCATCACTTTGTTGTACTAATCTCATTCATGTCTGCCCTCACACCTTTAATATGTACACATTGCTTACCAATTTTTGCTTATCACATGAATGGAATATTCTTGCAACAATTCTTCCTTCCAACACTTTTATTGCTATTGAGTTATGTTGGTATATATATATAGCACCATTTAATTTCTTTCATATAATAATGTAGTATTAAATATTACCCTCTATGTATCTATTATCAACACTATTTGCCATTATTTCAAAATAATACATTTACACACTGGTGTTGATGTACAAAAGTTTCTTCAGAATGTAAGCATAGGGGTAGAATTAGTTGATTGTAGGACTTTTGGTTGTTCATGTTTCTTAGGTAATACAAACTTTTTGTGAAGAAAGGTATCACTTAAATTTATGCTTTTACCAGAAGAAAACAAAATGTCAGTTTCTTTGGGTCCTGGTAAATCATTTATGTGAATTTGATTTTATGTTTTTCCCAATGTAGTCATTTTAAAATACTGTACCATTATAATTTTAAAGTGTACTTTCTCTATTGCATTCTTTGAATGTTTTGACACATTTGGATATCTTTTATTTTGTGAATTCTTCACAACTTTTGCTCATTTAAAATCATTCTCTTGTTGGCAATTTATTTTATATTAATAGCAGTTATTAACAGAGCCTTAACATTACTCTTAGGCCACTATATATTCTTTCTTTGGGATTATTTTCTTTCCTTTGATGATGTCTTTTATGAAAAAAAATATTTGATCTAATTAAAATTAACACACTGCCTTTGGATAGTTTGTGACCATGAGGTCTTGTTTAAAAACTTATCTCAAAGTTTTAAGGTTGTTCTGTATAAATTTTCAGTCTTTAATATTTAAATTTGAACATTTAATCCACCTAGATTTTTTGGATTGGCATGGATTTGGAATTTTGTCCTGTGCCGAGTTAGTTTTCCTGACAAATCAAAAAGTTCATCTTTTGCTTTCTTACACTACTGTTACATATCAAGATTCCATGTGAGCATAATTATTTCCTGTGTATTCTTTGTTTTCTTTTGTGATCTTTTTAAAATCTGTTTCATCAACCAAATAACTGTCTCAGATGAAATAAGTTTCTATATTCAGTAGGTTAAATTATCTATTTTGTCTTATTCTTGATCTTTTGTACAGGTAGATATGAATATTTTAGTATCAATCGTCATATTCAATGGAAATCACTGGTGGAATTTTCATTGATATTATATTGAATGTTGATTTTTATATTGTAATATTTAGTATTTTAATAAAAGTGTTATATTTCTGTATTAACTTAATTATTATTTATTCTTTCCATAAAATATTTTAATATTCTTCTTAAAGATCCTAAGTGTCTTTAAAAACATTCATAGTTATTTACTGAATTTCATTATTGTTGTAAATGTTGCCATTAAGATTTCTGCTGGTGAATAAAAACATTTTAATTCCTTATTTTAAAATACTAATTAGTACAATTGTTAAATTATTTAAATTATATTTAAATATTCATTTATTACATTATTATCTATTGATTTGAGAAGTTTCAAATTTTTCTAAAGTATTACCAATATATTAAATGTTTCCTATAATATAAACATTTCTACCTTACAGAAAAAAATCATCATCACATTTTTGAATCTCTTAAAGTAATCTTTCTCAAATATATCTGATTTAATCTTTCTACTCAAAAAATAAAAATGTCTCCTTTGTTAATAGGTAGCAGAAATGAATAGCTAGTATAGCCTAATTTCATACAGTAATATTTAAACATTTATTTCAATGCTACAATTATGAGAAATATATAAAAGAAAAGCAATCTATAGAATAAATGCATTTATTTGAACACACACATTTTCAAGAAAAATATATTAAAAGACAAAATTAAAATACTTGTTTCTAGGTTCCTGAATCCAATGGGATATATGTGATAGCATCAAATGCACTCAGACATAAATGTTTTCTAGTGATGATTTAAATATAGAGAATTTTTAATACTTGATAAGCAGATTAAGTGATTAATAGCTCAGAATACAGTAAAATAAAAAATAATAAGCCTCTCTCCATTTTGATAGATTATGTGATATCTTTAAGCATTGCAAAACTTGACTTGTTTATAAGTACAGTAAAGAAATGCTACCTAAAGACTGGTTAATTTCCTATATCACCAACTACTGGGACATTGTCAAGCTGTGCTTGATACTATTTATTAGTCATCTGTCTATCTTTGGCTTCTTTCCATTTCAGTTTGCATAATACCTTTCTATTATTTCACAACCAAAAGTGCTACCTAAAATTATCAAGGAGCAAAATCCCTCAGTGGCACTACTACTCTCTTGAGATCCACAATCTAAAGTGATTTATACCCAATTCTAAATTCTTAGGTGTTGAAAGATGCATCAAAACTTAGTGGAGTCACTGACCTACCCATTTTACGGAGATTCTTTACTAAGAAACATACCTGTCATCCCAGTAAATTTGGGTGACATTAACCCAAATACTCAGCTGGAGCTCTCAATGGATTCCTACAACTTTAAAGTTGCTATATCACAACTTCAAAACCTAAACAATGTTTGCTTTCACATTTCTTGTAATCCAATTCTCTGGTTTTAAGATATGTCATTTTTCTTCTCTAGTCTCAGAAATATGTACAATTTACCTTCATGATGACTGGGGTGATTTTTTAAATTTTTGCATTTAAAAAATATAAATGTGTACTGATTTGTAAATGTCTGACTTCAAAGATACTTTAACTTTATAGTTTTAAGGAATGCCAAATTATGCTTTTTATCTGATGATAAAGATATTTTTAGTTCATATAATTTTTCTCAGTTATTAGTGTAAGAAAATTATTCTAGGTATGTAAATGTGTTTTGTAGATCTGAACAGACTTTCTTTGAGTTGATATCAAAACTCACCTTTGATACAAGTACCCTGCATCTTTCATCTGAGGTTTCAGTGACACATCCTGGGAGGCAGATCGTTCAGAGAAAATAAATCTAAACAAGGGTAAGGTCACCCTGGATACTAGCTTCAAGCTGTTGTAACCAGGACCTCTGAAGCTTATTTGCATTCAAAAGATGGTTCCAGTTTAAGAAAGGAGTTTGTATCTCCTTAGGCTATCATTGGTGGTTGGTTCCAACAGAGGCAGTGTTTCTTCTGCCACTGGTAATTCTCTAGAGAAGAAAGAGGTGTGACCTTACAAGCCACTAGAACTAGGTATACATTCACATGGGGCAAAAAGATTCAGGTGGAGAATCAAAAGGACTTATCATCAAAACATGATCCATAAGTCCTAAATTAGATAGATCAAATTGATCTCTTAGTAATTCTTTATTAACTGTAAAGTAATATCACTCTTAAATTCATGAGACAAATTGAAATCAGATCTTCAGGAAAACACTTGAAACTTCTTTACCAGAAATTATCATAAAGATATTCTGAAAAATACCCCACTATGTTTTTATATTATCTCCACAGTAATTACAGTAATACATTACATATGAATTTTATTTTTATGTCTACTCAGTACAAGTTGATTGTATTCCATCAAAATGCAATTTATTGGAAGAAAATCTACAAAAGACCTGAAATATGATGCATACAATAACAATATTTTGACTTGATCCAAACATGTCATCTACAATATACAGATAGAGATGGACTGCCTGCATTGCAGGCAATTTACCAAGAAAGCTATCTATCTATCTATCTATCTATCTATTTACTTTTAGGAGAAATGAAAAAATAATTGAAGAGCTGAGAGATATATTCTTCTACAAGGGCCAAGACTGCAGTTGTTTTGTTTTGTTGCCTAAAAGTGCAATCTAACAACAAAATCTGGTTCAATACACTTTTTCTCTCTTGAAATAAATAGTTCTCTCATTTTCTTGGAAGTAAACCTCTTGAGTCACTCTGATCAGCACAACTTACCCGGTTAAATAAAATTGTGCTTTAACTAGAGTAGATAAATCTAAAGAACCTTTGCTATGTTAAATACAAAATTACTTTATGTTATGGTTATAAGTTCAATACATTTTAAAGTAATCTCTGGAGCACAGACTCATGCCTTTAGAGTGCCTGACCTATTACTTTTTCTACATTGTTTTAGTTTTCTTTTAACCTTCCCTTACACTAGAAATCTGCAGAGTCTAGGAAATGAGATTCATTTTTTTCCTTTGACATATTGTTCATGTAGGTGCAACCGAGTCATATTATTTTATCTAGGATGACCAATTCCCCATTTCTGAGAATAGTAATTTGAGTTGTGGTTATTTGAATGATTTAGGAGAGTAATGATGAATTTTTCATGCATATATATTTTATTTTCATCCAGTGAAAATGTATAAATCTGCTCCACTCCACCCTCATGGCTTATCCCACAGAAGAGAATTGACAAAGATACTCAAAAAACACTAAATATTTTAAAACTGATTAGTCATGATTGAAAGAAATGGGAATTGGACAGTCATGGAGAAGCATGTAGTTTGAAATCATACAGAGATAAAATTAACACAAAATATCATATTAAAGAGTAAATTCTTACCTAAGGTTCAGTTAAAAAAAATACAATTCAATGATTCATTAAATAGGTTTCTACTTGTAAATAGAATTGTGAAGACTTACTGAATATCACTTTATTATGTGAAATATTTTTGCTACTCGTATCCTTTCCTGAAAATTGATTGAGGATGTCTGTTACTAATAACATTAATGAGTTATTATCAGATTTCATACTCTTAATATTCCATTTAGCATCTCCTATTGAAAGGCAGTAACAACACTAATTAAAGAGACTTCTATTTAGTGCTCATATAAAGCACAGTTTTAGTTGAGAAATGTGATCTGAATTTTCTGTATAAAAGTTTGATTTGATATTAATATTTGCTATGATCTTACAACATAAATTCAATCATTCATGTGTTGGATATATTCGGTACCCTCTCTCTGAAAATGGAGATCAAATTCCATGTGATAGTATTCAAATTCTCTATGTGGTACAGTTATTTACATTAACCATTGACTTCACCATTCTATTGGCTTTCTCTCCTCTAGCCCAACCACACATGTTCAATTCTTCTTCCTATGTCTACATTTGCTCTTTTTTTTGCCTTTGTTCAAATCAGCCTAATTCAATAATCAAAACAAATTTACTACTATTTTGCATTGGATTTTAAAGGTAGAAAATGAAGGGGAAGCAGTAGCTATGTCCAAGGAAGAAAGAGACAAGCAATTGGTCTTAGGGCTAAGAAGTGTGCTTTGGGTATGTATGTATAAGCAAGGAGAACTTAATGGATGATAAGGACTATGTTAGTCTTCCCAGGCTACAGCTATATAAAGGTAATAGGTCAGTAATTAAAGCAAAAGCTTTCTAGCATTTGCTATGACATTCAAGTTGTTTCAAAAGTTGAGCACAAAACAACAACCTAAGCTATGAAGTACCTTCAGGTAGAGGATAAAACCTATGAAAGATCATGGGTCTTTGGCAATGTAAAAATAGTGTGACTGGGATAAGTGAAAAAGCAGGTGAAGAGCAAGTGATGAGACATGGGTTTAGAAATACAAGACCAGCCTACTTATGATAAGCCATTTTATGTCCTACTAAAGAGATTTCATTGTACTTTATTTTTATTAGTATATGTTTGTGATGCAGCGTGATTATACTCAGCTTGGGGGTGTTGATATACACACTTATTATGTCTTGATTATTTTTAATTCCGCTCCCTCCCTCCCTTTCTCCTTCTCTCAATCTCCTGTCCATTTCTATAGAATCTACCTTCCTGTTTCTTAACATATATTTTGCTCTTTAAATTATTTATATTTTGGGTCTCTCATATTAGAGAAACCATGTAATAGTTAACCTTTTGTGATGGATTCATTTCACATAGTGTTATGGTTTCAAAATCCACCCATTTTCCTACAAATGACTCAAATTTATCCTTGTTAATAGCTGAGTATTATTCAATTTGCATATATGCCATTTATTGTACTTTAAACCAGTGAAGAGAAGAACATGATATGATATTTGTCTCCTTAGAAGCAATGTGAAGAGTGGTTTCAAAAGAGGTTAAGATTTGGAAATGTAGATATATACACACTATTGCACAAATTTTCCAGTATACTCTTTTGTGCCTGGAATTCCCTCAGTATTTCAGTTCAGTCTATTGGAGTCCTTGTTATCTTTAATGGTCTAGCGAAACAGTACTTCTCCACGAAGCCTTCCCAGATTGTTCATCCATGAAATGATCCTGTCTCTTCAATGATTAGTCCTACAGAGATGTATTTTGTCCATCTTTATTCTAGTTCTTATAGCAATGCAACAAATATCTGTACAACTGGACATTTTTGTTAATTTCTCAAAAGACATACTCTTACCTTAAAATCTGAAAATGGCATATTTATGCAAAATAAATTAAATTGAAAACTATGTATGTAAACTTCTAAATCATGTTTATATTGTAGCTATTAAATTTATTTCTGTTGTTACTCCATCAGCTCTCTGAAGCTAACACAAAAAAAATAAGTATTTTCTAGACTTAGAAAACTAAGTACTAAAGTATACTAAAATATCTTTAGATAAGAATGCTTTCTAGCAAATGGATTTCTGTCATTTAAATTTCTTTTATTTAAATAACTTTATGGTGAGATGGAGGGGGAAATTTAGATTTTCTATAAAACACTGATTTCTTCCAAAGCACTTTTCTCCCTAAAATTGGGGGTAAAGTATGTAGGTCTTTATTGGCTGAAGTTGATTCAATTATCACTTGTAATAGTTTATATCATCAAATGTGCAACTTCACCTTGTAAAAAAGAGTCATACCTTTATATAAGTATCTTAGACATATTTTCTAAGTTGTATTATGTCACATACTTAGAGGTAATTAATACTGTTGAGATATTATTTCATGAGCATTACTATTCTGAGAATATCTCATATTCATTAAAATACATTTTTTATGCCACCCATCTAGTCATTGAAAAACATAACCTCATATCCCTAAAGTCCCTAAAGTCTGCACTGATTTAAGAAACAAAAGAAATGATGTCTAAAGTTAAAGGATGTTTACTCATTTCAAAGATTCACAAAGACCTGCTGGCATTGGTGGAATTTGTCAGATCAATAAATCAGTTTGAAGAATGAGTCTTTGTTCAGGTAGAAAACACAAGAGCAAATAAAAATTATCTACTTGGTTTAAAATGTTTATTACAAATATTTTATCTTAATTTAAATTAAAATGAAAGTTTAATGTGAGTGTGCATGGGGAAATAATTTCAGAAAAAACTTATTTGTTGTCACTCTTCCCCATAAAATAGGAAATAAACTATTAATTCTCTTCTCAATTTCTATGAGGAACTTAAGAATTCACACCAAATAATTTGACATCTTAGAAATATCAATGCCATGTCAGAATCTTTAACTCTCTCTCTATAAGGATATTTTGAAATATAACTATTCTAATATTTTTCTCCTTGGTCCACTTGCTTTTTTTCTCATCTATATTTGATTTAAAGAACATCACATTTTAATACTGTATATTTGACATAGAAATGTACTGGTGGTAGAAAAATAGTTTTGTGATGACTTTAATTTTAAATAATAAACCATTATGATGATGCTAATACAAAGTTGATATTCTGGTGGAGAACATCAAAAGTCTTAAATAATCAAGACTTGTAACTCTGTGACTCATAAATTCTTCTAAGATTGCAACAATAATCAAAATGTAGACATTTAAATTAACAGACATTGATATGAAGTAGTATTAAGTGACATGTGTAAAATATCATACAATATTAACTGAAAAAATCAGTGAGAGAAGATAAATAAATAGATTATAGAATAATTTCTGCCTCTGTTTTATAATGGTGCTTATTTTATTTGAAAGAAAAACCAGCATCTGGTTAATAGTAACTGTGTTTATGGAGCTCTGATTTTTTTTTCTTTCCACAGATATAGTATCAAGATTTTTTTTAAGGACACATGATTTTGTTGAAGTATAACTATACATAGGAAAGTAAATAAAATTCAAGTGAAAGAGTCCATGAATCTTTGCACAGTAGATACATCTTAATATTTTTGGTCAAGAAATAGAACACATCTCCAGAGAAATGGCTCTTTTGCCCTGTATTGAGGAATTAATCCTCCTTCACACTACTGTTTTCTCGTCATTTATCAACATACATTGGTTTTACTATTTTTAAAATATAGAAACAGTGCCATATGGTATATGTCTACTTTTCTTTTCTGACTTCTTTCACTTGACAGTATATGTGTGAGAATTGTCCATGTGGTGTATAGTATTCCATTGTAAGAATATATCACAAATTACACATTCTACTCTTGGTAATCATTTGTCTAGTTTTCAGCTTTTGGCTAGTACCAATATTATGTCTACGGATATTCTTGTGAAATATATTTTGGTAAACATGTATGAATTTCTACAGAGAGAGTGTTTGTTAGGTCATAAGATGTGTGCATGCTCAGATTTAGTAGATACTACAGAAACTACATTTTAGTCAACAAAAGGGAAGGAACAGAAGGACAAGAGATAGAAGAAAAGGGAAGACCAAAGGACTAAAGAGAAGAACAGAATGAGTAATATGAGCTGACAAACTTGATAGTCACAATAACATAAGAGAATTAATTTATGAATGACCCCTAACTTAACAGTAGCCTCATTCTCTTCCTATGTTCTGACTTTCCAGAGAAACTGAATAATGCTTTTGTTATTCATCTGTTTCATTATATAGGAAATTTACCTTTCCTTTCATTCACAATACTATTAGTGGTGCTTAACACCAGAGGTGCTGTCTGTATTAATATCATCACTAAAATAAATGATGATATCCAACATAACCATCCTGATGCTTGACTTAAGTGCACAAAATTCATTTATCTGTACTAACACACAATCAAGAATCCAGAGTAAAGAAACTCAGAGATTTATTTGATGAAAAGAAAAAAAAGAGGAATGTTTAAAAAAACAAAGTCAGTATGCATGATTTGAGAGAAGAATTAAATCCTCTAAAAATAACATTAAGCGTAAGTATTAATTTTTAAAGCTGATTTATAGAACTAATACTATAAAACATCTATCCAAAACTATGCTCACTTGTTACAATGCTTTTTTTGACACAGGGAAGCTCAGCCTCAAGTTTTCAGAATGATAAAAATTAAGAACATGATCTTCATTTTTGTTGGCCCAGATATCTACTTTAACACTTCAAACACTCTTTTAAAATATCTCACACTGTATCAAAAATAACTTTCCTTAGCCACAAAGAAATCCGAGAGCTCTGTCAGTCAGCAAGTCCATATGTAAGTGAGAAAGAAATGCACTGCTTAGTTTACATGACAACCTACAGATCAAAGCAAAATAAATAAATAACATTGCATTGACTTCGCCTTCTATTTCTTTGGGAATACATATTAAATATAATCTCTTTGAAATGAAACACTGACGACCCTGAATCTGACTGTGGTAAACAAAAATGGAAATTAAATGTCCTTGATAAAAGGAAATTTTAATTTTCAGTGTAGAATTTTAATGTTCAAGAAAAAGTACAAATCAAACATGATATAGATTGGGACACTAAAAGTAAAGAGTTTGTTCATCTTTGTAGAAATCTAAACATTGCAACGGCAAATAGTTTGGGGTTTTAAAGACAAAAGAGGCATATGTGATGTATTTGGTTTTATTACTTTTTAATGGCCTTTTATTCATTGACACATGCTATTTAGATTTGGTTCAAATAAAATCAAGATGTACATACAAGAATGATATAAACAATAGCCATTTTTTACTAAGAAGTTATTACACATTCTTTACAAATATACAATATGTTTTGCTGGAGTATAAACCAAATAACTTTTATGCAGTGTTTTAATCCCTACAGTGCTTTCAAGTCTCCATAAGTGTTTCCAGTTCTCATAATTTATTTCAGCATGCTTCAACTTTTAGGATTAATCAGCTTTTTCAAAGACATATCAAAGGAAGGCCCTCCTCTCCTCTGAGAAAGAAGCTCAGAAGCATGGTAAGAATTCATGTTAGGGAGGACTCAGTTGTCTTACATTCACTCTGGACTTGGTGAAGACCAATCAAAGGAAAGGCAACTTTCTGAGATGTGATTTCAGAAGAAAGAGAAAATTTGCACACATTAATGGCTACTGTCAATGTCAGAAAACCAGAACTTTAAAATGGATATTCTAAAATACTCTGAACCAGATTCCTTAATTCAATTTGATCAACATTTTACAGAGCTCAAGTGTTGATTCTTTCATCGAGAAACTCAGTAGTATCATGACTATAACCCTGTGCATATATGGAATTTTTATGTAATTTAGCATAATGTGTTGCAAAATTACTCTTTGCCATTTAGATAAAAATAGAATAAATGTAAAAATCTGTGTGCCTGCCATTCTGGTAGACTGAAAATGATTTAAAACCAGTCAAAAAAATTAGAGGGAAAAACGATACAAATATAAGTAAATAAGAGTCAAAAATTTTTATTAAATTGCTATCATCAATTTTACCTTACCTAACTTTGTTTTCTGGCATATATTCAGTATTTTTGGAAACAATTTGGGGCTCAAAATTGAGCACACAGTATTCTAGTATTTCAAAGCCAGTAATAATATATGCCCTACATAAATTCTACATGTTTTCATAATATCTTATTAACTAAGATGTCATTAATAACCCTGAATAAGAAAACATTGTAACCTTGATATATTTATTATCATAACTTAGCAGTCTGACAATTTTTAGAGCCCTGTAGTAAGGAAAGGGAAAGTAGATAATAGAAAGTAGGGATACATTAGGAAGAGTATGGTTTCTCTCT
>NW_004624874.1:4547801-4594132 GCF_000247695.1 Heterocephalus glaber
TAGTGATCTCACCATCACCATAATGAAGTTTCTGGATATTTACATCATCCCAAAGGGATTTTTATGTCTCTGTAGTGCATTCTCCTAGGAAATTTTTTCTACTTTTATGGATTTTCCTCTTATAAAACATCACCAGAATCGTATTTTACAATATGTAGTCTTTCCTCTTTGGATTTTTTTCATTTGTAAGGCATTGGAGATCCATCCCTACTGTTGCAATTTATGGACCAATAGTCATTGCATAGTTATTACACATGTTCTTGTCTGTTCATCTTTTGATGTATGACTTGAAAGCTAACATTTTTGGGAGGTTGTGAATAAAGATATTAATATTCATATATAGTCATGTATGTTTTCTTTGTAGTTGTGTGTTTTCTCTTAAGTAAATATATAGGAGTGAAATTACTGAGACTCTGAGCGTAACTTCATAAGAAACAACCACGTTATTTTGGAAAGCTGATTTTACCATTTTTCATTCTTGCTCATGGAACACACTGCTTAATAAAATAGCAACAATAATAACTTCAATAATAGAATATTTGCAACCTTTTTAGCACTTGGTCACCAGATTGACATGGATTTAATTCACTGAGTTACCACAAAGATACATGAGGTAGAAATTATTATTATCCTTATCTGCATTGTTAATATGAGGATATTAAAAATTTTTAAATCATGTAATTTCCAGCAACTAATCAGCTCATAAAAGCTAGTTCTCCTATCCAAGACCAGACATATTGGCTTTAAGAATATCTCTTCTAAACATAGTGTTCTACCGTCCCCATGTACAATTGAATAGACATAAGGAATTATACAGAGCTGCCAGTCTAAAGAAAAATTTTATATTTCTAAAAATTACATCCTTAAAGACAGTGTTGAAAGGCTTCTTGAGTAGAATATAAACTGAGAAAGTTAGCATCCAAGTACTTGAAAAAATGCCATTAGTATGTGCTATTCATATGTACAAGTTGTCCTATTTTTTCTGTCTTGACAAAAAAAATCTATTGAAATTGGGATCTCCTCAGCAAAGTGATGTGAGAATTGGATTGAATGTAAAAGACCTAAGTTTATAATCAGAAAATAGAAAGATTTCAACCATAGAGAACAAAAACAGAGATTGAAAGTCACTCTTTAACACACACAAAGATATTCTCCCTTAATCTGAGACAGATATAGAATATGACAATTTGTGTTATATGAAACCATGATAAGAAATTACTAGAAGATTTAAATACACTTTACATTATTATTTTAATGTGACTAAAACTGTTCATGAAAATTGATAAGATACTATTTTGATAACATTTTATAGGCTAGAATTATTGCTTTTTGTATTTTCATTAAATATTTGGAAAAATGATTAGGGCCTATTTTTACTGCATCACTTTTGAATCACTTTTGCATGCTTTCTCACCCTATATTATTTTTCTCTCTCTCACTGAGTTGAATGCAAATAGAAGAACAGTACAATTAGTTCTTTCAAACTTTATTGTGATACCTGTTTTGGAGATAGACACAATAGATTAAACCTGATTTATCACGGTAATTTCAATATCTTTACTTCTTTCTCTAGTTTGAAGATGTCTGTGCATTGTGTTCTTATTGTCAGAAGAGTCAGTAATTTTACAAAGTAGTTTACCTAGCCCCAATAAGAGAACAATTGAAATAAACTTTTCATTAATAATTTGTTATTAGGGAAGCATTGGCCATTTTCTAAAAAGTTTCCTTGTGAGATCTTTCTCTTTGTGTAATCCAGTACAAATTATGTACCATAAATGAATGCATGTGAAGAGCATACAGCAAAAATAGAAGAAAGTAGTCCTATACATGCTGCTTAATTTAGGCTGCTGATGGGTAGCGAGTTGAAAATATTCACCCTGAGTGCGTTTATGATAATGACATGTCCATGATTTCCTTGGAAAAAGCAGAGATAATATAAAAGCTATCTCTGCAGGAGTATAAGATATGTCTTACTCTTGGGTCAAATGGAATCTTGCTCTGTCATGTCAGGCAGTTCTAGTTGTCTCCGGAACATGTCTCTGACCACCGATTTCTTGCCTTCAACTGTTCTCAGCTACAGGAACTATATTTGCCATCTTTATACTTCCTTCTAACATAACATCTGCTCTCTCATTTAAATACTCTTTACCTCATTTCTCAATTCTTCCATTCACTGTTTTATTCTCTTAATAATTTAAATTTGTATATTTACAAGTTGAAATATGTAACTGACCCAACACATGTTCACAGAACAAATCAGTGGCCAACCTATTGATTGGTGCCTCTAGGTTCAAGTTTTCATCAAATGTGCAGAGGTAATTACATTTTATAAAATATGGGCCCCTAGGGCAACTCCATCGGGGGCTGTGGTCTTGGGAAATACCATTTTGGAATGTTTTGTACAACTTCATGAGAAAGACAAAGAAGAGTTAGAACATAAGCTGCAAAAGAACCAGGACATTTACTTCCCCTAATATATTGTGACATCATCTGTAATAAGAGTGTCTGGCATTTTGTAATCATATGTGCATGAGTAAATGACTAGTGGATAAGTTGAATTAGCTTAAGGAGTGTTTAGCAATTTCCAAATAGTAGGCGATAGACTCAGCCTTGTCCAAGTCACATTCAGTATGAGATAATCTCAATTAATTATATATAAATCCAGTTATTGACATTGTCCATGATTAATTTGGGAGAAATACAACTAATCTAGATCAGAGAGTAAACTGTTTTAGCTACTTTCTTACAGGTCTTGTACATTTCAGTATACTTTCCATTTGACTAAAACAAATATCTGATTATATTGTTAATGGAATAAAGAGATAATTGCAATTCCGGTAACATCATTTAAACAACAATGAACAGCCATCTACCTAAAGAAATGTTGCTTTAAATGTATCTTTAAGAAAAGGACCTCAAAGAATGATCTTATGGAAGATGGATCCAATGCTACATTTTTATACAGAAGAAAAACTTTTCTGCAACATATACAATTAGAAAGTTCAAATGAAACCTTAAAAAAGAAGGAAGGGCCATCTTATGGCCACCACTGTGTATTAATATGCCCATATTAATATGTACTAATATTCTCCTATGGCTGGGAAAATTATGTAAGAAGAACTTCAAGCACATCTCACCTGTCTCCATTCCTATCCTTCATATTCCCCCATCTTTCTATTCACCATGTATTTCCATAAATCTATGTCCTTGAATCTCTATTGCATTTCCCACAGAAGTTATTCTTGATATTTTTCCTCAAAAATGCTAATCACATCCCAATACTCCGAGGTCTCAAGTTTGACCACAGCCTGGGCAACTTAGTTACTTAACAAGACCCTTTCTCAAAATTTTTTTTAAAAAAGAATTGACTGGAAATGTAGCTCAGTGTGAAGTCTATAGACTCAATCCCAAGTACAAAAATCAAAAAAATATATAAAAAAAAAAGCTAACCAAGCTAAATCATTCAATGGCTTTCAGGAAAACTATTAAAGACAGTGCTGATTTATGCTGATTTACAGTCATAATCATATGTCTAGGTATCATCTAAATAGAGGAACATAGAAATTTGGAGCTAGGCATTTTGGTTTTTTTGAGACAGGTTCTCTCATTATGTAGTTCAGGTTGGCCTTGAGCTCACTATGCAGCTAGCCCAGGCTGGCCTCTGACTCGCCACAACACTCCTGCCCCAGACTCTCAAATGCTAGAATTACAGGCATGCACCACCACACCTGGCTAGCTGGGAATTCTTAACATACACATTTCACAGGTGAGAAAGCGGAGATTTCACTAGACAAATGACCTATCCAGATCTCTTTATCTGGAGTAGAACATCGTCAGACTCTGAATGTAGGCCTTTTAACACCCTAAAGCTGTCTCTTGAGATTTCACACTTCATGGAACTGTGATAACAATTTAACATGTAGCTACTTCCTATGAACATTTACACTTTAATGTGAAAGTGAAGATTGGCAATGTGTAACGCAAAATTTCCTTACAAGTAAAAATTAAAATATTTTGACAGCTCTTCAGAGCTTTTATTTCTGAGGTTTATATTTCTCTTTCCTATAGATGAGATTGACTCAATCCTGCTCCCGGTCTCATTTATTTCACAGTACTTTTTTCTACCTTTTTAATGTTGTGGATTGATTTGCTTAGGAATTTTAAAAAATATTTCTTTCCATTATAATCTATAAGAGCATTTCAGGATGAATTAGCCATTTGAAAAAATCATTATTTCAAGCACTATAAGCTAATATTTCTGGGACAGTAGTGAAAATATACAGAAGTAATATGAATTAAGTCAAGATAGTTCAATCAAAAGGAAGGAGATGGATAATTTCTGTGTGTTGGGAGTTTATTCCACAAAAATAAAAATAAACAAACATAAAATACTATTGACTCTTCCAGAATTCTTATATTGCATAAACACATAGTTGCTTTATATATATATATATATGTGTGTGTGTGTGTGTATATATATATACACACACACACACACACACACACACTTATTGGTACATTTTAGGTGTACAGTGTGTTTACATTTATCATTGGGTGCTTGTACCTGTACATGATGTATCTTGGTTCTTATTTTTCCCCCATTACCTGTGCACCCTTCACCCCCGCCACCCTTCCCTATTTACATAGACTTCGTTTCCATTTTTTTTTCTTTTCTCATAGTTTTTCCTTTCCCTTCTTCCCTGTCCCTTTCCCCTTCCACCACCCCTACACCTTTGGGCCTTTTCCTGTTTAATATTATCAATTATTCATTTTAATCATTTTCATCTTTATTTATACTTTCAGTTTCTCACACTAGAGAAACTATTCGATATTTACACGTCTGTCCTATTTATTTCATTTAAGAGTATGGCCTCAATGTGCACCCATTTAGCTATAAATTCCTCTAGTTTCTTGAACCCATAGTTGCTTTTATAATGACACAAATAGTTCTAAGACAGTTTGGTTACTTAGATATGACATCAGTGTAAACCAAAAGAAATTGTAATTCCAACATAAGAGTGCATTTGGAATTAAATAAGAGCTCAGTTGTCATCAAAACACCTTTATTTCCAAACGCATTGAGAAATACTTGCTCCCATTTTACTTTTTCTCTCCCCTTTCACACAAAGGCGATAATTCAAATATTTTAGTTGATGCGGTAATAAATTAATATTTATATTTTCGGCCATAAAAAATAAATGGTAGAATCAGGGGACTCTTATGAAGATGGTTAGACTAATTAGTACATCAGATGAAATGTTTAATGCAGGTTTGGAACTGAAATCTTTGTCAAACTCTTCTTGAAAAGCTATACAGTTATATAAGATGTAACTATCAAGTTTTTTCATTCCGTAGTCAGTATAAAGCCAGAAAAAAGCCCTAGCTAAATTATTTTATTCAAATGAGATAGAAAAACTTCTATTCTATTAAAATATATTTAATCAATTATGAAGTACACTGTTTTTTCCACTTTCAAAAAACTAGTGAGGATGCTGGAGACAATTTCTAGTACAGATAATATTTACCACCAAAGTAGTTTGATAGAAGTATAAAATTGACTCAATCAAATATATCTTTTAATATTATAAAAATTATAAGATTATCAATAAAATGTCAAATAAAGGCAGTTGTGAAAGCAAATGTAAGCAATGTATTGCTGTTCTCTGAATTTGTGTAGTATTGCAGGTTAGGTATGCTTCTGCTTTGAACGTCAACATTTTTTTTTATATATTTGCTTCTTAAAATAAGATACAAATGTTGTGGATAAACTTTTATCTCTAGTATTTGTTTTCAAAGTGTTTTAACATTGGAAATAAAAGTGTCACACAGTATTCTGCAATTTCAGTCATATAGCTGTTTTTTATGTCTGGCAGCATTCATATATCTTTTTATATGTCTTGAAACACAAAATAGATGAAGTATCCTGTTTTTCCTTTAAACAAGAACCTTTGTACCTTTAGAAAGATACCCTACTGGCTTGATTTGAACAAATGTACAAAAATGTAAGGCAACCGAATTTTTGGTAGAAATATGATTGTAAATGGTTTCTTAAAGGTACTTAATGGAAAGTATAAAATGTCCCCAGGAAGGATGCAAATATGAAGGTAAGATATGCAACAGAAATACTATACCTATATCAATGCTAATAAATGAATATAAATGCCCATTGTTTACAACCACCCATAAATCATTCAGTAACTAAGTGTATAAAATATAAACAGACCCACACATATTCCTATGCATGTATATGCATCAAATATATAAACATTAAATTTTGTTTATAGTATTTTAATATTTAAGTTGATTGTATTCTATGTTCCTTAAAGACAAAACTCATCCAAGAACAAAGAATAATAACCCAAATAACAAAATAATTAGGAAAACAAGATATAAAATATTCTGTTGACTTTCTGGTTGTTCTTATGCCTGTCTCATACAGTTTTAGAAAGTTTTATTTCATTATGTTCATTTTAATGTAAATGGTAAATTATCTTACTTTTTGCCTATAAGAAAAGTAAGTTTTATTACTTCCAAGATTTAGAGCATCTACCTGCATTAACAATGGTCCTATCTTCACTGTAACTCCTTGAAAATTCATAGCTCTCTAGTGAATGCACTTTTTTAAAAACCTAAACTGTTTGCAAGATATTTGAATAAAAATTGAGTTCCTTCATATATACGTGAAAATAAAAAAAGCATTGCAGAGTTTCATTTATAAAATTCTCCCTGATCATAATTTCTATAAAATATTGAGACACTGCATATTCAATGCACTTTATATAATTGATGCAATTCAAACTCTAACTTATTAAGATACACATACATTTATGAATTATGCAACATAGCTATTATTTTCCCCGCAGTATGGTACTGAACTGAATGCAGAGATTCCCTGATCTGTTCAAGGCTGTAGTAATGAAATTGAGATCACCGCAGGTCTGACAATCTAAAAGCTAGACTTGTACACTAAATCAAGACTCTCCTTTTGTCTCTAAAATAGAAATTTCCACTAGAAAATGTCAAGAGATGATTAAAGACACAGACACAAGAAGGAACCATGTTACCCAACTGGCATGCATTGTAATAGCAGAATGTGTTCATCCAGTGAGAATTTATTAGGTCCAGAAAAACAAAAACAGTTATAATCTTCCTTCTGTGAATTTACAGCCCAAAGATTATGTAAACAACAACCTTTAAAACTCTCACATACCATTTTAGCAACAATGTCTTGACAGAAACTATGGAAAAAAAGAGAGAATGCAATAACCTATTAAGTGTGATGCAGTGGATATTCATACAGGAGGCTATGTTAGGGGAGACCTTCCTTTGAAAGTAACTGTCGAAGTTATGGCAGAGTGAAGTTACAGGGCAGAGGCAGCACAGCCAGCAAAAGCAGCAGGCACAGAGGTAAACAGAAATTAGGTGCTTGAAACCTGCCCTCAGTATGAGAGTCATGAAAGATGATACCCAACAGGAAGGGAGAGGCTGGCACATTGTACAAACTGGTATTCAAATGCTTAATTTAGTTACACTAGGTTAATAAAATATTATTTGCACAAGTAATATAAAATTTCATATTATTTTCATTACATTATATGACCTCATTGGCTACAATGACTGGCACCTTGGCTGCAGCTATGAGTCATAAGGAAGGTGTAAAAATGTGAGCTGATTGAACATGTATGTCTGCTCCTAGATAATAGCTCTAGATAATAGTTCTGGACCTATGTGCTTTTGTGAAAACCACTTAATATCTGGATCTAATTTTCCTTGCCTGTAAAAGATGAAGAGTAAAAGTTGCATCGATAACCCGAATAATATCATTCACTAGAATGTTATTAGTGCTTATTCTAGCCTCAGTAATATTTTAATATTCTTACTTATATTCACTCATTTAAATTTTCAATCATTCTGCAAGTCAAATACTATCCTTACCTTCATTTTACAAAGTAAGAGACCGAGGCCAAAACAGGATAAATAAAAGCACAGAGCCATGAGTGTGCATGGATTTGGCTGAAATAGTTCCTTTGCAGAATGTATGCTGTGGTCATCTGGGTAAGCAGGTCCATTGGAGCTCTGCTCCCATCTGCAGCTTGTGCTGACTGGCTGCGGCAGTGTGTTGGTTCTTCTCACCATGGCCTCTCACTCCCCAATCAGAGGGACCAGTTTCCTTTTTCAGCAGCAGCTGGGGACACTTCCAAGTGAGCCAGAGCAGATGCTTTAAGGTCTCTTAAGGCACAATTTCAAAAGTTAGGCATGCCACTTTTGCTGCATCAAATTGATCAAAACAAGTTATAAGACAACTGCAGATTCAAGTGGTATTGAAAAAGACTCCCCTTCTCCATAGGACAATTGTCAAAATCCCACAAAAAGGCAAAAATGGAGTCATTGAAACTGCTGTTGTAATTTTTGCAGACAGTCTAAATAGTCTTTCAGAGGAGCCTATTATCCTGATGGAGAGCCTATCTGAAGTCTTGCAGGACGACACTAATGAATCTTAGGTATCACAAAAACTGTTGCTGCTGATGAGAAACCAAGTTTTGTGTGCAAGATTATGTATTTATTGCTGAGAAATGTGTTATAGAAAGGTTGCTCTAACATGGATTGAAGATTCTCTAATTCACTTTCGTTTAACCAGAAAATTAAATTGAATAATGTGTTCTGCTTTTACATAAATATTGATTAATCAGATTCTTTTTATATAAACTTAAAATTCTTTTGGCAGTGATAAAAATTAGAATTTCAACTGGTACCATTCTAAAAATGCAAAATCTCATGAAATCTGAAACACCTGATAAAGTAGGAATATAGTTATGAAATGGATTAAATTAAATCATGTTACATTAAACAGTGCATAGCTTTTAGTATCACAAGTATTTTTATATATAAGTTCTAACAGAAGACTTCATGTTTCTGTTAATTTCATCATGTTTTTCAATGATTTATTAGAAGGAGAGTAGTACATTTCATAGATAAGAACTGGAAATACTGGAAACACCATACATCATATTTTATTAACGTCAGTATGGAAAATGTTAACACTAGATTTCCACAGTTAGTATTCAAAGGTAATCTTGAAAATTACTTTATGATTTTTTTTACTTTCATTAGTACATATTTGTGATAAATAATGATTACATTTAGAAAAATCTTAATCAAAAATATTAAAACCCATTGCCAGATGTACTTTCCTTTTGTTTTGATTATGGTTTATGACACTCCTACATATCAATGTCCTACACTTCCTTTCGCACTTGCATTCTTCAGAAAAGTTTAAAGAAGAACACCAATTCTTCATCATCAACTTCCCAGACATCAGCCAGACCTCTCATGAAATCTTTTGTAGTAAATTAAACCACAGACTTACAATCCAAAACAAACTTTTCACATTGGCTAAAATTCTGTATGCAAGAAGTGCACAAAGGGATAGTGGGAATGATATTCAGTCATAAGCTAAAAACTCTTACCTTTTAGTTTCTTAATGTGTCAAATCATAGTTTTGGGGGGAGGTTGATAAGTGACTCAGTGGTAGAGTATGCTGAGCATGTAAGGGTCTGGTTTAGATCACCAGCAATAAGGAAGAAAGAAAGAGAGAAAGGAGAAAGGGAAGGAAGATTATAATTTTTCTTTCATACTGATACATTTGTGATGGTTAATAGTGATTGTCAATTTGATTGGCTTGAGAGACTTTGCAGGAGATTAGTAATCCACATTTCTGGGTATGTCTGCATAGATTATGAAGGTAAGCCTGGAGGTCATATCTGGTCCCTGGACCTCCCTTTCTGTTACATTTTCCCTGTCTCTCTGCTTCCTGGCTCCCATGAGGTAAACAACTTTCCTCTGCCAAGCTCTTCTGCCGTAATATTTCTGCCTTGGGTCCAGCTAACCATGGACTGAACCTTCTGAAGTTATTAACCAAAATAAATCTCTCCTCTTGAAACTGTGTCCATCAGATATTTTTGTCCAGCAACAGGAAAGGTGACAATACAGAAAAATTTGTTAACAATGAGAAGTGGACTCATTGCTGTGACTTTGTTGAAAAACTGTCCTATCACATTATGGAGAGGGAAAATTTATAATAGTATTTGTGATACTCAGAGGAAGGACAACTGTGCTTTTCCACTTGAGATGAGTCCAGTGTTTAAGAGGTGCTGAGTAAATACAGAAGAAGAGATCATCTTGTTTGCCTAATTCAATCCTCACAATATTTTGCTCCAGAACTTGTAACAATTTGCTGAATTTTCCCAGAATCCATACTGCTCAAATCAGTGTCTTATGACATGTGACACTAAAGTTCCTTTCACTACAGCTTTCCCTACTGATGTTATCTGCTCTAGTCATCCAAGGCCCTCTTGACATGGATGTGCACCTGCACCTTTGGTCACCTCAGTTTTTTACTTGTGGACTGAATATTCAAATACTAATTATAATTTGTCCCCAAATTTAATTTGAGTTCTACATAGATTAAGACTTTTTCCATACAGCTTGATACTTAATCCATTTACAAAGCCATGTTTTTTCATTAAATATTTCTTTATTTAGAGTCTGATTTCCTTCTGTTTTTACTTCTTTTTCTAACTTTGCTTGCTTGGTGGCAGAATAGATTGTGAGTTAAGTAGCATAGTTATAACTAATACCTATTTATCACCTACACAGTGTCTCTGTCCATCCATCCATTTATGGATATATTCAGATTTCACCTGTACAGATCCTAAAAGAATTTCAGGCCTGCTACTGAAATTATGAAATTAAGCTATTATGTACGTTGATGCTCATTTTAAAAAATAATGTTAATGCTATTTTCATATAAAAGTTTGTTTTATTTTGCTTATTAATTTATTCATTTAATTAAAATTTATTGAGACAATGTATAAATATCTGTTCTAATTAATGACAAGAAGTGCAGGAAACTATCATTGCTGAAGATATTTTTCATTGATCATGGCATTAACAACACCATAAAATGATTTTGGCAAAATTATTTTCCGCTCACATTTATCTTTATATATGTAATCTGCTGAATCTAATTCACAGGATATAAAAGTAACTACAATTGATCTTTAGGTTTGTGTTCATCTCTAAAGTAGTTTGACAGTATTAGTTATTGGAACGTGATATCAAAAAAAAAAAGAAATGGAAAGCTTTAACCAGTGCAAAATCCTCTTTTATACATCATAAAAAGAAATGCACTTATGACCACCTCAAACGCAGGTGCTAGAGACAGACTAGGACTTCCTGGAAGAAGTTAAAAAAGGCACAAAGGCAGCGCCATTGACAGGGGTTGGTTCCCCCATGTTGGTGTTCTTCGTAGGTGAATGTACCATCAATGGGTTATTTATATGAGATATTCATCAAGACTCTATGATGCATCAGATACGGTGCTAGCATATCCCATATGAAGAAGGCATTTCATGAGACAAAGTGGTGGCAGTTTTGAAATGACCTGATTATAACATGCATTCTAAAACCAAATCTGTAAATTAAATGTGTATGGCCATCTGGCTGGAGTGCAAACTTGGGCTATGTTAAGGGCTATGTGAAGTGAGAGATAATTGCCTCTTTTAAAACATACAAAACACTTTCCTAATCAAACATAAAAATATGTATGATTGATTAGAATGCAAGTCTATCACTCCTAGTAATAACATTTAACCTCTCCCCTCATTTAAAGGAGATTAGACAATAATGTGGTTGATGGACATTACGAGGTCAGTTGTGACCTTTACCAACCAGGTTAATATAGAATCGAAGCAATGGTTTTGGAAGTAGTTGGGATGAAAAGAATGATTGGGTAAGTGGTGATCCAAGTTTTAGTAGTTATCCACTGCTATATAGTGATTGATCCTCAAAGTCCAATAGTCTAAAATAATAATTATCTTTCATTTCTCATAGTTTCAGAGGACCACAAATCTCGGAGCAACTTGGATGAGTAGTTCTGGCTCTGGGTATCTTTTATAAGTGACAGCCAAGCTGTAAACCAGAGCTGTAGTCATTAGGGCCCATGTACTCATGTGCTGTAAGAAGATATTAGTTCCTCACTAGCTATTGGACCAATAGCTCAGGTCCTTGCTGTGTGGGCCTCCCCATATGCTCCCTGTGTCCTCAAAAGTCAGCAGCTGGCTGCTCCAGCATAAATGTCTCAAAGAGAAAATGAAAAAGAGAAGGAAATCCTAATAATTTTTACAGTCTCTTCTCAGTCACAACATCATGGCCAACTTATTCTCAATAGTATCCTAGTCCACACTGACAGAGATGGAAATTCGTGTCTACTCCTAAAAAGGAAAGCACAGAATTTTTGAAATATTTTAAAACTACTATATAATCTCTACCATTTTCTAATATAAATATTTGATATTTCAAAATTACTTTAATCTCTCAAACATTGGAACTTGATTGGGTTGTTTTTAAATGGGAAGGATGAAAATTAGCTTGAATCCTCCAAACTGGCTTGAGAATTGGTTAATGGAGAAAATATATGTGCAAGCAATTTGCCAAGTACCATAGGAAAAAATGTTTCATTTGTCGCCTTATGCTCAGATATTATGCTCTAGAAAAGTGCATCATCCTATAACTTATGGTACAGAGATAGGACACATGTTATTGTTGACCTATAATCCAGAAGTGATCACTACTGTTATATGAGGATGAGCTATGCAGTATATAATTGACAGTATGGGCTCGTGCTTTCCACATAAAGTAACAATTAAGTCTTATCAAACTCACTGTTTTCATATCTGTCCCACAGTCTATCACTACTGCCGAAACTCTTAGCCGTTTATCATCTCTTGCCTAGACTACATAATTGGCTTTACCTGGTTTTGCAGTTCCAATGCTCAGCCTTCAAATACACTTACCATATGGTAGTTATTATGGCTTTACTTAATTCAAATGTTGTAACTATTGTGACTTTACTCAAATATACCTTACAGTAGAATTAAAACTTTAAATATGTTGTAGACAAATAGGCTTATTCTCACTAGATTTGAGGTCCTATTTTTATACTAATATGTATTTTTCTCTTTCTCACACAACTTTCATCATTCCTTTCTTATCTCATTTGAAGGGATAGTGACATATCAGAAAGTTGTTTGTTTTTTTACAATGAAAAGAACAATGAGTTTTTTCTCTTCATCCATGGTTCCAAATCTCTTTAGACTGCTCTATCCAGATCATCTGAAACCCAGCAGCAAACAGGGAGTCCTTGTGTCTTCACCTTCTATGTCCAATTCACTAGCCAATTTTCATGATTCTACTGCAGAATGTGTTAATTCATTCATTTTTTATTTACTGTATTTATCTTTATCTATTATTTGAATATATTTTTTCATTTAAATAAATAAATAAACCTCCATCACTTTAACAAGAGCAATCTTTTAATGCAAAAATCTCTTCCTTCTTAAAACCTGAAAGTAAATTTCAGAATCCTTAACAAAATTCCCAGAACCAAAGTGAAAAGGTTCTTACCTATTTCTTTAGCTATTCATGCATTCTAACATGAACCAAACTCTTTCCTTTGAGAAACTTCTGCATAATCCTTCTACCTGACTAAAGCTATTTTCTGCTTTTCATACTTTTGCCTCATATGTTCTTATTCATTTATCCTATTTCTTATTAATAAACCTTTAAGTTAAATCTGCTTTTATAATCCTTTTGAAATTTTCTCTTTCACTTCATTGAAGATGTGATTTTAAAAGCATGCACTGAAAATGTGATTTTCGTATATATCCACTTCTACTTAATAGACTATCAGCTACATAAAAGCAGGAGCCCCCTCTATTGATTCACTGTGATTCCTCAGTAACTAGCTGAAACCTTGACACATGTTGGCTGCTCAAAATAGTATTTATTGAATGAGTGAATGGCAGGATGCTTTTAATCACTCTCATTGTCTTCTACAAGGCAGGATGCATTTGTTTATTGGGCATAAGGGTACTGACCAGTTTCACTCAGAGAGGACATTACTCAAGTCTCTGCACTCAGCCAGCATATGCTTGCATAGACAAGTGGAAGGAATATTTGAAACATATGGAATGATAAGGCATAGAAGTGAACATTACTTAACTAATGTTTTAAATGGAAATAGATCTGGGAGTGTGCAGTTTGGGATGTGACCACCACATAACTAGTTTGTACTAGTTCATAAGTTTAGAGCAGACTAAACCCATCTGCCAATAATTTCCAGTACACTTATGTTAATAGCTTGCAGATTTGAAAGCTGGACTTAGAGTGATGTTCCTAGATCCACCTTGTTACATTAATAACTGCTCCTTCTTGATAATCTCACAATACTCATAGTCTAAAAATTAATACAGAATATAAGCTTTGGGATTATACTATGTTACATAGATATTAGGAGACTCAGATGCTGCTTTATTTGATGATTATGATTGTAGACAAATAGGCTTATTCTTATTAAATTTGAGGTCTGAGTTTTTTACATTTGCATGCATTTACATGAAAGGAAATAAATGTAACGAGGATTTCTTATTTATCTTTAAAATCTTCCAATACTGATATCAATGTATATAAATGACAACATACAAACAAATATATGTCCAAAGGATGAAAGTATTATCATGGCTCTTTAAGGGTCATGTTATAATTTTAAAAGTTACCCGTTTCAAATTAATATCCATGTCATAGTAAAATGGATCATAAAGTAAGAGGCTTTTTTTGTATTAAATTCTTTTATTGGTACATTGTAGGTATACAACACAATTACATTTCTCATTGGGAATTGTACCTTTATATAATGCCCTCCCTTCACGCCCTCCACCCTTCCCTATTTACAAAGATTTTGTTCCTATTTTTCCATTTTCTCATATTAATCCCATTCCCTTCTTTTGATACTTGTCCTCTCTATATACCAATCATTACTGAATTTGAATATAAAAAAATAGGCCCAGAAATACCTATAGATCAGGATTGAAAACACACATACACACACATAAACTTTAAAATAGGATTCTGACCTCTGTACTTCCATGTGAATAAATCTTGAAAAAAGGACAATTATTCCTGGGAAATTCTGAGAAGATAAAATTTGGTAAGCTATTAAGTATTAATAGGATTATGTAGTAAAAATGGGAAAAAGTTACTCTTTAAAGAGTAAAAATGGGAAAAAGACACTCTTTCAAGAAGAAAGATAACAAGTAAAAAGACTCGACTATCTTGAAATTCATGTTCTTTTGGAAATGAAGAGTGTCCTGGTATGACTAGATTCTATGGTTCATAGTAAGAATAAGAAAAAAAATTAAGTCTTCCTAGGTGTTTCCAGTTAGTCCAAAATTTTCTCTTTCATTCCATGAAAATTACATATGAATTTTCTTTACACATATCAAAATACATGAAAATATTTTGTGTGTATATAAATATGCACATATATATTCATATATATTATGAAATTTATTGCATGGACATTTGATAGTAATAAAATATCTGATACCTATATTTTAAGCATATGTTTTGAATCAAAGCACCTGGAAAATTTACGTTGGAATAGCATTTAGAATACTCTACCTGATATGCCTCGTTAATAAGTTCAGAGTTTTGCTCCTTTTACTTTAAAAATTAGGAGATTCCCTATAATAGTCAGAATTTTTAGTTGCTCTTTAATAACTGAATTATCTGAGAACCCTAAATCTGAAATCCATAGAACACCGTTCTACTGGAGTTGAATGGCAGCTGCCACAGCGCGTATCTACACATGACCACAATCCCCACCTCCCCTTCTTGTCTTACACTCAGCCTATTTCATCCATTTATTCTACATGCTTTCCTGCTGGAGACTTTTTCCTCACTCTTCTACAGAACAAAGGGCCAACAGTATGTAGCACATTATCAGGTATGTGTTTTCACAATATGTTTTGGCAGTTGAGTGAGCTATACAGTGCTGCAGTAGGTTAGCTTGTAGAACATTACAAAGTGTTTTACAATATCTGAAAATAGCTTTATGTGCTTGTTAAAAGACATGAATGCATATTTTTCTATAATGTTCTTGGAACCATAAAATTGTTTTATAATTAAAAATAAATAAATCTGTCCCAAACTGAAGGTAAACTTCTTATGTCATTACAATATAGTTTGAAAATAACCAAGATGATATTTTGATTTGCCCACAAGAAATAAACCTAATTGTAAAACAGAGATGTCTGATTTGCTGAAAAATTGGCTCAGCTTCTGAAGTGATGAAAATCATTATGCAGAAATTGGAAGCTTTGGAATATAGCAACATGTATTTACAAAGCAAATGAGTGTTTAGGATGCATTGCAGAGGATCCTAGAATGTGCAGTGTGCTGAAGCAGCGGCTGCTTCATGTATTTGAGATATTTTTGGCAGTTTGTCTATATTGTCCTCTGAATACAGAAATTGCACAGCACAAGCTGAGTAGGAAAGATGATTATTTACCACTGCCTTTTTTCAGAGGTATTTTTATCATGTCTTAGCAGAAGATATTTATACATCGACTCTCATCTCCAAGATGTTGGATGGAACTCTGCCAACAAGTGAGAATATTTTTTCCTTAACAACCACCTCTGCTTGAAATGAGGTGTGTTCACAGTGCCAAAATTAAACATTCAATATCGTCAAGTACTATAATCTGTGGTACAGAATGGGTAGGTGGGAAAATGCAGAAATCTCAGCTTTTCCCTATTATCATGTTATGAAAAATGTTGACAAACATTTGGAAGAAGTGAGACATGGCAGGAGCAGGTTAGGAACTGGAAGCTGCAGAAAGACCAGCTTCTCTCCTGAGCTTCTCTCCTGATATTTGTGCTCATGTATAGAAGAAGGTTACATCCCTTCTCGTTTTTAACATTTTCTGCATAATTCAAATGGAAAGCCTGATGAGAACATACCTGCTCTTTTAAAATTTATGGGAAAAACAGCATCTTTGCACTTCTGCTGAGTAAAATGCCAGGTTTGGCTCCAGGTTTCTGTTCCCAATAAGAGCCTTCAGGTTCGCCTGTGACAGGACTCTCCATCGAGGTTATTTTTACCTGGAATGGCTGTGCTGTTACTGATGTTGCTGCTCTCAATGGCAGAAATAACTTCTCCTCTGGGTATCTCGGGCAGACTGAAAGCTGGGTCAAGGTGGAGAGGTGAAAAGAATCGTGAGTAACCAGGATTTT
This sequence comes from Heterocephalus glaber, assembly GCF_000247695.1. The sequence goes on from NW_004624874.1 coordinate 4,564,935, forward strand.
TTACTCTTGGAGCATTTCTTTCTGTCTTCTTTATATTTAGGAAGGAATCGGTTATGCTTAGCTTTGCAGTTCCTAGCATTTTCAGGAGGTTGTTTTAGGATATAAAAATAATTTTACACATTAAATATGCATTCAGAATAAATGGGCTCCACCTTCTGTAAGTGCCACACATCTGCAATATTGTTCTGGTTTTCATTGCAAGAGTTTCTTTTGGCTTTTCTAGTTAACTCTTACAGTTCCTGGGACGTGGGAAGACTTTTGGCAGGAAGGTTCTAAAATTTTGTATGCAATTTAACATTACCTTTTTACTTAAAGCTAAACTATGTTGAAGATACTTGTGGGTATTCAAATTATCACATCTAACCACTCTGATTTGAAGGTAACAAGAAAGAAAATAATACAATTATTAATTGTAGGAACTGTAATTTCAATAATTTAAGAGTTGATGCTTTACAATTAAGGCCTGATAAATACCTTATTCTTTAGAGTTATTAATTTATTTTTTCTCCCTATGGAAATATAAGATTTTTACCATTTGACCATGAAATGCGTTTGTGTACTGTAGAAATACAGTATTTAATTTGTTTAATACACAATTTGAATATTTAAGACCGAATCTGTTTCTAGTGTTACAGGAAAAAGAAATGGATTGGGCATTTGTCTGTCTCTGAACCAATTGGTCCAAAGAGCCACTATCTTTTCTCTTGTTTTTAATATCCAATAGGAAACCATAGGTGGTGTGTGTGTGTATGTGTGCGTGTAAAGCTTAGAGGAGATATATTTATCTTCTCCAAGTTTTGAAGTAAAACTTCAGAAGTTCTCTTCTATATATCTATCTTCAAAAAATAAAAAAAAATGAAGAAGAGTTATAAAAGGGAAACCTGGATTTGGTTTAGAGGAAGGGAATGCTTCTGTGAAATGTTGCTGAATATTCAGAAGAAGTATGCTGATAAAATTATTTTACTGAAACTGCTTCCAGGAAACTCAAAGTAAACTTGAAGCTAATTACTAAGTGTATGACTCATATTTTAATCATGCTCCTTTCATTTTGTGTTCTGTGTTGCTGATGTGAAAGGTGGAAAGCTCAGATGGACAGATCATTGTGACTGCCAGAAATATAAGCTAGAACCTTACAGACTTAACTATCGCCTCTGCTGACTGAATTTCTCAGTACCAAATTATTATTAACATTTCACCTCCCTTTATTCTTTCTTTCTTTTTCCTTTCATCTCTTATTTTTTTCTCCTCATCATTGAGAAAAGACCTATTATGGTCTGATACTTAAGAAAACCAGTAATAATAAATGATTGATTTTACTGATCATTTTTCTCGAGTCATTCAGTTTATCTCAGTGTTTGTACTGTGAAGTTCAATTCTTGCATCCCTGCTAGAAAACAGAAATGTATTACTCTCCGAAATGTAAGATTCATCAGAATTATTCCATAGCTTAAACTTAAATCTAATAACTGTAAGCTTGAATAAGTATTATAATTTTTATTTGTCTAGCCATAGGATTTATAAGTTTCATATTAATTACATAAATAGTAATCAATCAGCTGTTTCATATCAATTTATTAATAGTAATGAGTCAGATGTAATTTCATATCAATTATATGAATGGTAATCAATTAGATATAATTGATATGATAGTATCAGTTGTTTCAATAGTAATCCCATGTTATCAAGGTCCACTTCCACTTTCAGAGGAGAGAACTGACTGACTGAAATGGCAAATGAGTTACTCAGAAGCATTTACCAGTCAATTATATGTAGACACAGCTCTGTAACAAAACACTTAAGACTTGAATTCAGTGTTCTTTCCATACACAAAGTTCCCCCAGAGAACAACGTAACTGTGGGAAACCTATGCCTCCCAGTTCCTCACTCAGCCCTCGGGATAAGCTCAAATTAATCAGCTTCAAGACATTCAAGATATAACTTTGAGGAAGGAACTCCCAAAGTCTCCCTTCAATTTAAACATAAATAAATGTCTCTAGGAAGCTATATGCAATATGTTTGCAAATTCCCAAACTTTAACCAAAAAAATTTGGGGGAAATAATACTTGGAAAAAATTAGGTTTGAGGTAAAATGGGGGGAAAAGGAGGGAAGTGTGATGAACTAGTTGTTCTTAACGTAAAAAAAAAAAAAAATTCTATTTTTAAATTATATGACTTTCCAAGAAGTAACTAAAGTGTAAAATATCTGAATTAGGGCAACTGTGGTGGTCTCCAGTATCCAGAAACAACATGGTATGGAACAATACAGAAACTTTTACCACATCAAATAAGACTCTAAGAAATAGCAATAAGTAATCAAAAGACTCCCTCATGTGAAATTCTCACGGGGTAGAGAGCTGTGGCAATCCATTGAGAGTGCCCCAACACATTCTCTGGGCACAGCATAGCTTAGTCAACCATAAACAAGTTGTGATGGAAAGCTTAAATTCATCGTCATAGATATTTTTAAGGAGGGATTTATAAAATATAAATGCCTATTCAATTTCCTAAAAAATTGATCATTATATACTACATTTTAAATGGCAGTTACCAATACCAAAGTAAGAAATCTCAGTAAGAATAGCTACTTTACCAAAAATTGTAAGTCATAGCTCTTCATGCAGATCTGAATGATTAAGGAAATCTATATTCTGTGTTGCACATATCAGAGACTTTCTGCACCTGTTTTTCATGGACTTCTGAAATTCTAAGAGGCCAGAGACTGTTAAAGACATCGTTACACTTCAAAACAGATTGCATTTATGTAATTGAGAGACTGTAATATGCTTTTTTGTCTTTATACATACTTCCAGTAGCTAGAACTTATAATTTATTATCATATTTGTCCAACTTTTGCATCGATTTAAGCTTTTGTGTGTTCCTGGAAATTGTGAACTCAAAGAAAAGACTTTTGTTTGCACCATCAAGTAGAGTGCCTGTCAGGTCATAGAAACACATAAAATATTTGCTTGAATAAGTGAACTCGTCCAAAATATTAGCCACATGTGAAAATGTGAATAATTGTATCATTTAATTAAACTTTTTGAACTATGTAAAATTATAGAGAATTATCCTACTCTAGAAATAATATTTCTGTAAATATAGGTATCAAAGCATTAGTCCTAGCAAAAAGGAAAGTATACAAATGTAAAATATAGAAAGAAACGTGTAAATATGGCTTATCTTATAAAATTTAATCACTTTTGAATATTAAAAGTGATTTTTAAAAATAGTAACATGGGAAAATCTTTAAAATGCAACATTTGGTTAAAAAAATACAGGCTGTCCAGATTTACACGCATTGTGGATCAAAATTCAAGAAATCATTATCCTTCTCAAAGTAAAAAGAACTACCGGAAATTATCTCATTCTATTTTATAGCACTCATTAGCACCTAACTTTGCAACTTTTATTTATTTATGTTTATTTCTCCACCGATGGACTATAAACTCCATGAAACCATATTTCTCTCTTATTGTTTCTTTTCTCATCATCAATAAGGTTCTAGAAAACATGGTTATTCAGAGAATGTTTATTGATTGAATAATGTATACAGTGAACTACAATTAAGAGAATATGTACTAAATTAAGATGGGTTTTTATTCAGTATTGAGATTGTATATAATCTCGATTACTTAGTTTTTGAATACTTTATGGGGTTTTACAATTTTTAAAATTTTAAAAAAGTTGTGAAACTATATGTTAATTTTCCGTGAAAGTAGCTATATTATCTAGTGAGTGAGTGGACCATAAAGTAGCATATAATAGAGTCTTTAGGTTAAAATACCAAATAATTTTGAAAAAAAAGGAAAAATCTAGTTTTAGAACTTTCAACATAACATGACAAGGAAAATAAAATATATTTAAAAGAGAAAAGTGAAATAATTTTATATTTTCATTTAGGTTTACAAAAACATGGATATCTGTACCTCTCTGAAGCTTTAAAGTAAATAATAAATAATAAAGCAAACATAGTAAATAACTACTTGCCCTATTACTTTGCAAAATATTTATGAATGAGGAAATATTAACACTTAGTTTTTCTAAATAAAAGAAACAGAAAAAAACAAAATAAAATTCCAATAGTAGAATCTACTAGGAAAATGGTCATGCCTACTAAAATATCATCAATTAAATAATAGTCTAAGCAAGGAAAAATCAGAAAATTACCATCTGAATGAAATAAAGTATGAAATAATGACTTGAGAGAATTTTCCTAAGGACACCATGTATATTCAGGTGTATGGGGTTTGAATTCAACACAGCAAATATCATAAGTTTCCACCCTTTTTCTTATTCCCTAAGTTTATATAGGCAGAATATCATGATATTATTAGGAAATAAAGATTTTATAATATTTTCAGGAATATAGGGTCCCAGGCTTTATATCTATCTTTCATTTATTGCTACTTAGATGGCTTACATGAAGTATATAAATATCTGAATAGTCTTCTCTGTCCAGATTACATGAACTGTGTTGATAATTACATGTTTCTAATTCCTATCTAGTTTGCATATGAAATTGTGAAACTGCATGTTAAAGAAAAATCATTATGTGTAAAGAAATAAAACTGCTGAATAAATGCCTTATAAAACTAATTTACTCAGGAAATTCCCTGGTCCTTCATGTAAATATTCCAAATTTGAACTTCATTCTTGCCCTTAAATTTGCTAACTTATTGGCCCTTAATTTTGCAAACATCTTTCCAAAAGCAACCTGCAGTGGCTCAAACACCTTCTGTTTGAACTCTCCCATTCATATATGTAACCTACAACTGACGTGCCACCAAACACTTCCTTTATATTGCCAAAACATCTATCCTCAGGGCAAAGTATTGCTCTATAAATATGCCCTTGTGCATTTCTTGTTTGATATTTTTCTTTTCAGTTTCATCACAATACCTGGAATGAACTCTTCATGGTTTTCTTAAAACACCTGCTCCTTTTCTTCTGTCACTGGCTACAGGTCAAGTGTTACTTGCAGAAACTTTTGAAATATTAGAATTATTCAGGGAGAAACCTTCAGAGATGCCCTGAGGTCATTTAAAATAAATTTTCCAAAGCTTTAGAAAACTTAGCTACCATTGTTTTTTCTTTAATTTCATGCTTCATCTTTTCCATTTTAATAACAATATCCTACTCTCCATAATTTCCCAAAAGTTTAATACTGCAAAATAGTTTATTCCTTTTCTTGAAGAACACCAATTTCGAAAAGCTACAAACCATTCAAACAGGCTTACGAATTTTTTTAATGATAAAGAATCTGTTTCACTCTTCATGCTTTTTCTCTTCCTGTCTTTCTAACTAATCACCTTTCATGAGTTTTTGAGAAATTTTTCTTATGAAGACACAATAAGTAATCCACAATAAAAAGTTACAAGACAAATGATTTTACTATTGTTGGCTCATTTTTCATCAAGTGAGAATATATTCTTGCAAATATGGCCACATAATGAGGCTGATATCCAAAACTCAATAGATTTATGGTGAACTAAAATAAAAGTAATGAGTCACCTGCAGGCGAAAATTAGAATCCAACACACATTGAACATAGCCTGAAACCTAATAGAGACAACTGAGAACAGGAGGAGTTGGTAGGATTTGCCAGGGAGCAGCTGTGGGGTGGCTGAGCCTACTCATAGAACAGCTCATGCACATCCTTCAAGATAAAAAAGCAGAACCTGATGTCATAAGCCACGGCTGAAACTGCCCTCCTTGCAGAGTGCATCTTCCTCTCTATAATCAGCTGAGCTACAAGTTGTGGTAAAAGAATAGAGATCATCTGCATTCCTCTAGCAAAAGTCATAGAGTCAAAGAAGATTACTTTAGATTTTACTTTTAAAATATGCACTGTATCAACAGTAAAATTCAGGAAAGTACAATATATTTCTTTTTTCTTTCTTCTCTTCTTTTCAGTACAAGGAATTAAACCTAGGGCCTTCACATCAGGCTACATTGTAAGTCAATTATTTGTTTGTTTGGTTGGTTTGTTGACTGTTTGAGACAAGGTCTTGCTAAGTCATTGAATTGCTCAGTCTGGACTCAAACTTATGATTCTCCTGCCTCAGCCTCACAGAATGTTGGGATTACAGGAATGTGCCACCACGCCTAGATGTCATATTTCTTTCTGTGGAAGAAATATAGTGTTTCATGCCCAAATTATTTGTAGTTTGGTATTTTTGAAAAAATATTATTTATCACTAATTCCTTGGAAGTTATAGAGTTGAAATACACTAACTTCAATGGACAATGAATTCAAATCACGATGATGAATATTAGAATAAACTATCATTTCTTAACACAAGAAAGGCTTTTTAATGGTTGTAGCAAGGAAATAACTGAAATCAAATGAAATTTGATTATATTTATTCTATTTCTGTAAAATAAGGCACATTTAATTTGAAAGCCTTGAATATTTAAAGAGCAGTGATTTAATTATACTCTAGTTTCATTAAAAGGTCAACATAAGCATATGCTGTACAGAGCATGCAGTTATTTCAGGGACCTTTATCTTTCATACAATGTTGTCCTGTGCTCGTGTCCTTTCCCACTTGGTCAATGCTAGATTCTTTAATAAAAGTAATTTCAACTGATGGCAGAATATGAGCTGCCTTCAGTAGCTGACACCAAATCATTTTACTTTTTACCAACGAATAAAAGCAACTTTGTTTTATTCAATTTTTCCAGATTGCTATACCTGTTGTCTGAGAATGAGTACCAGTAATCATACATGGGGCATTATAGTTAGTGAAGTTTCTAAGACTGAAACATTAACTTGGATCTTGCATCTTTTGTGCTTTATTTTGTGTCAGGCCCCTCATATTCCATTTGTGGGGTAGATATAATTGTGTAAATATATACACATATGTAGAAAGGACACAAGATGGAGAAGATGACTTCACACACAACTATGTTTCAAAAACCAGTAACTTCAAGCTGTAGCAGGGGAGGTGAATTCCTTGATCATAAGCATTCCAATCTAACTTTGTTGCCTCAAGTTCTCTTATATTCAAATCCGGGACCAGGAGAAAGTGGTCAGCTGTTCCAGAGATGCTTAAAAAAACAGCTGGACTCAGCTGTCATACATATGAATAAACAAGCAATTTCCCAGGTAATCCATTCTCAAACTTCCCATGCTGAAAGATTAAAACTTTGGAGAATCATATATTCAAACAAAATACAATAACAACTTTGGTTACATTTTGAGAAAATGATAGAAATTATATGTGTACAGGTATTATGAAAAACTGCATAGTCTAACAGGATAAACATAAGTATCTCTAACCTTAACTTTAGAAAATCCATCATTTTTTCAGGTCTGGCTACAGATAAATTATCCCAAATTTTTCCACAATGATGTTTTTAGTTGTATACTTCATAATGCTTTCAAATATGGCTTTGGATTCAAACAAATGTATTCATAAATTTGAAGAAAACTGAAAAAAGGGAACTTATTCAAATAATTTTGCTTTTTTGTTTGTTTGCTTATAGTGTAGATATGATACAGCAAATTTGACTGCATAGTTTGTCAATTGAGTACTATTTTCAAATTAATTTTAATTTTAAAATTAAAGATCTAAACTCAAAAAATTTATCCAAAAGGTAAGATAAAACCACATCTAAAAGTATCTTTTTTTTGAGAACTAGTTGTTTTGAAAAAGAGACGGCTCACATTTTATAGTTTTCTGATACTTTCTAGGAACCACGTGTCCTGATTTAACACTGGTTCTAGTTTTTGTTTTGTTTTGTTTTTTGGATCTTGGTTTTAAAAAGTGTTAAGATCCGTGCTAGAACTTAGTTTTTGGAGAGTGTGATGAAGGAGAAGAGTGGAAATGTGGTGATGAATATATAACTGCTGCGATTTGGCCAAAATTCATACCAAATTAGTCACTGTTTTTTCCCTTTGAATCTGTTTAACTCTCACCATTAAGATTTTAACACAGCACTATGTGTCAGATTGGTATTGTTTAATTAATATAAAATACTGCTAAGCAAGTGCAAATGTTGTGTAGTCTTGATTTATCTCTAATTCATGTCATGAGGAGAATTCATGAAGTTATTAGCATTAAATTTGTAGGCTTTTTATATTTCCATCTTCTAATAGAAATAGAGACAGAGGGAAGGGGTGGGAGTTCTTTTATGATGTAAGATGGTAAAATTGAGAGATGGACTGAGGAAGAGTGAAAAATAATCTGAAGACATTTCAGCAGCCTATTAACCTGAAGCACTGAATGGTACAGGTCATCACAGAGCAAGGTCTGTGGGTAAGAAGGCTAACAGCTTCAATTGCTACCAAGGATATCTCTGCTCTAAATGATGCCCTCGTGAAAATGATCGTCGAAATGATTTCCCTGTGAAAATAATACATCGTTCAGAGTAAAATAATGGTCAATATAGCCCCAAATTTAATGTAGGGGAAAATCATTACCAAGTTTCTAATAGTTTTCAAAATCAATATATCTTATAATGACTAAAAAGCAGGCATCTTCAAGACAGTTATACCAAGGTGCCAAGGCAATCTTTTTATGTGTCTATTGTGAGAACTAGCATAATCTCTTCCGACTGTTTTTATTCAACAAATGGAGGTAAAAAGTTGTTGTCTCCTACAAATTTTGGTTATTTGCTGCATTCTCCATAAACTTTGGGCACATAAATATTCAAACATTGGTGATGTTGCTTGTAATACTTATAATTATTATTGGTGCAGTGGTCATTAACATTAAATATTTTCCCTCAAAATGCCTTTTTTTTTTTTTTTTTTTTTTTTTTTGGCTTTTGAGTCACAGTCTCACTTTGTAGTTCAGGCTGGCCTTGAACTCATTTTATAGACCCAGCTGGCCTCAAGCTTACAGCGGTCCTCCTGCCTCAGCCTTCTGAGTGCTGGGATTACAGGTGTGCACCAACATGCCCAGCCTTCTAAATGCCTTTTTAGTTATTTATCGCACATACTTACCTGTACTATTTACAATCAGGGAAATAGGATATTCTGTGAAAGCATATTCCTTGTTTGTTATATAACACAGCTTACAGTGTACAATGGTAAAATGTAAAATAAGATTGCAATAAAAGAATGGGAACAGGTATCTATTATAGTTTATACTATCCAAAAGTATGTTGACAGTTTTAAGGACAAGAGATTTGAGGAGACTTTCTAGGTTGTAAAAAATCTAATAGAAATGTAAATTTATATTTATTTCTCTCATTCTCATATAAATCACAAAGTATTCTGATAAGTGTTGAGAAAAATAATTACTTATTTGGAGATCTACACTTTCAAAACATAAAACAAATTGAATGTCAAATTATAACAAAAATCAAAAAGAATGAAAGTGATATTTAAAAACATAAATTAGTATACCTATTAACAAAGAATGTTGTATGCACACACGTTAATTACACAACGCCATCAAGTATTATTTGTCTCTGAAAAGTAATTTAAAAGACCACTAAAAATTCTCATAAAAACCAGGATTAAATGTTGAAGAAAATTAGAGATATTTTATTGCCTTGTTTTTGCCAAGAATTCATTTTACTTTTATTTCTATAGAGTATATTTTCATTTTGCATGTTAGAAATCATTGAAGTTTCTAGGTTTTACTTGCAGATATTTATCAGCCCCTCTTTTTCCTGATATTCATGATTATAACGCATGCTGAGTGTGCTGATCATTGATTTATGATGGTCTTGTATGTGGATTTATAAACAAGCATTGGATTTGTGTAAGTAATCGAAGTCACTTAAATTATTTCAGGCAATTAATTAAAACACCTCCCATTTAAGGTAATCTGTTTCTCCTCAGTATATGCAATCATACTTGTGACATTACCCACTCAAAAAGAATTTAAATTTTCCTCTTTTACTGTTAAATATTGATTATAAGTAAGAAAGCAGATCCAATGCTTTGAGAAGACTTTGTATTTCAGTCTGTGAAATGTAGAAGCCTAAATTTTAATCACTTCTTGTATCTTTGGGCTATTACAGCTTAGCTAGAGGTAGCATCTTCATAATAAAACCTAATATGACAACATGTTTAAAAACTGGTCTTTAATAAATAATGATTTATTTAAGTAGTGAATGACCAAACTCTACCAAAAGGAATTTTGAGAAACTTAGAGTTAATATTTTAAATCAATGATTCTGAGGAATTATTTGCCTATTGCTTGTTTACTAAGTTAAAAGATCATAATAGTTTCCAAGTGATCAACTTTTGGATTAAAATACATTTTGAATTATTTTTATCATTGCAGATAGTGCCCTGAATTTTAATATCCACTCTGCAAAAAAATCAATAAATATGCAATAATTACTAATTATTATTAACACTGCTCTTCTCTTTTTAAAAAAATATAATTCCAGAATTAAAATTATTCATTACAAGATACATAAATCCATAAAGTAACGGAAAATTAAGAATTGTCATAGGATGAACTTTTCCAGATTATTTAACAATTTGTTCTCACATACATAGACAACAATTATCCAAGTAACTAAAATTTCACAGTTAATTGTTAAGCACAAATTTTACCTTTATGCCCCTCTACAAAATAATCCACTTTTTCAACATTTTTCCCAATAAGAGACCCATTCTATATAAAATGACAGTATTCTAACAGAAATACTTCAAAACGAAACTTTTGTCTTTGACTATTAACATTTATCAATATTTACAGGGACCTAACAGAAATGTTTATCATAGATATTTCGATTGAAGTTTGCAAACGAAGACTCTAAAGTTGAATTACAAATGTTTAGTTTGCTGTGTGGGGAAAAATGTTTTCATGTAAAGAAGAACTTGAAATGGGAGGGTAAGTCGGGGGATTCATATTCATACTCAGTTTTCTACCCCAGTTAATGCAATTATAACATATATTTTGCTAGTATATTACTAGGACTTGTTAATGTATGACCCAGTGTGTGTATTTGTGTGTGTGTGTATTTTAAGCCTTTATAAGTATTTTTTTTTACACAGAAATTCAGGATATTCATAGAACACCTTGGAAAATATACTACTTTTCATATATAGGAAATAATGCAAACCCTTTTGAATGTATTTTAGCTTATTGCAATATTTCTATAATTTAATAGTTTGGCTGAGGACTCACATTTGCCATAGTTCGAAGTAAATTTATATTCAATGGTATAATTTGACATAATTTGATCAGCACACAATATGTTTTTAGAATAAGTAATTAAATATGAAACCAGGGATAAATATGTAGTAAATACACCTAAGCACTAGGAGTTCTGCTTTTCTACACAAAAGTCTAGTGTGAGTGAATCAGCAATACTGGTCTATAGTGTCATTTGGGATCTTGCTTGAAAAGCACCTGTAAAAACTGAACCATGATTTTTAAGAATTAAGGACAATGTCAGAACATTTTGTAGTCACATGTTTATAATGCACATAGAGAGATATGAAAATGTCAAACGTGGAGAAATATGAAACACCTTTCATTGACACTAAGTGTAATGAACCCGTGGTCTTCTGAAAAACTGAAAGCATTAGGTCTTTTTTCTCCTATTAAAAACAATCTCGATGTTTTTAAGACAAATTTTATAGAGTGCTAGATATGTGGTCACTTTTTTAGTTTCTAAGTAATTTGAAATTTTCTGGCACTCTTTATAAGTAAACATGTGCATGCCAGAATATGTATGATCACTACTGTTTTAATAATATGTGTTAATTAGGATATACTCATACTCTAAACAGTAAGAGATATGAAAAAAAGTGAGGAAGGAAGGAAGAGCCTTCTAAAAAGTGGGCAGCGGAAATGCAGAGGGATGCAGGTTCAGGGTGTGCTTGACAAGTTCCCAGAAGTGAAACAGCGTCAACACCCCAAAGAAAGAAGGAAGAGAGAAAGAGAGCGGTAGGGCCTTAAAGGCCAGCATTTTACACTTTATAAACATACAACTCCACACTATTTTTCATTTATTTGCTGTCTCAGGGAAGCTCAAAGAACACACAAGCAGAGACACAGGAATCTTTTACTGATCAAAAGCCCGCAGCCATGAAGGTTGGGCCACCCTCTGCTACCACGAACGGTCTGTTTCTCCGCATGAACCTTGGTTTAAAATGGGAGAAAAGAGCCAGGGAATTTAGCTCAGTGGCTCCACCACCTGCCTCGCAAGCACAAGGTCCCAGGTTCGAGCCCTGGTACCAAAATAAATAAAATAAAATGGGAGAAAAGGAAAAAATGGAAACAAGGTCTTTGTAAATAGGGAGCAGTGAAGGGGTTGAAGGGAGGGGAGGGGAATAGGGAAAAAATAGGAACCAAGATATGTCGTGTAAAGGTACAAATTCCCAATGATGAATGCCATCATATTGTATACCTAAAATGTACCAATAAACTTACAGGAAAAAGTAAATAAAATGATCTGGTTCTCCTAAGACAGATCTTTGTTTGGGAGATTTTCCTCCACAGGGGAGAAAATTTGATGCTATGAAATGAAAAAAAATCCTACTTTTATAAATATAAACTACAATGTACCTGTATTACTAACAATTGGAATAAAAAGTCTAAAAGGCTTAAGGGTCCAAATAATAACAATAATAATAATAACAACAATGTTAAGAATAAATTGAGAATCACTGCTCTCCTACAGGGGCATATAGTTGTGGAACTTATCAGCAACATTGCCACTGTCCTTTAATGGGTTGAGGCCAGAAATGCTATATGTACTGCAATACTTATAATGCTTCCCCTGAATACAATACTTTCAATATTCCCATTAAGAAAACATGTAGGGAAAAGTTTTGTCTTTAGTTATCTGAGCCTAGAAGCTAGTTCTGCTAGTTTTTATTCCTTGCATAAATGAAAAAAGTTCTAATAGCTCTGTCTAATTTCTTACTAAATTTGTCCTGAAACAGGCAGGGTGACATTACCCTATAGATCCAGCTTCTAGCTCCTCAGGAGACTGAGGCAGGAGGATTGCTTGATCCCACCATGAGGCCAGCTTGGACAACACAGGGACACAGCCATCTCTTAAAACACACAAACATCTGTAATTTTTAGTGAATTTTGTTTGATCCTTTTCAGATGCTTCACCAAAAATAAGAATCCTAGGAGAGTTCTGTCCAATAGTAGGTATAGTGAAAATACTGAATTAAAAAAATATATATATTGATGCTTGCTGCAAGAAAACTGATGAATTTCTTGGTTCTTAGATGGAATCTTTGGTACATCTTGACTAATAATCATGGGAAAGGCAACAAATATGTATATACTGCAAGACTTTCCAAATGCCTTCTAAAAGTTTCTACACTAGTACTCTTACATAAGCAAGGTAAATAAATTATTTCATTAGATAGGTGTTTAGTCTCTTCTTCACAGAGAATTTTCCCCCATTTGATACTCAAGGAATATTCTGAATCAACTAAAGATAAAGCAAAGTAAAGAGAATGTTCTTAATTTAAGAAACACTCACTTTTATTGTGAATCCATGTATAAGCTGTTTATGAAAATAATTTTAGAAATTTTCAAAAACTTTCAAATTTTAGTCAGTTTATTTGTCGTCTGTGTAGTTCACCGTTGGTTTCAAGTAGCAGGATAATTGGCAATTGATTTTCTATAGTCAAATAAATATAGGAATGAATGGTAAATGAAAATGTAGTTTAAATAACTTTTGATGCATTTCAAAATTGTACTCAGCTATATTTCCAGTAAATCTAAAGTTTGTCTGGCTCAGTATCCTTACATTACAACCATGTAATCCAAATTGGTCTATGTAATTGAATCATTGTTATTTAATGTAATTATGACTCTTTTTCTTAATAGATTTTTCTGAAAGTTTTGTAAGAAGTTAGCAATTTTGTTTCATCTTGATCAACATTTTTCTTTTACAACTAGACACTGATTCACACATCAAAAGAAATATATTTTGTAAAAGTTCATTTTATGATAGGAAACTGTTCCCATGTAATCCTTTTAGAGAGAAATTTTTCACTAAAAATATATACTTCCTTATCCCAATCAACTTAGTACAGCACATATCAAAAGATGGTAAAAAATCAGACAATTTTTGAAAAATAAAAAAATTCTACTTCTTCCAGCTTTCATTTAATTTCTAGAACCTGGAACATCTGTGCAATAAGCACCCTGTGTCCTTCATGTTATATTATTTCTGTTTTGTAAAAGTGTTTCTAAAGCCATCTCTTTTAAGCATCATATTGATTTTCCTTGGCTTCACCTTCAAGATCTACCATTCAAAAATAAATACCATTTGTTTCACTTCAGGTTAATAACACAATCACCTAATTTTTTTATAAAATTAAAAACTTTTTCTAAAATAGTATGTCTTTTAAGATGATACTTATTTTTATACAAGTGATATCTCAAAGTAAAATTGTAACATTCTTATAGTTCACTAGACAATCATTAACTTCAATCATAACTTTCCTTAGAAATCAATAACTTTTCAATTGAAAGGTATGTATAAAACTCAACTTTTATAAGCTAATTATGGTATCATCTATAATAATATAAAATCACAAACAAATTAAATATCCAATGACAGAGGGCTGGTTAAATAAATTAAATAACCCTAAATTCTCATCCTACAGCAAATAAAGCAATGTTTGTGGGAAATTTTTAGTAAAATAAGAAAATCTCAATGCTATGATGCATAAAAAGAGTAACAGTTAAAAAACTATATTTTGTGTAACCTCTACTCTATTATAGAAATACAAGCCTATGTTTTTAATGTAACTAATGAAGGAAAATATATGTAAATGTTGAGAGGTTGGACTTGTAAGACATTTCAGTATCTTTCAAATCTTTGAACTTTTCACTTTGGCATAGTAAATATTTTATTTTAGAAATTGCCAGAACTGTTACGAAATTGAAACATAAATTTAAATAAATTATTGCAGTAAAAGATTAATTCCATTGATCTCCTTCAAAACACTCCCTCTCTCTTCAAATACACTTATCCCATCATTTTTTCCACTTTCTGATGCAGTTCTGGAAGTCCTCTCCTGTGAGTGTCTTTAGTGCTGCTGTGGCTACCTACATCCCTGAAGTGATGCAAAATATTTACCTTTCAGGTACATTTTGACTTTGAGGGAGAGCAAGAGATTGTATGGTCTGAAATTCAGTGAATAAGGTGGGTGAAGACACACTATAATGTTTTTATTCTTGTCTTTCTATTGGATGGCACTTGGCAGCAGCATTCACTATAATTTTTATTTAAACATACCTCATAAAGACACTCATGAAAGAGAAGGAAGTTTCTAAAACTGCTTCAGAAAGTGGCAAGAACAATGCCATAAGTTGGTTCAAAGAGGAAGTATTTTGAGGGGTATTAATGGCAATGTATCTTTAACTGTAATAAATTTTGTCTAAATTTATACATACACTGTATATTTCGATGTAACCTCATATTTTTAAATTCTTTCTTGTATGAATTTTTTTCTTCAGCTCTCTCATTCTATTTTGCATCTTATTGGGTCCTGAAAAAATAGAGATTTGTAATTCCAGAACTCCAGCTGACTCTGTTTCTACAATGCAATACATGCATTAAAATGAACTATGAAAAGCAAAAATGAGTACTCTGATGATCCAGACACTATTAATTTTTTAGAAAAATTAATATAAGTAAAATTTCATTTTTATCACCATAGAACTTCATTTTGTGTATGTTTCATGCATTGTGCTCATAAAATAGAATTTATATATCAGAATATGCATATTATATATCTAGTTAAATTAACTGATATGGATTGTGATTCTAATTTTTAAATATTTTTTAAATGCTAGTTTTTGCCTACAAACATTCTTAAAGGTGATAATAATGTTTAATTTCACAAATGCTATTTTTATCAGAAATGGAAAATGGGACAAGAGATTTATTCACTCTATTCCATTAAAAAAGAGTGACATTTACAACATGAAGTCGTGTTGTCATCAATATGTTAAAATGAAATGTGATTTCTATATGTCTTCTTAGTTATATCTTTATTTCCAAAAATTACTTATATCAAACAATATATGTGTATAAACAGATATAAGTTATTGTTTCTACTTTTCTATACATTGATATATAATACACATACCAAGGATATATAGTACTTTTCTGCAAGGATATGTAGCACTTTTCTGTATATTATTTCTAATTTGATTCCTTTAAAGAGCCATATCTTAACAAGTTTTGAGAATGTTTAAAATGACGTGCTTAAATCTATTTAGTTGTAGATTTTTTGAGAATGTTTAAAATGACTTACTTAAATCTACTTAGTTTTTTGTGCTTTCTGTCAAATTTCACTGCATTTTCAATGTGTGAAGTGAAAATCAGATGGTGAAATTGCTTTAACTGAATTTATATACATCCTTAGGTTCTCCTTACAAAACAAAAGATTAATTTTTTTTTTAACCTGAAAGTGTCTCTCATGTACCAGATTTCTTCAACAATCCTGATTTTTCTGTCCTGTGCCCTACACCAAAACATGAGTCTTATTGACATCTAATTTCTCTTTGTTTTCTCAAATGTTTCCAATCCTCTAGTCTATTCCTGTGGTACTAAGACAGATGTAAGCCTGCAGGATCACTATTCATTATCATGTTATTTCTTTACCCTGTAAAATCCAGGATCATTCAATTTTGTACAGGCTGTGGAGCTTTCTCTTCCTATTTATATAAATTTGTATCATAATCACATCATCATATTCACAGTTCCCCCACTCTATCCAGATGTTTTGGTTTTGTTTGCTTTCCTGCAAAATTGAAGTTAATGACTCATCCCTTAACAGGAAATGGGGAAAAAATAAGAACCAAGATATATCATGTAAAAGTACAAGTACCCAATGGTAAATGTAAATTTATTGTATACCTAAAATGTACCAATAAAAGAATCTAAGGGGGAAAAAAAGCTGATGCTAGTTCCTTCTTTTTCTTTATTTGAGAACATGTAGTATTCATCGGGCACATCTATTAATTGTTGAGGAGATATTATCTTCATGGTAAGACTGCACTTAAGTATAGCCTCATGTGTGCCAATATATTCCTTTCTTACAGTTTTCGTCCTATTTCTGCCATGTGTGATGGAAGTCTTAGCAGGTCCTTGTGATGTCACTTTCTTTAATCTGTACCCATTACCTAGGGATTTTCAATCATTCAGTCATCATTGATTATGTTCACTCTTCTGACTGTTCCTACATTTGCGTTTCTAATCTTCATTGTTTCACATCAAGCTAAATTTTTTAGATAATTATGTGCTTATTTGGTATGTTTCTCCAATTTGCCCCAAATTTCTCTTCATACCAAGTGGCTCTATGCTAAATGAATCATATTTTCAATATATCCTACTTCACCCATTGTTCCTTTATTTGTTTGGCTAGGTTTGTGGATTTTAAACATTCTCTTCTTGCCCTGCTGAAAATCTATTTTTACCTCTGTTTCTGGCCTTTGTTCCCCTTTTCTTGAAACATTGCCCTATCATCAATCATTTCCTTAGCTATAATACTGTAGTTTCTCCTAAACATTTTTTTAATCATACACAGACACAGATATCAATGATTTTCCAAATTTGCCACAGTTAACTCCAACCTTTCTGCTGCTCTCATTTCTCACTACTGACATGCCCAAACCGCTGATATATTCACTCCAGTCAGGTAAAATGATCCACTGTGATTCTTTGATGCTTTTCTTTGATCTTTTGACCACCATGTTCCCTGGAAAATCCTAAATCGATTCAAATAATATTTCCAAAAATACTGAGATTTTTTACTGTTTATCTGTTTATTGTTTATTATTTGTAATTGTAACTCCTGTTGTGCACCGTTTAGTGTACCATTTCAACATTGCTATAAATTTTTAAATGGCTTTATATAGTGCAGCATTTGAGAAATTCTGATTGAGAAAATATTCATAGACAAATTTTGACATGCGCTATGACTTTATTGAATTGATTAAACAATATGATTTTTAAAACTAGAATGATTCAGTTCTTTTGAAGATTTGACCTTATAATTTACTGAAATTGATTAAAATAAAATTCCTTTCTCTTGATTACCAAAACAACTGATTACATGACATGACTCATAATGAAATTTTCATTCCTTAGGTAAAACATTCATGAAATGACCATTGCCTTGGAACAGTGCTATGTATGTTAGCATTATAATCCAAAGAACAAAATCTCTTATTCTTATGCTTATTAATTCCCTAATTTTTATTTAAAATATCAAGCTTCCTGTCAGGTTTTAGCTCAGTGGCACCATGCCTGCCTTATAAGCACGAGTTCCTGAATTCAGTCCCCAGTACTGGAAAAAAAAATATCAACCTTCTATCTAGAAATATCACATCCCTGTTCACTTTTTATTTTAATAGACGTATATGAACATGAATATTACTTGTGGTTTTATGAAACTATTATTAAACTATATTAATTTGTCAAATTATTAACATTGATGCAATTCTGTGTTATCAATTTGTCAGTCGGACTTACATTCATGAAAAGACACTTATATACCTCCAGTATTAAAAAATATATAGTTATTATGTGCTATTACTATCACCTGCATTTTCAGGTGAGAATATTAATGTGCAGAAGTGTAAATAACATGCTAGTAATCACAGACTATGATTGTCTTCAGTAAATAATTTTAAATGTAAAATCATGTTTTGTAACTTCAAATTTCTTGTTCTGTTCTCTAAATCTCAATGCTGAATACTCATGCACTGCATTGCATGATAACTGGTACTGCATAGTAGAACACTGTAGCAGCTGTATAGTTCAGACACTTCAATGAAGATATGGCTTGATTTTTAAAGGGGAATTATCAAAGGGGTAAAAAAAAACCACATAGAGGGGGTATTCTTAAATGATGCCCATTATCTCTCTTGTTTGAGATGAGAAAATATTCTGAGGATCAAAACATTATTATAAAACATTCTATGATCTTCCCTCATGATTTTAGTATTTCTGTCTTTAAAATTTAGCCTACTTTCTCAGTATTTGCAGTAGATATTTAAAATGATAACAGAAATTCATTAGTCAGGGTATAGTCTTTCCAGGAAATATTTCCGTAACATAAAGCTGCTCTCTGTAAGATCCAAAATTACTAGGTCCAATATATTATCAAATTATGTACCTGCACTATGTTATGCAAAAAGTTTGAAACATACATAGAAGTAAATAGCAATTACTTGAAGCATGACATAGTAAGGCTACATAAAGTTAATACAATGAAATTAAAAATATTCATCAGAAGAAATTACAGTTGAGTTTAATTATTCTATTGTTTTAATAATTTTGGTAAATGTGGATATACTCAAACATATACCGTATATGTTTATAAAATTATATGGATGTAATATACATATATATGTACATGTGCATATATATATGCACATATATGCAGTATGCTAACCCTAACTGTTGTTCTTTCAAGGCAGTAGCATTGTAAGTTGCAGTATATTTTTTCTGTTTATTACATAGCAAATATTTTGTATTTTTAATAGATTCTATTGTGTAAATTAAACTGAATCCAATGCAGTGTGTCTTTGGTTTATAGATCAATTAAATTTCTTTTAATTTTTTTCTTTCTCTCCATTTTCCTAATACTTTACTCACAGTGACCTAATTAGAAGTTATTTTCTTTCTATTGTCTTCCCTTTATTGATCTCCATTGTCTCCATTTATATAATAAAAAGCTTAAAACACTCATTTAGTTTCAGATCTCTTACAGGCTAACATTTTCACGTACTTGTGACTATCAACAAAAAAAACTACTTAACAGCTTGAAATGAATTCAAATTGCATCTTTGAAACAGATTTAATTTTCTTCCAGAAACAAAACCAAGTAATAAAATGCATCACTTTATCCATTTAAATTTAGTCAAGATTTTGAAGTTCAAAATAACTCATATTTATTCAAATGACCTTATGACAATCTGTCCAAAGATTAATAAATGTATATATAATAGATGAACAGAAATGTTGACATGATAAAGTGAAGAAATAAAAAGTGCTATGTTCTCCAGTTATATATACCCAGTTAATTATTTGCACTATCATCTTTATCCTTAAATTTAAATTATGCTAGTTTTATCTTCAAATATATATCAGTTGTTCTAAGTTGTGAATATAATTATTTAAATGTGCTTTGCCAGTTTCCATTTGATAATTGAGTTAAACATACAAAACCATTGATTTTGACCATTTTTACTCTTTTTTAAAGTCAATTTTCTGTAGTTGAGGCTAATTCATATACAAGTTCCTGGAAAATGTCCAAAAACCCAATTAGTAGGCACATGAATGGCCCTAACATATGAAAAGCAAAACAACTATAAACTAGACATGAACACAGATTGTTATAAATCAATAAAATGGAAAAGATACAGGAAAAATTCACATTTTGGAGTATTATACATACACATATGCTTTACTATTTTGAAATGTTAGCATTGTATTGATGTTCTTATTTTCTTTTCAAGTGCACACTGATCTTTCAGTTGTCAGTATGTAGAGGGCAAGGACTACATTTAATTTATTTCATGGTGATTTATTCTGTAGAGATGATGGTTATGAAATTTGAACATATTTTTCATAAAATAACAGCATCTCCAAGTATAGTTTAAAATATAAAGAAAGTAATTGACTATATGAATTTTAAGAATATTAATCTTTAAAAATTTTATATTGAATTTCATACTCTACAGCTCTGATTTCAATTGAAATTAAAAATAGGAAAATATAGGTCCTCAATATATACATTTACTCTAAAGAAAAGAAAATTTTGATAGTAATACTTGGCCAAGTTTACAGTTTAAATAGTGATATTTTTATTTATTTCTTCCTGCTGAATACCAGAGAAACTCACTTGGACATTTTCTTCCTTGACAAATTTTCCTTGATAATAGCTGCATTATATTTGTATGGAAGAGAGAAAAAAAATGATGACAATCTTCAATGAATTTTGTATGATTTCAAAGGTGTATAAATTATCTCATTTAATATTTATATCCCAGTTCAGTAGGAAAGCATGTATATTGCTCTATCCTCAATGAGTTGCACAGTATTTTATCATTCTTATAACATTTATTCCATAAATATTAACACAGAAAAACATTGCAGCATGCCTACACTGTCTAATATAAAACCACTTCTCTAGTATATGCCCAGTTTTTGAGTCTGAAGATAGCAGTGGAGGGAAATAAATACATGGAAAAATAGTTGGAAAACAGTATTGAGTTTTATGTCACAGGCAACTGAGAGTGAAAATCATTGTGAAGAGAAGTAATAATACCAGGCTTAATTTTAGGAAGATCACTTCAATACTGATATAGAGAATGTAATAATCAGAAATTTACTTGAAGCGATGATCTTTAAATAGTCTTTAGATAGTATACAGAAAGAACAAAATGAAAGCCTACACTACAGAGCAGAAAAAAGAACTTCAAGTATCTGATGATATGACTGTCAAGTAGACTGAATGCCTAATGTTTTAATAATCATCAATTTATCATCTTCACCAGGGAACTTTTTAAAGTAAATGGAATTTTTATTCATAATGAAGAAGAAATGACAGGTTTAAACTGAAACTGTCCCAGGAAAACAGGAATAATTGTTATTCATGGAATGCAGGAGAGAAGGATCAAAAAACCTTTGATAATTTCAAAGATAAAAATGGGGAGCAATTTCTAATGATACGGAATTCAAGGGAAGTTTGTTGCAGAAAATTAATTAGCGCTGTTTTTTGATCCTATGCTTTAATATAAAAATATTTACCAGACAGTTTCAAATTAGGGCTATACATCTGGAGTTAGATTAAAAACTAGAAATAAACATTTCAGAGCCTCAGGCGTTTTGAGGTGAGCTATCAATTTCGAAGAAAATGTCATCAGAAAAAAAGGGCATAAAGGGAAAAGCCAATGTGCTGTGGAGAACAGGGAAGCCAAAAGATGTGAGAATTTGAAAGAGATCAGAGAAGAGTGTTAAGAATTGGAAAGTTCATGAACAACAGAGATGAAAAACGGTGGATCACGCGATATGGTACTGATTTGGTGGTTGCTGTGGAATGGCAGAAAAGAAACCAAATTGTTGCAGGATTGTAAAACACTGAGGAATTAAATAATGCCTGTTAGATATGGTAATAACCTAATGTTTTAGAATTTACTAAAGGCTCAATTTATAAAGTGTTTTTCTAAACACTTTCCACAGGGCCAGGGATTTAGCTCAGTGGTTCCAGCACCTGCCTCGCAAGTGCAATGTCCCCAGTTCGAGCCCCGGTACCAAAAAAAAAAAAAAAAATCTAAACATTTTCCATAGATATTCTCATATAATCTTTAAACAATCCTGTGAAGTAGGTGCTTTAATTCGTCTTCGTTCTTTTTCCACAGATGAATGTCAAACTTCAAAATGATCGCACAATTTTCCATATGAGTTGGTCACTACTAATGAAAAAGTGAGACCCAGACTCAAACCACACTATTTTATGGCCTGTTCGATTGTGTGATTTTTTTCTTCTTTTTGTTGGTTTTGTGATGCTAGGTATGGAACCTGGGGCATGGTACATTGTCCTTTAAATATTGAAGGTTGGCTATTTTCTCAGTCTTGTATAATAATCAAGAAGCTATAATGAAGAACTTTGGCTTGGAATTCTCACCACTCCTTTGAGTTATTAAAGAATTATAGTTTTCTTCCGTGGACAGTTATTAAAATTCATGTTCCCCTAAAGTCCATGCAGCTTTCAAAGTATAAAAGCTACAGTGTTCTACAACAGCCTTCCTAAATGTCAAATTTACTGTATTAGATAGGCTCAATGGCATTGGAAAGGCATATTAATTTCCCCTGTGACAAATGAAATATGGAACAAGTATGGAAGACAGGTTCACGGTGGCAGGGACTTGAGAATTCCTGGAGAGAGAAGAAAAGTCTTGAGTGATTTATCATAGGTGAATAGTGAAAGGGAAGGAAGAGAAAGAGCACATTTAGAAGAATGGAGCAGATTATGTTTCAAAGGGAAAGGAAGAGACTTCTTTAGATGTGACTAGGTTAGGCCTAATGCTGACAACTGTTTGTGATTTGTGACCTTGAACAAGTCATTTAATTTTTTAGTCTCAGTATTCTTGTTTGTAAAACGAGAGTTTGGGGATAATGTTTCTTCCAGTTGTGACTTTGCTTTTTA
The DNA here is from genome assembly GCF_000247695.1 of Heterocephalus glaber. The sequence continues at coordinate 4,588,057 of NW_004624874.1, forward strand.
ATCTTTAATATTTACTTAGTTTATTCATTGTTTTCTTTGATGATTTACTATCTCTGTGCAAAACAAAGCTCCTTGTGCTCTGTAGAGGGAAACTATATGAGAATATTAATTGTGTAGTAAAATAGGTTCCGGCATATGAGGTTTCACATGAGACTTTTCATTTTTCATGTTGTAGAAGTGTACTTTTGCATGTAATAGAATGAAATTTCACTAATACATTGTCTCTTACAGTATAATGTCACTGATTTTTTTGACATTGGTCTCCCTGAAGTGAAAAGACTCTTAAATAATCTAGGGTCTAATGGCTATATATTGTTCTAATGTTTTCTCTTTTAACATCTTACTCTTGGAGTTCTGTCAAGAGAACCCTATGACACAAATAGATTCACCCAACCTTGTAACTACATGGTATATAACATTTTCTTCAAAATGGTAACCATTCTTACTAAAAGTAATGCATTCTTCAAGCTTTATGCTTCTAGTAAAACACTTGACCCATATAGTTTTTTCATGGACCAAGATATTTTTTCCCCAAATGATGAAAGGAAGAATAGTGAAGAAAACATGTGAAAGGCCTGCTCCAAATGGTTTGGGTATTCATTTTGTGGCTGCTTCTCTGAACTTTCTGAGTATCAATTCCTTATGTGATAAATGAGGAATAAATAGACTAGTTCCTTGGGCTCCACTTCGCTTTTTCTTTTTCAAGGGAATTTCTGAAGAAAAAGCAATCTAGTCTTCTAGGCCAATGTTCTTGACTACTTTGCAAGAATTAAATCATAAAATACAAGATAACAGATCTTAGTTATCTGGATACACCAACTGGGGAGCCATAGTGACTTGGAAACAGAATTAGAGAGAAATTATACTTAGCTTGTCATTTGGAAACTATAGTTTTTTTTATTACAGATTTCGTATTGTAACAGTGACTTTTTGAACCCAAACTAAATCACTCACTTTAAAAATGATAATTAAGTACAAAAAAATTAATAATAATTCTTATTCAGTGATTTTACTTGTATTTAGTGCTTATTATAACATGTCTCTGGGGGACTGTTCACCTCTTAGTGATTGCAATAGTGATAAATTACAGTCATCAAAAGTATGCATCTTGGGGTTGGGGATTCAGCTCAGTGGCACACTCCTGCTTTGAAAGCACAAGGTCATGAATTCGATCCTTGGTACCCCCCCCCCAAAAAAAAGTATGCATCTGCTTGCCTAACGTGTACAAAGCCCTGTTTTTGATCTCTAGCATGAGAGAGAGAGAGAGAGAGAGAGAGAGAGAGAGAGAGAGAAAGGGATGGAGAGAGGAAGGGATGGAGAGAGGGAGGGAGGAAGGGATGAAGGGATGAATGGAGGAAGGGAAGAAGAAAATGTGAAAGTAGAGAGAAAAGGGATGGGAGGGGGGAGAAGGGAAGGAAGGAAGGAAGGAAAGGAGGAAGGAAGGATCCTTAACTTTGGGGCTACTATATGTAGTTTATGTAAATAAATATATATGCTGCTTTGTTGAAATTTTCAGTTCACTTTCAGTGAAGCTGTGAAGTTGAAAGTGTTTCTTTGGATAGAGGTAGGGGTGTGGGAGATTTGGGAGAGTTGTTGCCAAAAAAGATTACCTTATGTCCAGAAAACATACTACTTTTTACTTCATAACTGAATTAGGAGCCACCATCTGATGAACTGTCAAAATAAATTCAAAAACTTCAAAATTAATTTTTTAAATATAATCATAATCATAATCATAATGAAATTGTGGGACCTGCGTCAGGACCGATATGGGACCTCTGTCTGTTGCAGCTATTTTTAACAAGTTATTTAGAACTATGTCCCTTGTTGAAACCATCCTTTGTGATAGCTTTAAGTATTTTTCCTCCACCTCTGTCCTTCAACATGGCCTTTTTCGGGTCATCATAACACAGCTGTACAGTTGAGCCAGTGTCCATTCCCTGCTTGTGTTCAATACTTGGAGGGAGGGGCAGGAATGGAAGAAAGAAGGAGATGAAAAAAAATTAAGCTATGTTATACACATGTACCAACTCCCCATGATTACATTCCCCATGAGGAATGTAATCAATATGTACTGCAAACATGTATTAATAAATAAATAATTGTAAAATAAATATTACTTTGTGAGTAGGGCAATAGGTACTCAATATTGGTCACCCGTCCCTCTGCGTTTCCCTCCTAAGTCTGATTTTATACACTCTCATTCTCTTGTCTCTATTCAGACCTCCAATACCTCACTTCCTTCTCCATTTTTCCCTCCTGCATCTTATCTCAGGATATTGTGTGTTTGTGTGTGTGTGTGTGTATGTGTATGTGTGCTTGAGTGCATGTGTGCACACTCCTACATCACCACAAAGTGGCTAATAGCAATCATTATCATCATGCTGATGTCAAACTTACCAAATAACATAGTACAGTACACGTTTTTTTCTACCTTTGTTCCTTGTAAAAAGAAATCATAGGTCACTAATTTCACTAAAGGTTACTTTTGCTCTAAATTTGATCCTTTCTCACTTAAATGAAGATATGCATCCTATAATCCATTTTCTTTCCAATGTCATCAGTATTTCCACTCAAAATGATTCGTGTTCTCGGATCTCATGTTCTAGGATCTTAAACTTAATAAAAAGAGTATGTGTTAGAATAATGTCTTCCTATCAATTATCTCTTCCCAAATATCTGATCTCTCTTTCAGCAAAGTTTCTTAAACATTGTTTATGGTTGTCTATATCACCAAATCTTGCCTCACAATTTTCAGATAGACAGCCACAGTAAGCACTCTGCTTGAAGAAATCTTATTAGGATCCTCAGCTATCTACATGTTATTAAGAATGAGGCAATTTCTTCTCAACTTATTTTGGTTTCTTAGTGTCATTCTATAATTGTCCCCTTCTTTTCCAAACATATTCTTCTTTAGCTTCTGAACATCAAACAAATCTAGTTTTCAACCTACTGTATTGTCTCCTCTCTCAATTTCCTCTTCAAATTTCCTCCCATTTTCTTTTTCTCTAAATTATCTTATTTAGTCATGTCTTTATAAATGTGGCCTATGCATTGGTAATTTCTTTCTTTTTTTTTTTCTGTACTGGAGATCAAACTCAGGACCTTGTGCTTGTGAGGCAGGCAGCAGCACCACTGAGATAAATCCCCTGCCCAGTAATTACTCTTTTTAATTTCTAGTCCCCCCTTCACCAGAAAAATATATATAAAACTATTTAATCTGGATTGAATATAAAACACTCATGTAATACCCGGCATGACTGAAATAAAGTATTTGCTTTTCCCTCTATTGCATCAGAAACTGACACCTTCATTTTTCCTGAGTACTCAACACTTGCATTCATTCAGTTGTTTAAATAAAAAATGCTATTTTTCTTTATATTTTATACCATTTTCCACACAAAACCCAAAATTATTCTTATACAGCAAATAAAATCATATTACTTCCTTACTTAATTTTGTTCAGTATCATCTTATTTTCACTCACATAAGAACTCCATTTTTCCTTTGACCTCAGGACGCCAGTTCTAACCCAGACCACACTTATTTCTCCAAACCTATTTTCCAATACCAGACAAACAAGTTACCTGTGTCTTTCTTCCCTGACAAGTTTGCTCTCCCTTCTCTGCATTTATATTTGCTGTTTCCTCTGTCTAGTGTTCTCTTTTCCACAATTACATCATAGAGAGCTCCACCTCAATATTCAGTCACCACCAAAACTGCTCCTTTTAAAGGGACATTTCTTGGTAGCAAACATGGCCTCCTTCACTATGTAGGACTCTGCTGTAATTTCCTTGTGGATTTTAGAGTAATAGACATCTGATTATTTATTTTTATAGCAATAGAACTATGATTATTTATTTTTATTTCCTGGCTTATTTTCTATATCCCCTATCCTCAATTCCATAGTTTTGTCTTTCTTTCCCATAGTGGAAAATCACAACCATATTGTATATGTATTTATTTGTTCTACCATATAATATACACAGGAAAGCAACAGTAAACTTACTAAAGAAAGTTCAAAATATTTTGCAGTTATTTTTATCTACAGAAGTTATGATGCCAAAAGTGTATGTTCAGAATTCTGTGCTCCTAGTTGCATAATTTTTTTCCTTTGGGAGTTACCCGTTTGATGCACCAGAAGGCTCATTATTTGAAATTTAAATTCAATTTCATGTTAATTTTTTATTTCAATTGAGAATTGTTTACAAATATGGAAAAGATTTGTACATAAAAGTCAACAGTTATGCTTAAAGAAATTTTGCTTTCACCCAAATGATAATGTACTTGAAACAATTTATCAGATGTAAAACTATTAATCTTTATTAACAATGTATTTACTTATTTAGTTGCAAACTTAAACCTTTCCTACTGTTGAATTGTTTGGGAACTTTCCATTTTTATTCTTTATAAGTTGTGCTGGCATTAACAAAAATGAAATTTTAAAAAATATTTTCCTTACCTCCAGTTCTAACTGTAGGATATAATGTATTCCCATTATGCATGAGATTTTCCTATATATTTATGTGTTGTATCAGATATCTGCAATTATAGTTGGTATATTAGAATTAGTCAAAATGTAAAAATGTATTAATTAGTTCAAAAGATAGGTTATCTCCCAATATATGTATATAACATGAAGCAAACTAGAAGTTCAAAAATCTAGATTAGTCTCTTATTTCTCCTGGTATTTCCTGTATACATAAATATCATTTTTTCATAGTCCAATAATATCTGTTTCAGGGAGCTAACTACAGAGACAATAATTCTCCTGACCAGAGGGATATTTCAAGAATGAAATGTTCTAATTCGTTCACTATTTTTCTTGGTTTTGTTGGGTTGGTTGGTTGGTTCGGTTTGTTTTGGTTTTGATTTTAGATTTGCAAACACACAATTGAGGGAGATGCCTTTTTTTCTTATTACAGAATTACCTCATTGAGAGTGAAGATTTCCTAGCAGACATTTTACCCTTTTCCCTGTCCCATCCCTCACTCATCCTTGGAGTAGCTGATCAGGGAAGGTGGAAAGGAATGAGCAATACCGATGCTCTAGAGTCCCTGGCTCTAGCTACCTTTACCAAGTTATCTCTCCTTAATTATATGAAGAAATATGTTTATATTTAGGTTGTTGGATAACCATTATATACCCCTCTCAAAAAGTTAACATTCAAAGTTTACCTGAATCATGTGTTATGTATTACCCATAAAGTTGTAACACAAGGCAGATGTGTACAAAGATTTTTATAGCAATAATTTTCTCTGGGAATAGAGTTGAAAGATCTTAAATTCGATATAAAAAATCAGTCAATCAAAAGACAACATAGATAGCAGATTTCAGTGACTTAACAAGCAAATTAATGTGTGAAAATTACATTCTGCTTAACAAATATACATCAGGTACCTTGAAAATCCCATAGACATATCACATAATATATATAGTACTCGGAGAATTGCTGGACCTATGACTATTAGGAGAATACACCATCTGCTTTTAGAGAACTCATAAAGCTGTCTAATGAAAGATCAGCAGCTGCATCTCTCAAATCCATCATACTACTATAATTCATCCTGTACACATAACTAGAATAATATTGCGAATGTGAAGTTTAGAATATTTTGCTCTTTTACCATAACTTTCTAATGGCTTTTCATTTTCTAGATAAAGTCTAGAACAATTACTGTCACTGCTCTCTCATCAATATTTTTTAATTTTAGTATACATTTCATTGCATGTTGTTGTGTTTTATTTATTTATAAAACATATAAATTCGTATTTGTGCTAGGGGGCATGAAGACAAGCATATGTAGATATATATAACAATTTTAAAATAATAAGATCACTAGGAAATAAGCTATTTAAAAATTACATTGCTAAACATGGTGGCATTTTACTATTGTAACATAATATTTCAAGACTGTATTTGATAGCTTTGAACACATTTTTCTTTATCTTTTTAGATAGTCATTTTTAACCCAGTGATATGCTTAATAAAGTGCTGTGTCTAGTAACCATTCTAGTTCCTGCTGCTATTGCCTGGATTGAAATTTTTTGATTACTTTTCCTTGCATTATTTACA